>JABSTQ010011194.1:0-372578 GCA_013358835.2 Ixodes persulcatus
GCGTAACCACGCGGTGCATGATGGGTAAATTCCCCCGCTAAAATTAGCGGAAAAAATTTCCCGCTAAAACGAGCGGAAATTTCCCGATAAAGTTAGCGGAAAATTTTCCCCGCTAAAATTAGTGGAAAATTTTCCGCGCTAAATATAGCGGAAAGTTTTCCCCGCTATATTTAGCGGAAAATTTCCCCCGCTAAATCTAGCGGAAAATCTTCCCAGCTAGATTAGCAGAAAATTGCCCCGATAAGTCTAGCGGAAAATTATCCCCGTACATTTAGCGGAAAATTTTCCAGCTAAATCTAGCGGACAGCTTTTCCCACTATATTTAAGTTTCCCGGCTAAATCTAGCGGAAAATTTTTCCAGCTAGATTTAGCGGAAAAATTTCCCCGCGAATCTAGCGCAAAATTTTTCCCGCTGTATTTAGGTTCCCCGCTTAATTAGCAGGAACATTTCCCAGCTATATTAAACAGAAAATGTTCCCCGCTAAATCTAGCGGAAAATTTTCCCCGCTACATCTAGCGGAAACTTGTTCCCACTTAATTAGGTTACCTTCTAAATGTAGCAAAACTTTTCCCAGCAGATTAGCGGAAAAGTTCTCCCCCGCGAAGTTTAGTGGAAAACTTTTCCCCACTAAATCTAGCGGAAAATTTTTCCCACTATATTTCGGTTTCCCTGCTAAATATAGCAAAAAATTTCCCAGCTAGATTTAGCGGAAAATTTTCCTCCCTAAAAACTAGCAGAAATTTTTCCCAACTATAATTAGCTAAATCTAGCAAAAAAATTCCCAGCTAGATTTAGCGGAAAATTTTCCCCGCTAAGACTAGCGGACAATTTCCCCCTCCTAAATCTAGCGGAAAATATTTCCCACTATATTAGGTTTCCCTGCTAAATGTAGCAAAAACTTTTCCCAGCTAGATTTAGTGGAAAATGTTCCCCACTAAATCTAGCGGAAAATTTTCCCCGCTAAATCTAGCGGAAACTTTTTCCCACTATAATTATGTTTCCCTGCTAAATGTAGCAAAATCCTTTCCCAGCTAGATTTAGCGGAAAATTTTCCCCGCGAAGTTTAGCGGAACATTTTCCCCACTAAATCTAGCGGAAAATTTTTCCACTATATTTAGGTTTCCCTGCTAAATGTACCAAAAAAATTTCCCAGCTAGATTTAGCGGACAATTTTCCTTACTAAAACTAGCAGAAAATTTTTCCCACTATAATTAGCTAAATCTAGCAAAAAATTTTCCCAGCTAGATTTAGCGGAAAAGTTTCCCCGCTAAGTCTAGCGGACAATTTCCCCCCCTAGATCTAGCGGAAAATATTTCCCACTATATTTAGGTTTCCCTGCTAAATCAAGCAAAAAAGTTTCCCAGCTAGATCTAGCGGAAAATGTTCCCCGCTAAATCTAGCGGAAAATTTTCCCCGCTAAATTTAGCGGAAAATTTCCTGCTATATCTAATGGAAAATTTTTTCCCGCTATATTTAAGTTTCCCCGCTAAATCTAGCGGAAAGTTTTCCTCACTAAATCTAGCGGAAAATTTTCCCCGCTAGATTCAGCTGAAAATTTGCCGCTGTAAGTCATCGGAAAATTTTCCCTGCTAAATCAAGCGTAAAAATTTCCCCGCTAAATTTAGCGGGAAACTGGCAGAAATTTTCCCCGCTAATTTTAGAGCGAAATTTTCCTCGCTAAATTTAAGGGAAAATTTCCTCGCAAAATCTAGAGCGAAATTTTCCCGCTAAATCTAGCCGGAAAATTTTCCCCGCTAAATCTGGCGGAAAATTTTTCCCGCTAAATCTAGCATAAGGTTTCCCCGCTAAATCTAGCAAAAAAAATTTTCGCTAAATCTAGATGGGAAAATTTTCCGCTAGATTTAGCGGGGAAACTAAAATATACTGGGGAAAAATTTCCGCTAGATTTAGTAGGAAAGTTTTTCTGCTAAATATAGCAGGAAACATTTTCCGCTAGATTTAGCGGGGAAACCTAAATATAGCGGGAAAAAGTTTCCGCTAGATTGAGCGGGAAAAGTTCTTCGCTAAAAATAGCGGGAAAATTTCCGCTAGATTTAGTGAGAACATTTTCCGCTAAATCTAGCTGGGAACATTTTCCGCTAGATTTAGCGGGGAAAACATAAATATAGCGAAAAAAGTTTCCGCTAGATTTATCGGGAACATTTTTCGCTAAATTTAGCGGGGAAAAGTTTCCCCTAGATTTAGCGAGGAAACTTAATTATAGCAGGAAAAATGTTCCGCTAGATTTAGCGGGAAAGATTTCCGAGCAGTGAAAATTTTCGGCTAGATTTAGCGGGGAAACTTAAATATAGAGGGAAAAATTTTCCATTAGATATAGCAGGAAAATTTTTTGCTAAATTTAGCGGGGAAAAGTTTCCGCTAGATTTAGCGGGGAACATTTTCTGCTAAATCTAGCTGTGAAATTTTTTTGCTAGATTTAGCAGGGAAACCTAAATATAGTGGGAAATATTTTCGCTAGATTTAGGGGGAAAATTGTCCGCTAGACTTAGCGGGGAAAATTTTCCGCTAAATCTAGCTGGGAAACTTTTTGCTAGATTTAGCTAATTTTAGTGGGAAAAATTTTCTGCTAGTTTTAGTGAGGAAAATTTTCCGCTAAATCTAGCTGGGAAATTTTTTTTGCTACATTTAGCAGGGAAACCTAAATATAGTGGGAAAAATTTTCCGCTAGATTTAGTGGGGAAAATTTTCCGCTAAACTTCGCGGGAAACATTTTCCGCTAAATCTAGCTGGGAAAATTTTTTGCTGCATTTAGCAAGGAAACCTAATTATAGTGGGAAAAAGTTTCCACTAGATTTAGCGGGGAAAATCTTCCGCTAGATTTAGCGGGGAAAAGTTTCCGCTAGATTTAGCAGGGAACATTTTCTGCTTAATATAGCTGGGAAACTTTTCTGCTAAATTAAGCGGGGAAACCTAAATACAGCGGGAAAAATTTTTCGCCAGATTTAGCGGGGAAATTTTTCCGCTAAATCTAGCTGGAAAAATTTTCCGCTAGATTTAGCCGGGAGACTTAAATATAGTGGGAAAAACTGTCGGCTAGATTTAGCTGGGAAAATTTTCCGCTAAATAGAGCGGGGATAATTTTCCCCTAGACTTAGCGGGGCAAATTTTCTGCTAAATCTAGCTGCTAAGATTTTCCGCTAGATTTAGCGGGGGAAATTTTCCGCTAAATATAGCGGGGAAAACTTTCCACTATATTTAGCGCGGAAAATTTTCCACTAAATTTAGCGGGGAAAATTTTTTGCTAGATTTAGCGGGGCAAATGTTTTGCTAGACTTAGTGGGGAAAATTTTCCGCTAACTTTAGCGGGGAAAAATTTCCGCTCGGTTTAGCGGGGAAATTTTTCCGCTAATTTTAGCGGGGGAATTTACCCATCATGCACCGCGTGGTTACGCCGACGGCGACGGCGACGCCGACGCCACTCAAGCCGGAAACGGGTGCCTAAGACCTGCGCTCTAAAAAGAGTAACCAACATAGTCAATAGTGGGACTAGTAACTCAAAGTAATCACATTAGTAATAAAATTATCAATTGTTCCCTAAAAGTCCTAATTATATAAACAATCGTTCTAAGTTACCAAATGTGTAAGCGAAAACACGACCACTGACCAAAATAAGTGCATATATATATTGTGGATTAAATTCACTGACCCCGGGATTAAATTGTATGGCGCTTGGATTAAATTGTATGGCGCTTGGATTAAATTGAGTGACCCCGGGATTAAATTGGTCGTCGCTTGGATTAAAATGAGCGGGAAAACCTGTAGTCACCCGCAGCTTAAAGAAACGCTGGGCGGCGTTTATTGTGATCACGCATAATTTTTTTTTCGTTATTTTTTTTTTTAATATTTTTTGCAACTGTTGCAATGTGGGCGGCTGCGATGCGGTAAACGAGATGCTCGGGTTCGCCACGGGTTCGCAACGCCCCGCGCATTTTAAGTTGACAACAACTCTAACAATGACCGTTACTGAATTGGCTCCCGCTTTCTCGTACGGAGTATATTTTTTTTTGTATTATTTATGGCACAAAATTAATTTTTGATTACACTATTGGTTTACATAAAAAAAACATCATTACCTTTAAATATCGTTCAACTTTAGCTTTGTCGGAGAAACACGTATTCTGTGAAAGCGCCCGAGCGAACCCTATGGACATGTATCGCCATTTTTGAACGATGGCACTCAACACGGCCCCTGTCCCGCGAGACGTCCATTCTGTAGCTCAGCGCTTTAGGCAGTTTTGTTTTGTACGAATAAAGTGCAAGATTAACCAAATTTTCAATTCGATAGAAGTCGACGGCAGTTGCCTTTTTTTTCTGTTCATATTGCATTGATAAGGAAGTCGCGTCTTCCTTTCACCCAGTGCCCTGCAATATGGTGACGGAAAAGAAAGCAAATTTTAAAGCAAACTCAGTATTTGAGCCTTAATTTATTAATTTTACAAATATTAAGAAACGCGTGCCTTCTTATATATGTAATATTATTGAGTTTTGTTATGCTGCCGCACTTAAAATGCCAATGTTGCGTGTAACCAAAAAATTAACGATGCAAAGCTTATTTGTATCTCATCGTGGCGCAGTGTTTCTCAAATTTTTTGGGCAGATCACTCGTGAATATGAAACTGAAGTCACTGCATGCAATAACCATGTGTGCTACTTTCAATGCCAAGAAAAATGTGTTTTCCGCTTGTCTCACTTTTCTACCCTCGAAACACTTTCGCTACACAGCGTTCGCGTAAAAACAAACATTTATTTATTTCAGGTTAAATTAAGTCATATATAAAACACGCACTTCTTGTATAATTCCAGGATTAAATAGATTGTAAAAGAGTAAAAACAAAAAAAAACTCTTAACGGCGTACATTTTCCGATTTGGTGCACGTCAAACAGGAGGCCCGACCCGATAAAATAAGACGATCACAATTTTCAACAATAAACACGATCTCAATTTATTAGTATAAAATTTAACTTTCTGTTTAGGTTATCTAGATTCATAAATATAGAAATGACGGTTGTTTGTTTTGTGTTTTAGACACTCTTTTTTTTAAACGAAAATAACGATATTAAAGTGCTTACGAGCGTCAGAAATTTAAAATTGTCATAGAGTTGCCAGAACGGGAGTCAGTAGACGGTATTGGAGCCCCTATAGCCTTGTTCAACTAGAGCGACAAACACCGATTTTTGTCCGACGACACCTCAAAGTTCCGTGTTGCTGACGCTGTCCCACTGATACAACCAACTAAAGCCCCTCTACGACTACCCACCCGACAAACACCGGCAAGCGCCGACAAAGGGTCAACGACGGACAAGTTCTTATTTGTCGTTGGACTTGAAGCGCCGCAAGCAGTCTTACCGAGGTACATCTCTCGGAGACGAACTCATCCTCCTCGCCCGCTTGTACCCTCTGTTACCTCTCTTCCCACCCTTCTACCCTTCCTCCCTTTTTCCTACGGCTCGCTACGTAGCTGGACCTTCAAGGAAGCCTTGGCGGCCACTGGCCACTCATCGTTCCCGCAGTTCCCGCCCCTCGATTGGTCGTGACTTACCTGCTGGCGGTCATGTTGCGAAAGGAAAATTGCTGTGGCTGATTTTGCTCGTAAAAACCTGCTGGACGAGGTGGTTTTTTTTAAGACGCCGAGGTCTACGCCCCATCATCAGGGTGGATACAACGACGTTCGAGGACGGAACAAAGTAAGACCGCTCACTACGAAGTAGGACACAACCTTCCGGCAAGCCATTCCGGCAGGCGAGAGACTCGTCATCACGTTCTGTGATAATTGGGATGCTGTATCTTCCCCAACATACGCCTTCCCACATCATTTGGATATAGACATCCTCGAAATCGGCGTGAAATTCCGTGGAGCTCACCTCGAAGGCCTTGAAAGTCTAAAACAAGAATGATTCAGACGTCCATTCTGTAGCTCAGCGCTTTAGGCAGTTTTGTTTTGTACGAATAAAGTGCAAGATTAACCAAATTTTCAATTCGATAGAAGTCGACGGCAGTTGCCTTTTTTTTCTGTTCATATTGCATTGATAAGGAAGTCGCGTCTTCCTTTCACCCAGTGCCCTGCAATATGGTGACGGAAAAGAAAGCAAATTTTAAAGCAAACTCAGTATTTGAGCCTTAATTTATTAATTTTACAAATATTAAGAAACGCGTGCCTTCTTTATATATGTAATATTATTGAGTTTTGTTATGCTGCCGCACTTAAAATGCCAATGTTGCGTGTAACCAAAAAATTAACGATGCAAAGCTTTATTTGTATCTCATCGTGGCGCAGTGTTTCTCAAATTTTTTGGGCAGATCACTCGTGAATATGAAACTGAAGTCACTGCATGCAATAACCATGTGTGCTACTTTCAATGCCAAGAAAAATGTGTTTTCCGCTTGTCTCACTTTTCTACCCTCGAAACACTTTCGCTACACAGCGTTCGCGTAAAAACAAACATTTATTTATTTCAGGTTAAATTAAGTCATATATAAAACACGCACTTCTTGTATAATTCCAGGATTAAATAGATTGTAAAAGAGTAAAAACAAAAAAAACTCTTAACGGCGTACATTTTCCGATTTGGTGCACGTCAAACAGCAGGCCCGACCCGATAAAATAAGGCGATCACAATTTTCAACAATAAACACGATCTCAATTTTTAGTATAAAATTTAACTTTCTGTTTAGGTTATCTAGATTCATAAATATAGAAATGACGGTTGTTTGTTTTGTGTTTTAGACACTCTTTTTTTTAAACGAAAATAACGATATTAAAGTGCTTACGAGCGTCAGAAATTTAAAATTGTCATAGAGTTGCCAGAACGGGAGTCAGTAGACGGTATTGGAGCCCCTATAGCCTTGTTCAACTAGAGCGACAAACACCGATTTTTGTCCGACGACACCTCAAAGTTCCGTGTTGCTGACGCTGTCCCACTGATACAACCAACTAAAGCCCCTCTACGACTACCCACCCGACAAACACCGGCAAGCGCCGACAAAGGGTCAACGACGGACAAGTTCTTATTTGTCGTTGGACTTGAAGCGCCGCAAGCAGTCTTACCGAGGAACATCTCTCGGAGACGAACTCATCCTCCTCGCCCGCTTGTACCCTCTGTTACCTCTCTTCCCACCCTTCTACCCTTCCTCCCTTTTTCCTACGGCTCTCTACGTAGCTGGACCTTCAAGGAAGCCTTGGCGGCCACTGGCCACTCATCGTTCCCGCAGTTCCCGCCCCTCGATTGGTCGTGACTTACCTGCTGGCGGTCATGTTGCGAAAGGAAAATTGCTGTGGCTGATTTTGCTCGTAAAAACCTGCTGGACGAGGTGGTTTTTTTAAGACGCCGAGGTCTACGCACCTTCATCAGGGTGGATACAACGACGTTCGAGGACGGAACAAAGTAAGACCGCTCACTACGAAGTAGGACACAACCTTCCGGCAAGCCATTCCGGCAGGCGAGAGACTCGTCATCACGTTCTGTGATAATTGGGATGCTGTATCTTCCCCAACATACGCCTTCCCATCATCATTTGGATATAGACATCCTCGAAATCGGCGTGAAATTCCGTGGAGCTCACCTCGAAGGCCTTGAAAGTCTAAAACAAGGAATGATTCAGAAATTCTAGTTCGGAAAACGTTTGGCGTCGATTGTCACGACGGTTTGCGGAAAGTCGCCAACGGCAAATGAAGGCAAGTTAAAGATTTAATTAAGAAATAAAATAGTCGTCTCCACTTTCACCGGGTTGGTCTGCGCGTTTTTCACATAGAAAGCGAAACACAAAAACCCGCGTCGCCCGGCTATGTTTGTCAGTGTATTTTGATGTGTTTTGTTGAAAACTTCTTTCCCAATAGGGAAAGAATTTCCTTGTCCCCGCGTCCTGCGTCGTGTCCGCCAAGTGGGACGGCGGACTCCGACAAACAGGCTGCGCCTTCGAAACAGCGAAAATTACGTCAGTGCGTGTTCCGTAAAGACTGAAGGTCTCAACCAGAGTACGAAAGTTAGCTCCAACCCGTGGACGACGACGCCACAACCGCAAGGTGTACTTTATGCGCGAGCACGTTTACGGTGAAGTTTGATGGCGTCAGCGCTGTCAAGCATCATGCGTCAAAGCAGAAACATAAGCAGAAAAACCTAGCCTCGAAACAGCCGACTGTACACACAGTCTTTTACTCCAGCGACTTCTACCGCAGAATATAAGGTGACTGCTGCAGAACTGGGCACCATATTCCACAAGATCGACCACAACTACAGTTACCTGGCAATGGACTGTGGCAGCAAGTTGGCACCAAAAGTCTACTCGGATTCAGACGTCATTTCGAAAATGCGACATGCAAACGAAGACGGATCATCTAGTGAAAGGTAATCTGGCGTCTTACGCGGTGGGGTGCATAGCCGAAAAACTTAGCCCAGCAGGCCGCAACCTTCCGTTTTCTTTCTCCACGAACGCCTCCAACAAGGGAAAGAGAAAATATTTCCCTATCGCCGTGCGCCTCTACCACGTGAATGGTGCCGGAATAACGGATGCTCTCATCAACTTCTGTGAGCAGACCGACGATATTTCCGGCGACATCTGCGAACTCTTGGCAACAATTTTGGAGAAGGTGGGTCTTTTTTTTAGAGTGAGTTGTTGCGCACAGTGCAGATAACGCTTCTGCGACTAATCGAAAACATAATTCAGTTTTCCAAAAGATGCAGAAAGATCAGCCGAACTTGTTGAAGACAAATTGCAATTTCCATTTTGTGCACAACGCTGCCAAGCACACAGTGAAGTTCTTCAAGTTTGAGGAGGAAAAGCCCTTGTACAAAGGTCTTCAAAGAATATTCTATCTCGCCATGTGTTGAGGAATCGAAGACGTTTTTGGATTTCTGTGATCAGTAATATAGCAAAGTGGCTAGGTCATATTTCAGTCCGTTCGGTAAGCTTGCTTACTGCCTTAGACAGACTGATTAAAAAATGGGCGCCCATCAAGTCCTATTTTCTAAGTCAGGGCGAGGAGGAGTGCGACAAATTCTACAATCTAGAGATTTATAGGCAACCAAGCCGATGGAATTTCAGAGTGTCTCAAGCTTCCGGAGTGCTGCCCGCACTTCATGCACTCGTTCCTTGCAATGTTTCATTCAGCGATCCTAACCCTCAAAAAGAGTCGTCTTGAGTCTACAGAACTTTGCGCTGTAATGGCTAAGCTCAGGAAGCAGCTGATCAACCGTAATGACGATATGTTCTTTGGTGTCAAGGCTAATCGCGGACTGTAAATCCTTTCGAAAGGACAAGTTACAATGCTGGACTTCGTGAATGTCCACGAGAGGTACATTCCGTACCTTGAAAAGTGGTTTGACCTGGAGAACTCGCCTTTTAAGAGGGTCGCGGAATTGTATATGTGCAAGGTGCAGCCAGCATATGAGTTCTAAGTAATGCGGGAGAGCTTTTTGGCATAAACATTAAAGACGAAGGCGATGAACTGTATACAGAGCTTTGTTTTTTTAGTAATACTCTCCCGTGACTTCTGAGAAATCATGAGAAATCGAGCTTGATCTGGCTCAAATTCTTGAACGAGGTCAAGTGCTCCCATTTGCAGAACCTAATTGAGCATGTTCTCCATTCCCTGCAGCAACGCGTTTGTAGAACGCGTTCTTAGCGCAATGGGGAGCTTGTGAAGGGAAGAAAGAAATCAGCTGGTGCGTCCCAATGGCTGAAGTGGAGCTCTGTGTGAGGTATAATTTGGTGCACAGCGGTGAATACTTCATAAAGATGGGTAGAGAAAACAAGTAGAAAATTTGAGCAGCTAAGTTGATTTCGAAATATACATTCAAGTTGCGCAAGTAGGAAAAAGAGAGCTTATAGAATTTTACATTTTGCTTTTCTGTGTTGTCTTGTTTATTGCATATTATCGCGCGTGTGTGCATATATGAATGGGCGACATATTCTGGCATTAGTATTGTATACATGTATCGTTCGTTTGTTCATATAATGTCACTGGTTTGGTGAATTCAGTTGCAAAGAAGAGCACTTTATGTGCGATTACTTCTCAGTGAAGGTCTAATGTTATTCCATTCATTAGTATGTTTATGCCAACCAGCAGACTAGTTGGTTAGCTTTATGTTGTGTATTTTTGTACATGTAGATTATGTTGATCTTTCTCTAGAAAAACAATGTTACAATAAATTGAATCGTCTGTCAAATACCTCACATTGCCTCTTCTTTTGAACACAAATTGAATCTTCTATACTGTAAAACCCTCAATGTTCGCGAGCCCTTAATTTTCGCGAATATCGCGAATTGAAAAATTCGCGAAATTTAAAGTCACGCGAAAATTTCGGTCCTTAAGAGTTTCAATGCAGGCGTATGGAACTCGCGAAATTTAATGGCCGCGATTATGTCCTCTGTGACCGATTCGCGAAATATATGGGCAGCCAAAATAAAGGGTTTTACAGTAGTTAAAAAATATACATATACCTACCCTCCCCCCTCCCCGCGCCCCGTCGAAGGGCATTGTTTGTGTTTTTTCCTGGAAAGGTGGCAACCTTACACTCGACTACTCGTCATGGTCGTGACTCGCTTGGTGGTGGTCGTGTTGCGAAAAGGAATTTTCTCTGGCTGGTTTTGCTCACGAAAACCAGGTGCACGAGGTGGTGCTTTAAGACACCGAGGTCTACGCCCCTGCATCAGGTTAGATTCACCGACGTTCGAGGACTGAACAAAGTAAGACCGGTCACTACGAAGTAGGACACGACGTTCCGGCAAGCCATTCCGGCAGGCGAGAGACTTTTCGTCAGGTTCTGCGAAAACAAAGATGCCGTATATCCCCCAAAAGCACCTTCGCTTGATCATTTGGATATAAAGTTATAAACATTCTGAACATCGGCGTGAAATGCCGTGGCGCTCACCTAGAACGCCTCGAATGACCCAAACAATGAATGTTTCGGAATTCTACTATGCCTGTTTTCACCTTAAGAACCGAAGTAAAACAAGTCCGGCTCCTCGCGGAACGTTTCTAATTTCCCCCTTTATGTGGATAATGAAGACATATGTAGGTGAATTTTAGATTAGATATATGTTATCTTATCAAGATGTTCACGTTCCAAACGTCAAAGGCATCGCTTTTCCCTCCGACAACCCAATCTCGTGAGAACTATTTCGCGCCGCGTAGGAACAATGCGCAAAACGTACTTTTTTCTTGAGGTGAAAACAGGTATAGGGAAAAAGTTTGGTGTTGATTGTCACCACTGTTTGCGGAAAGTCCCCAACGGCAGATAATGACTAGCGGAAGCTTTAATTAAGAAATAAAGTAACCGTCTTCACTTTCATCGTGTTTGTCGGCGCCTTTTACGCCCAAGGAGCGAATCATGAGAACAGAGTCGCCAGACTCTGTTTGTCTGTGTATTTTTAAGCGTTTTGTTCGCAACTCCAGTCCCACAAGAAAACAAGTTTCCTTGCCCCCGTTTGTTGAGCCGTACCCGCCAGGTGGGACGGTAGACTCCGACAATAGGCTGGCTGTCGGTGTCGTTTGTCGCTCGTTGTCGTGTGTCGTGTGTCGCTGTCGCATGTTGCTCTGTGTCCCTCTAGTGGGAAGCGGCTATTAGGGACACAAACTCGTGCACCAAGTTTACAAAACAGAGGTGGCCCCAGTGTGCCATTTATAGCGTTATCGCCGTTAAGACGCGGAGTCTCAATAACGGTCATGTGATTGGAATAAGTATATTCCTTAATTAACGGCGACCTTTTCGAACGTTCCGCGATAAAGCCACTGCGTGCAAAGTTCACTGGCGACGTTGACATTGCTGAAGCTGCGGCTCTTTGTCCTTGCGCAGTATTCACCGACATCTGAGCAGCGTACGAATGTCTCAGCACCGTGTACTCAAATATTAATGAAGCCTGCCTACCATACGACAATGTTTGTATGGGTCTGACACAAGCTCATAATTCGTAATGATAAGATAATGCGCAGCGCACGTTCTACGCAACGCTGCGTTCGCTGAGCTCAATATTGGAGTTTAACAGAGCCTTAATGTGTTCGACGGGTGCAGTAAAGACAAAGGCAGTAAGCTTTAGACCTAGCCACTAATAATTCGAACCATGGGCTCGGCGTTTTGACGTCGCTGCGCGCTCGTGTCTCCTCCTCTCCCTTAGTTTATTGGCATCACTAAATCTTAAAAATCGCATGGCGCGACCAAATGCATTCACCTTTCTGCCTTGTAAATTCTACCTTCTACCTTTTAATCTAATAACGCAGTAATCTCATTATACTAGAGTAAATAACAGGTTAAAAAAGGCATGGCGTGGTGAGCCACTATAACCTTATGATCGCAGCCACTGAGTCCTTGGCACTAGGCAATAACAACACTTAAGTACTATGACAGAGCAAGAAACGTGAACACAACCCAGGCCCTCTTGGGTGCGTCTATATATGTCCTTTTTTTATTCATTCACGTTCAAGCTTCCAGATTGTTTTAACATGCAGTTTGTGTATTTGACACAGCACGGGACACGAAAATCAGTTGAGGCTATCGCAAAATATTTCAAATATCAATTTTTATCAAGAGTGTTGGTGGATTACTAATGTACACGCATCCTTCCACCAAAAGCCTGTAGTTCCCTTTTTTTTGCCCGCCTTTATTCCGAATAAATGTGACAAAATACAGCATTGCGCGAATACCCTAACCGCACACTTTGGCTTGCATTATTAAAAAAGTGGCCGAGAAAGGACCACCCCAAGGAAACCGCTCGTGGGCTATTAAAGCCCAGTGTTGCAGGCCTGCCTTACGGCCTCGACGAGGCAAGCATGATCGCTGGTTAGCGCACACCCAAGTGCGCCGCCATCGATTTTAATTAGACTCGCATCGATCAAAAGCAAGATCTCGGCCACCAGCCTGCTCTCTCGCTTGCCCCTATGTCTTCCCCTCTTTCGAAGCAGCCCAAAAAGGAAAAGTGCGCTAAGAAACTCCGAGGCAAAAGCGAAACGAATTGTGATGCCACGATGATGTCGAAATCAATACAAACAAATGCATATTAGAGGTCCATGCTTTGCTCTTTCATGTAGCTCTGGCGCTATCAATTATGTAGCATGGCACAAGCTGTGTCATTCTAATGTCACGTGATCCACTACTAATCCTATATAACTTGTTCTTTTTCAGAATGAACGTTGTTCATCACCTGCCTGCTGGCCTCCTTACATGGTGGAAGCGGAGCCCGTTCGAGATTTCGACACCGTCAATCGTGCTACAGCAACAGCTGCCGCCACTGGAGCTCTTGTAAACATCGGCGCCTTATGGCTTGGATGAAAGACTGCGAAGAGTTTGTTTACTTTGTTTTCTACGGCTACCCAACTGAGCAAGCAACCAAAAGATGTGCAGGCAGCAGCGTTGCTAGAGACCACTGGCGAATAAGGCAGAAAAGCATACAGCAGCTTCAAGTTTGATACAGAAGACGACAAGAGCAATGACAGCGTTTATATGCGGCAAATTGAGGACTTCGGGAGCAGTCAACACATGCCGCTAGAGGTAATCCTTCTAATGAGTGTTGTTGCAAAACACACCGTGACTAAACGTGTCCAGCAAAAGAAAAAGCATGCAAGAACTGCGGAAAGCTTATTCACTTTGCACAAGTATGCAAATCGTCGGAACGTTCGCGAAGTGTAAATTCGAAAAGAAGAGAGCTACGAAAACTATAGGTCAGGGGGACAAGCTACAGGGGGTGATTTATCGAGCTTATTGACCCCACAGCCCGGTGTTTACCAACCCAGTATAACAAAGAAACTGAACCTCGGCATGCACGGTCTGGACACTAGCGTTCCGCTTTTAACAGCGCTTTGGTCGCACGAGTAGCGTCGTTCGAATCGTCATCTTCGATATGGCTGATAAAAAATAAAACAATAAAATTCGGTTTATTGTCCCCACAGCTGAAGCGTGCCGCCACAGGCGTGACTGTTCGATCTTCTCCCCAATACCTTCAATATGACAAGATAATATTTTCTTTGAAGCCTTAACAGTCAACGCAGCTGCAACCAAGGTGTAAAATAGGCAGGTGGGAAAACGAGAGTCGGATGGGATACCTGATTATGTCGTCACTTCAGGGATGTTCGCGGCACTCCACATATATGGCGCAACGCAAAGAAACTAAAATAAAAAGATCCTAATCCATTTTTTTACGCAACGCGACCCAATGCCAATTTATTTCGTAAAATGTGCATAAAAAAGCAAATTTCATCAAGCAAACGAATCATACATGTCGTTAATGCGTTCGCGGCGTCGATTCCAAGCCGCATACAGGTCTGTTCGGCAATCTAGCTTATAAGTTCCCTCTGTTTACGTGCAAGGAAGGTAAGCTTTAGTTCTATGTAATTTTAAGCCAGCTTTACGCCGTCACAATATATAGTGGTCATTCTGTGTTGAGTACGACAAAGTCACCCGAATTTAACAACGCTTACGTTAAATATCACCGTTTTTTATTTCTTTGTGTCGTAACCCTACCGAGAGTTTGGAACACAACAGGGGCGACCCGTACCTCAAGAATCTATGAACTTTAAGGCGCCGAATAACGAAAAAAAAATGCCAATTTCGTCTGCTACTGCCAAATTCGTCTGCTTCAAGCGTGTTCGGGAGCAAGCCAAAAATAAAACAATGAAAAACAAAGAGCACGTCAGATGTTTCGCAGACGACTCCAGCCGCCGAAGCGGTTTAGACACTGCGTCAAAGTTAAGAAAACTGTTGATGAATAATCATGTGATAATTTTATTTCACCAGGATTTATTAAGTGCTACTGGATTTGTTCACATAAAACCGTGCACGCAATTCCGGATTGTTTTTTTCGTAACATGTGTGGAAAACGTAATAGGAAACATTTTGCAAAAAAAAAAAAAACGATATTTCAAATAAATGGTGAAAAGAAGATAATGAAGCCAGTAGTAGTGGCGCCCTGCTTCTTCGACCAACCTAGAACGGTTTTCAGTCTGAAATTTTGATCTATTCTTGGTGATTCTTGTCTCCTTCGACGCCTAAAGTGGTCCAGACCACGCCGATACCTAATTTTCCATGGTGGGTGGATCTTTTGCCAGTTGTTCAAGAGACTCTTGCCTCACACCATAGGCCTACCTCCCCGGCGGAGGTTCGGCGGGCTAGTACCCGTGCGACCTCGTTTGCTTTGTTTAAGATGGCCATGCAAGTTACAGTGAAAGGGGAAGACATTTCCCCCGTAGAGTTTCAGTGCACCGGTTGGCAGTCGGCCTTTACCAAGCGCACATCTTCCAAGAAGTGCCTGCCCGCCGAGAGCGAGCAGCCCGCCAACATGCCAAGTGGCAGTAGCAATGGCGGCTCCCGCGCTCCCGCCAGCCTGAAGAAACGTCTTGTAGCTGCCTCGAAATGCCTCGCCTGCCGAAGAAGCAATTTAGAGTCATCGTCCGGCCTCGGGGAGGCCTAAACGTAAAAATGTCAATCAAGTCAAGATCGCCCGGGCGCTCGTGACGGCGGCGGGTCACTCTTTCACGAATGCCGCGGAAGACATCATCTGCCCCAACGCCATGCAGAACATTTTGGTGGTCAGCACCCCTACCTATGAGGGGGTTGAAGCCATCTCCATTGGCTCAGCAAACTACGAGGTCAGCTCTTACCTCGCTGCGCCCGACAACACGTGCAAGGGGATCATAAGAAACATTGACCTGGAATTTGATCTTGATCAACTTAGAAGTCTCATCGTACAGCCGAGGAACCCCAAGGCTCTTGAAGCTAGAAGAATCAAGAATTCCACCACAGTCGTCATTCTCTTTGACGGTCTCAAACTGCAAAACTACGTCATGTGCGGCCTCAGTATGCTCAGATGCACGCTCTACCGAAGACAAACGGAGGTCTGCTACGCATGTGTCAGGCTCGGTCTCCGAGCCGGCGTATGCCCGACTCCCAAAAACGTGGTCTGGACTAAATTCCCCAACCGACCAACATGTGTGTTCCCTGAAGTGCGCCAACTTCCGGGGGGCCTCACCCCACGGCCGACAAGTCCTGTAAGCAGAGATATCAATTGGCTTGCATCGTAAGACAGAGAAGAAAAGAGCGACCTGACTACAACACAAATATCCCGCCAATGGACGCGCTGTCTAGACCGGAGAGGCAGGACCAGGGTGCCCTCGAGAGGGCGATCCAGGGTTCGACTGCCGCGGGCTACCTCCGAGGGCCGCTCTCGCTCCGGGGGCCGCTCACGCTCCGGGGGCTTGGCAGTTCGCATCCGGAAGCCTGCTGCCAAGGAGACCGGGTGGGCTGATCGCGTCAGAGGATCCCCGACACAGGTAACGGGGGGGTACGCCGCTTGAGCAACACAACGCCAGAATCGCACAGTTGGAAAGAGAAAACGCGGCGCTGAAGGGCGCTATTTAACAACTGAGGGCAGAGATGGCAGAATTTAAGTCGGCTCGTAAGTGCGAGGCTTCGCAGCCGCCGCAGGCCCCGAGACCCGCCAGAGAGGAAACACCCATACAGGTTCCCGTCGAGGCGCCCTTCGAGGCGCGTACGGCCAAAAAGAGGGCCCTAACAGAGCCCGTTAGCGATGAGAGACTGGAGAAATTTCAGACTGAAATGAGGGTTATGCTCAAATCACTCAGTGAAGCGGTTGCGGTGCTTAACGCTAAAGTTGACATCCTTGACGGCAAGTTCAACGCGCTGTAGGCCAGGGTGGGCACAATGGAGGCGAGGAGAGGGCCGATGGAGCTTTGTGCTCTTGCGAACAATAAGCCTTCTCCGACCGGAATCCCGGCATCTCTTGGTGCTCAACACCTTCAAGCGGCTACACCTGGGAACATTGTACAGGATAGGCTAACTGGCAGATCCAATCATGGAGGCTCATCTTAAGGCAGTTGGAATCTGGCAATGGAATTGCTGGGGTTTTAAGCGCAAAAAGGCTGTCCTCTAGCAGTTCATTAGATCACATTCGAAAAAACCACACGTCATTCTACTTCAAGAAACACTATCCGTCGCGGTCATGTTACCGGGTTACAAATCGTACGTCGTTTACGGTGAAAAAACGAGGGGCATCTGTACGCTCGTCTACAAAAGATGCACTTCCGTTACGCATGATCTTGTTTTAGACTAAAGCAAGGTTGAGCACTCCTTTGTTGAAATCATTCCGAGTGGTCGGCTTAAATGTAGCATCTTTATACTCCACATTTACAGCTCACCTAAGGATCTAAAACAGAGGTTCGCACCACTCCTTAGCAGGGCAGCTGGTAAAGTCAGTGGTACTTCGCTCATCGTTGCCTGCGACTTCAACTCCCCGCACCGGGCGTGGGGTTCGACATTGTTTGACAAAGTTCGACATTGTGTGACTACTTCGTGATTGCCCTCTTCCAAGGTTCAACATATAACATAAGAGGTATTGGGTGGTCCTTCACGGGACATCTGTGTCCTTTCTGTGATTGGGCATAGAATGTAAAAATCCTGGTCCTAAAAAAAAAAATAAAGAGCAATCGGGTGTGGGCTAGTGTAAGGATTTTAGCTTCATGCAAGATCTGCAGCCAGAGTTTAGAGAGTACACGAAATATGTTGTGCTTCTAAACGTCGCACCGTGTCTTTTTTGCTAGTCATATTTGGTTGATTGGCCGATTTTAGATCAGGCAGCGCTTCATCTCCTCAGCGCGCCAGTGTCCAGTGTTAACGTTCAGAGGGCATTCTCGACGCCCATGGTCACTAACAGAAAACAATGAGCGTGGATACACAAGGAGAACCTGGGAAAGTACATATGTGTTTATTATAATAAGATCACGTAATCCTGATGTACAGAAGGTAAAGTTCCGTGTTTTTGGGCACTGACTTTTTTGCACTTCTGTGTGTGTGTGTGTGTGTGTGTTTTTGCAGTTGCACACATTTTCCAAATAAAGTGTCGAGGTTTTTTTTTTGTTTTTTTTTTCTATGTATTTGTGCTGTTATTCCTTGAGGGATCACAAATATCAGAGTTAAAAGGATCATCTGATCCGGTCTCCGATGGTGTTTCTTTCACATTCACCGAACAAAAACCGGTAAACTTGTGTGGACATAAATATACACTGAAAAAAACCCGAAAATTTAACCTTAAAATAAACACCGCAAAAAGTACGCCGAAGTTTGAAAAAATAAAAACCGAAAACGCGGAACCCTAGATATAACGTACTAAATAGCTAATGTGCGTATCAAAGACTACAAAACAAATTATTGAGGTTTTGCAGCAGGTTTAAAAGCCCTTTATTGTCCTACTGTGGCCTTTATTGAGTGCATTACCTACTTTATTAAGGTGTATCGCTCGACTATTAAGCCGCTTATAAGAGTTGGTATCGCCAGCTCGACGTCGGTGGACAGAACGTCGAAATATAGTTTTGGGGAGTTACAGATGCGACAAGGTGTGTACCCCTGTACACCCCCTATTTCTGGGAGTGTATTTATATCCACATTCGCAGTGAAGTGGGATTGTTTGAGACGCCAAGCTTGTTAAACTAGTATTCATGACGATTGTAGGTCCGGCTCACCAAGGTAGATCTGTTACTTGACTTGCAGACATTAATTAACACGTCCACTGAGGTTTAAAAAAAAAAACATTACTTGGGATTCTTCATTTGTGTAAAATGAAGAATGCGAAATTAAAAGTTAAAAAAAAAGTAATGAGTAAAGATATTAAGCGCACTAGGTTTCCGCGTTGGCTGTCTTGAGGGCGTCTTGACAAGTTTATATTTTGCCCCCCCTTTAAAGCAGACTGACGTATTCATCTGCGCACTCACATGTATGCGCTAGTTCCCACGAGTGCGAGAAAATCATTCAACTCCGAAAATGGCAAATAAGGAATGCACGAACTGATTGACGCTATATATCTCGCGGGCGCAGCGTTCCGGTAGGAGAATTTGAAAGCCTTCGTGGAGCAAGTCCAACTTCGGCTCTCTGATTGTTCTAGTTTAGCTACGTGTCAGCCCGCTCTTCTTAAAGCAGTAGACAAAAGTACGCCTTAATTTATCCTATCAAAACAGTCGATAGTCGCGTTGTCGGTGCATTGAACGGATGACGTTCTACCGATGCAGAAGCCGTTTTCTCGCCTTGCCTCGTTCGACGTGACAGATCGGAAAGCAAAGCAAGGCCGCTAAGACGAAAGACCCACGGGGCCACCCATGAAACCAACTTTAGAGTCAGGAGGTTGGAAGGGCATCCCCAGAAACCAACGCCTGCGTCAAAAGTGCAATGCCGCGAGCCCTAAAAGCGACGCGCGCAAGCGGCACCGACATAATCAGCGCTAAATCAGAAAGGCAGCGGCTCAGACAGAACGTCAACGCCACAAATCGACAGTGGCGCCCCTCGTGAGCCTAAAGAGGGACTTTACGAGAACCAGTGACGGTATGGGCCGCTAGGCACGCGCAATTATCGCCTGTTTTTTCCTAACTTTTTTTTTGTGATAAACAGATTGTTACATGGTTAGGACTTACTCTGTATGTTGCTTCGTAAAAAAAGTTAATTACGCCTTATATTTTATTCTTTCTCTCTCCTATCATGCGTTCGGGACGTCGCGGAGTCTTGTGATCGTGAGGCAAGACAACACGCGCGCTGCGGTCATAAAGAAACTTAGCGTTGCCAGTCCCGTTGAGTTGCGTCTTTAGAGAACGTCTTCAGCCATAGCAGAGTCTTAGAGCGTCTGTAGTGTATTCTTTGCTGACTATCTTAGTTAAAAAAAAAATATAGCGAAGCAGAGACATTTTCGCAGTGTGTAAGATCTAGATAGCAAGCCTCCGAAGAAGATCGGGCAAAATCCTCCATTTGCGCAATCCCTATTTGTAGCCACATTCGGAGTTGGCCGATCTTCTCGCACTCGTTAAAATCTTTGCACCCCAGGCTAGTGCTTCCCGGAATTCATCAGTCTGGTTTGAAGAGGGAAAAAAAACGGATTTGTCAAAACGCCCTCAATGAGATCAACTAGTGTGGTCGATATCGTTACACATTCTTTAGAGCGCAGCTCTTAGGCGCCCGTTTCTGTGTTTCGCGGCGTCGGCGTCGGCGTAACCACGCTAAATTTAGCGAGAAAACTGACGTCACGTGACCCCAATACCAGTTCAATTCCCAGGTAAATTAAGCGGGGAGTTTTCTTTCTCCGCTAGATTTAGCTGAAAAATTCAGTTTCTCCGCTAGGCTTAGCGGGAAAATTGACGTCACGTGACCTCAACTCAAATTCAATTCTCCGCTAAATTTAGCGGGGCATTATTTTTTGTGTTAAGTTCATGTGACGTTATTATTTCCGCTAAATCAAGCTGAGAAACTAAATTTCTTTATATATGACGTGACAATCATGTGACGTCATTTTTCCCGCTAAATTTAGCGGGGAAACTGAATTGAAGAAGGAGCGGAGAGGAAATCATGGAGGAGGAAGAGAGGAGGAGGGGATGAGAAGAAGGAGCTAAGGAGAAAACGAGGTACCCTCTCCTCCGTACCCTCCCCCTTCTCCTCCTCCTCCTCAAGAGCTGTGCTCTAATTTTGCATTACATATATTTCTTAGTGCCTTTATTTTTTTTTTTAATTTTATGATTTCTTTTTTTTAATAAATAATAACAGATATTTTAATCCTAACGGACGTCTTACTGAAAGTCTGCCAGTGGAGTCGCAGGTTTACCCTGGTCAGTCGGACGTACAACGGTCATGAATAGCAGTGTAATAAACAAGCTTGGGCTCAAATATTCTCACTTCATCGCGAATATATGTATAAATATTCGCTTATAATTTGCACCGCTACACCTACTTTTCTTCTACTTTCTTCAAACTAAAATGTCGTAGTAGCTATTACATTTGTTTTCGTCCCACTTTTGTGGGAAACGTTCGGCTAAAGCTTCTTGATCTTGTAATGTTAAAGGGCAAAACAGGCTTATTGGTTAAATTATTAAAAAGGGAAAGCAACGTAGGTATTGTTTTAATTAGAAGAATACTTGAACTTGAGCTTGATATCTGAGTACAGCACAAAAGTATATCTATTTATAAAATATACGAAATCAAAAAAATAATCTTGCCTGTGGCATTCGGCGAAAATGCCGCGTGGAAGGTGCACTTTGCAGGACTGTAACTTTGAAGAAAACAAATAGGTGCAACATAATTTTTCTATGAATAAACAGAAGAGTATGGTAAAAAACTGGCACTATAAATTAAAAAAAAAATTGAAGATGTTTCCTTTTAATTTCTCCTTGTTATTTTTTTTTCTTTTGAATTGAGGGAAAGTTAAGAGCGACATAAAAATTTTAGTTTTCAAGCTAAATCAATTAATTATATATCAACCGAGAAAACGGTTTAACAAGAATATATACACAAGTTTTAATGGTGTAGCTATTCAATTTGTTTAGACAACAGCGCACAAATCTAATGACTAAGAGTCAGAAGAGCCATGTTTGAGCAGTTTAGAAGCAGCAATATAAGCTCCACAATGCTCATGATCTCTTATAAGTGAAAAAAGTGGAGATTGTTTATATGTGCAGTTTGCGTAATCGGTGCCACGAAACGTGACAGAGAATAGAACTTCAAAAATCAAATATGCCGTTATAGTATACTATTTTTTTTTCTTCAAATATTATGGTTTTCGCAAAATCTTTTTATTCTGTTCCCTACACATGTTGAGGAGTAACATATAAAACAATTAACAAAAATAAAAACACGTCCGAACTTGCGTGCGTGAACACATATGAACAAAGCCTACTTCAAATTTTAAAAACAAAGCGCGGAAACGGAGCATTCTCTCGCAAAGATTTATACAAACCAAAGTTCATTGCCTTCCGTATGCCGCCGCGCCTTCTATATTAAGGCTAAGGTACCCACCGAGCGGAAGACGCCAGGAGGACAAAATTGGGTCGCTCCGCTGCGGATGATTTCAGTGGTCGTTTCCACATTGGCCTATCTTACACTCTGGTCACCACAGACCAGTGGAGTGCAACGGTCAAGACCGTGGGTCAACCAATGACTTGCAAGTTGGACAAGGGAGGAAACTGTTGCGTCATTTCAACACACGACGTTCCAAAGCTCCCGGAAAAGCACAAGCAAGCCGGTCATCAACCTGGCCAAAAAAAGATCGCAGCTTTTTTTGGACACGAAGTTTCTTGACAAGCCAAGATAATACTGCTGCTCTCAACGAACTTTACAAGACGCATGAAGAAACTTTTTGTTGTTGTTGTTGACAACCATGTGCCTCAGATGGTGATTGGAACAATAGCAGAACATCTTAGGTTTTCATGCCGTCTGCAATACGTCCACCTCGGACTACTGCGCCCGCCAGCACAACCCTTTGCAGAGGTGTTCAATAGACTTGGTCAGCTGAGAGATGTCGATTAGTCAATGAAGCTCAAGCATGACAGCATGAGGGTCGTGATGCCTGAGAGAAGAGTAGCCGTAGCTATTTAATACAAGGTGAGGGCAGAGCTACATCGCATGAACAATTGAGGCGTAATCATCAATGTAACTGAGCCCACTGAATGGTCTAGCTATATGGTCACGGTTTTAAAAAGAAAATGCGCATGTGCCTCGATCAAACAGCTCTTGAGAAAGCATTGTTAAGCGCGAGACACATGCACGTCAAAACTGTCCGATCCGACGTGCGAACTGTGGGGAAGATGGCGGCTCCGAATCGCCGCACAGGACGGTTCGCGACACATGGTTTCCGACGCGTCGTTGCGTCGCTCCGATCAGCTCCGCCCAGTTTCGGCTATCCCTCTACCGAATGGATGGATGGATGCTAATGGCTATATTTATAACGGGCGGTAGCTCGCGCCACCTAGCCTAGAAAACTAAAATACTTCCCTCGCCCTTCTTGGTTTTTCTGACTTTAAAACAAACATAATATTTTATTACATTCGATTAATGTGTGCGTGTGTGAAGTTTTTCCGTGAGGCTACTTTTCTGCTCAACATCACTTAATCGCGATGGATCGCAGCGGACCTTAGGAGCCATCCCAGCGAAGCGAGCACTCCGTACAAATCACGTGACTACGTACCGCGCGCATTGCTGCGTCTCTCCCGGAGTTCACGTGACACTCACATGACATTGGAATGGTTCGTAGCGTCCGCGGCTGTCCATCGTAAGGTGAACCGGAGTATTTTCGGGTTTCGACGGTCTCGATCGGTCCCAGGAGGCCGACTTGCTTTGGGCGCGAAATCAGCAGCTCGTTTTGTGCGCGCGGGAAAACTCGATGGCGTCCATCTCCTTCACAATGACGACTCGCGTCGCGTGACGCACCGCGGGCCGCCACATGTGTGTGTAGGCGATGTAAAAGAGGGGGAGATCCGCTTCCCCGAACCGCCCGAACCACGAAGCGCCTTCTCGCCCGATCAGTCCGAAAGTCACGTGACAACATGACCTTCGCGCTATCCGTGCTGCCATTGGCTGCGGCCCTCCGAAAATCGGACAGCCGTGCGGCGATATCTAGCAAGTTGGTCGCACGCCGGCGCCGGACGGAGACCCCGTCCGAGGCTCCGGTGCGACGAAACCCCTCGCCTCCGAACGTCGTTCCGGCGGTTCGCACGTCGGATCGGACAGTTTTGACGCATGTGTCTCGCGCTTTACGCGAGAGCTGTCCCGTGCCAACCCTAGACGACATAGCTCCACGGCTCTCTGGGGTTAAGTTCTTTCCCACTCTGGATTCGTCATCGAGATTTTGGCAAATCAAACAAACCTATGTCAGTTCAACTTTCTGGACGACGAGCGTGTAACAGGTAACCGAAACCGTAAAAATTAAAACCGTATAAAATCATTACCAAACCGATAACAACAGGAAACGGTAACCGTAACCGTAACCTGAATGTTATATTTTTCGGTTCGAATCCCCCATTAACAGATTACAGATACAGTTGGGTTTAGGCTTTATTTTAATACTTTTCGGAAAGGTTTCTCTCGTGATATTTTTTTCTTTCGCTAATACCCCTGTATTATTCCGAACTGGAGAGCAAATTTTGCTGTCGCTCAAATGTGTTGCGATTTCTGAAATTTGGGAATCTGAAGCCACCGATCTTCCCGGCGCAGTAATGCGGCCATTAATGCAATGTTAAGTGCGCCCCCATGTGCAATACTCCTCACGCACAGAATACTTATAGCCAGCAATATTACCGAAAAGACGGAATAATTCTACGTTTGAGGATTGAATTACAGTCCAGCGATATCAATTGGTGTTGATGGCTTTGACGTAATAAAATCATTGGCGTCGTAAATAGAGGGCACATATTAACCTCATATGTATAAGAATTATTTGGGTATTTCAAGCGATATTTATATTATTCAGCAGCATACATCTCAACGTCAGCATTAGTCCATTGAGTATTGCCATTGCGTTTGCATTTTTGTCATTCTTTGACACCAGAGAAGGGTAGCAGGCTGACTAGACCAAACGTCATTTTTGCAATTAGTCGGATACGCTGGACGCAAATAGTTCATAGCTTATCATTAGCTGTGACTACTTGACGAAAGAAGCAGAGCTTTGGCAAAGTAATAGAGATTTACATATGAAGAAAGACGCAGAAAAGCCCTGAACTACACGTGAGTGCTCCTCGATCTCCGAAAATGCTTTATTTAATACCTAGCTTTCTTTTAAAGTACATTCCACACAATTTCAAACCAAAAACAATACCTGATCCAATGTAACCGACCACAGCATAAAATGCTGGATATTCCGCCTGGGCACATAAAGAAGACAAAGCGAGTATCAAAGTTTCCCGGAAAGTTAACACTGCCCGTTGCGCGCCTCAATGGGTGCTTGTCTGCGACAGCGGGTGTCGCAACCCGGGTACGTGCCAAGCACCCTAAACGTTAAGGCTTCTACTGGCAAGCCTGGATGCCTACAAACGCCTGTACGACGATCCATGAAGCTGTCAATAGGCCCCTCTCTCCTACATGCAGCCAGCCAACGGCGGTTAGCCCTGGCTGGTCCCAGGGCACGCCATCCCATCAGAAAACGGTGCCCGACATACCCTGTGGCGGTTTCGTGGTCGCCAATTGGAGCGACAGAGGCTGCCTTTGGAAGTCAGGCGTCCCAGGCCTGCGGCTCCGATTCAATCGGGCCTAGAAGCTTTGGGCGCGAAGCCCTTTTTTAAATTGGGGTCGGTCTTTCTGTAAACATTCTGATTTTCCCTGTCGTACTTGTTCTGAATCGCTGAGCCCTTCTTGAAATCCCATTTTCTCGGGGCTAGTTTAGAAAGCCCTACGGCTCAGATGCTGGGAATATCAGAGGTCCAGGCTGTCGGCTGGACCTCTGGGCGTCCGGACCACCGGGCGTCCGGACTTCTCCTCGTTGTCCTAAATGACATTGCTGACATGTCGCACAGGGATTAGAGAAGAAGTCTGAAATGGTTTCACATTTCAATGACACAAACACACATATTCGTCGCGGTTGAGAGGCACCTGTTTATCCGCTTATTAAATGCATCGCCGACTTAAAGTGACTAAAGGGAGAGAAAAGGTACCAAATAACACACGCCTGCCTTTAACCATGTAATCACATCAGGCGGTGAGTTAGTTGGTTGATTGATTGCGATTTTGCGGCGCAAGGGTTGCTAAGGCCAAAATGTGTCATAGTTAGCAGTGGATTAACATAGCCCTAATGACGCGTTTGTTAAATGTACCACACTGAGTTTTCTGACGCATTTGTAGTAACTTCTGGAGAGATCTCACCAATTGTTTCATCACAAATAGGACCTGGTTAGCAGTTGCTAGCAGCATCAGCGCATGCTATTATCTCCAATGGCATAAAGTACATTATTCGTAGGTAAAAAAAAAACTGTGCTCTTAACATGTAAAAACTATATTTGTATACGATAATGGACCTTTTTCACATACCGACGGCACCAGGCGGTGGCTGCACGAACTAAAAATCGAGGAGGTGACCTACCTGCGCTACCAATCAATAATGGGAGCTACGCTACCAGTTTCTTTGCTCTCCGAGCAGCGGCGCGTGCCCAACGCGCCCAACGCGACTCTAAAGAGGGGGATCTGTGGCGTCCACCCAAACGTCATGTTTTTCTTTCTGTCCACTTTCTTTTTTTGTGTAACACAATTATATATATGTTGCAATTACGTGTTCTACTCGCTGATCCACAGCCTCCTTCCGAATTTCCTCGATTTCTAGTGCCGACTTCCGCCGCTTGGCATCGAGTGCTCGCGCGTGCGCAGAACGCTTCTCGGAAAAGGTCCATTGCCTTTGGACACTACAAAATGATAACATATACAGATATCATAAATGCCTGCAAGAGTTTTCTAGGTTTGTTCTATGCCAAGGTTCAGCTGCATTCCTGTTTCTTTTTTTTAATTGTCTCTAAGAAGTAAAGACGTTTTTGGCCAATTACGGCCAGCATTTTTTATTGTAAATTGGATTAAGCCTGTTATACCGTCAGGAGGTGCAGGTAGAGAGAAACAGTTTATTTCCTTTTTTTAGCTCTCACTTAGAAATTGCGTGATTGAGTACAGAATGATATTAAATGCTAAAATTTAGTGACATGTTTTACTTCATTTTGTAACACCCCTCATCCCAGAAGAAGAGACAGGCATGCACGTACCGCGATACATGTAGCAAGTTACTTCTACCTAGTTACTTTGGCACATTGATGCTTTAGACCAATGTTGTAAAACAAACTACCTCCAAACACCGGTCTAAGAACATTTTCTTCGCTTAAGGCTTGTCAAATTATGAGGCGCTGGAGAAAACCAGCCTTCTGTGTTAAAGGGGCGATACAACAATTTTTGTATTTTACGCAAGAATCACTTAGAACGGTTACCTAGCGTTAATAAACACTGAAACATTCATTCCTTTTTCCCCACACCCAATCGAAGTCGCAGAATGAAATTAAAGGGAAACGAGGACCGTTCCCCCCTCAACTCGCAGCCAGAACACGCGGCCTCGTGATTTGGAGCAGATTATAGGCTGCAAATATTCATAGCCACGCGCTGGGGTTGGCAATGCTCAGGACACGCGCTGAGTTCCAAATATTGTTATGGTTCGGCTATTGTCGTAATTGCAGCGATTTTACACATGCCGCTGTCCAATGCTTCTCGAGCTATCAATTATCACAAGCCCAAGTTGATTGCCCAAGCACTGCCCAGGTCGAATCTATGGGAGATCGGTGGCCGAGTCGGCTAGCGCACACCAGCTCGGAGCACGTGGAGCGAAAGCTCGCTCTGCAGAACTCAGGATCCTGGGTTCAAGCCCCACCCCTGCCCGTTTCGATCTGGATAAGCATCGTACCGTTGTGCGGTCGTGTATCATTACTGCGTGGTGCACGTTAAAGACCCCAGGCTAGCGGTTGTGCTGCACTGGCTAAATTGCTAATCTACAGCGAGTGACTCGTCGCAACTTTAAAGGCTGAACAACTACACGCTGTATAAATATCCACATAACCCAATTATTTATTCCAATTTATGAGCCGCATTCAAATATCGTCACTTGGCAGATCTACGACCTCTCGGCGACGTCATCAAGTTTTGCGAAGGAGAGATTGAATTGAAACGCTCGCTTTTGTTCTCGAAATTACACCGCAACGAAGGAGCTTCTTGGCCAGTGGCGTTGCGTGCGATTATCTTTGAGTCCCACTGGTGCCAGTAAGCTTGTTTAAAGTGAAAAACGTTCCAATTGAATATCGTTGCACCGCCCCTTTAATTCCTTATTTCGAACTCCTTTGGTTCGCGTTCCGCCCGTTGAAAATCATGCGGGAAGCGCCTCAGCACGCACCTCTTATTGCTGCCCCGCAGTGTTCTTCCGCAGATTAAAGGCCGCCTGCTTTTTGGGCTGTCACCATGACAACGAACGCCGATTTTCCGAACGCCGTCTTCTTTTTGGGACTGTGCAGCATTGTCAGCGCACCGCACCGCCGCCTGGTCCCCTCTGCCCGACGACGAACGACCGACCGGTTACGACGACTGGGTGCACCCCGGTGACTGCGAGCGCCGGACGCGAATTCTGACTTCGCTCTTCTACTTAGTGCCGCTAAGCGGGCTAGGAGTTTCGGTGTAATCCTCATCCCCATTTTTCCTTTTCGTCCAGGGACTTAGACGCAAAGCCAAAGCTTGGACCGCGTCTCACCTGGCCTCTGATTCCAGTGTAATCCCTTGGTTAAATAAACATCTTAAAAACAACAACAGTGCAGCCAACACGGCTTCCCTAGGTAGCCATCTACGGTACGCGTTCTATTGTCTTCGAAGAGCTAATCTTTCCTCTTGGGTGTCGGCAATTGCACGCAAACGGTGTCGTCGCTAGGCTTCGGTTTCACGTTCCCGCGTTCGTTGTGCCACTGCCACGGCCGCTCGATCCCCTCTTCCGCTCCCGCTACCAACGCCCCATTCACCCAGACATGGGCGGTGTAAATGAAGTTTCTCTCTCTCTCTCTGTCTCTCTTTTTTTTTTTTCTCTCTCTCTCTTTCTATCTCTCTCGCTCCCGCGGCGCGTCATTGGAAGCATGCCAGAAGACTCCCTCTTGAAAGGACGTAACGAGCGAACGGGCGGGGCACGGCGGGAACTGCAGTACGGCCTCACGAAACCGGACCAGTCTAGTAGTTCAAACACAACCGTCCAAAGCAAAAACGGCTGCATGAGCAAAAACAATAAGTGCTAACGCATTTAAAAAAAAAAAAAAAAACGAAGAGGAACCAGGACGAAAAGGACGACTGTGATGGTGTTGGGGTTGAGCCAAAGTAAAGCGGAACGGGAGTGAACCCCAAGTGCTGCCAGTTGCTGTCAAGAAGACGGCAAGCAGTCAGCAAAGAGTGGTATCTCCCAAGTCCCCAAGAATCAACTGAACGGGACTTCAACGAGCCAGTGGTAGGGACCACGAGAAGAGAGGGGGAAGAACTGTTAGGTCCTGGAGTTGGCTTACTGACATTGAATCACGCGGCTGTAATAACTGTCGTAACCCATTCACCGATGTATTTTATATTTTCTTTTTCACATCCGACGCCAGACACGCGCAATAAAATTGCTGACATCATTAAACGCACTGCACCAGCGAACACAACACCTCGTTTGGCAGCTCTAAACCCATTCTCTACCCTCGCCAGCCTGATTTAGGCACTTGAGAGTTTTCCCCACTGAGATTACGATTTTTACGAGCATCGAGGCTGGAATACCGACGACACACACTACGTCCGACCCGTTCAAACGATACCATGTGTCAACCACCTTTCGTGGTCAGTTTTTTTTGTATCTGACTTAATTAAGCTCGATGCGTCATATTGGCCTCCTTCAGCGCCTCGGGCCATCGTAATTAAACGAGCGCCTTATTAATGTCTTCCAGGAAGCCGCAATAGATCATGAACCTAGGAGAGACAGCAAACGGGCCGATCAACCTCCCACTCGACAGAAACTAATTGCTCAAAAAATATTACCTTTACTAACGGCGCCGCCTTTGGCGTCGCTATTCTATGCGAATTTGCACCAAAACACTTCAGCAGCTGGTTGCCAAGGGCTTCGGAAAGCTTACACGCACGACATAGGCTGACGCTAATTCAACACCCGTCTAATGTTCCTTGGCTAGGATTTCACAAAAATGTCGCCATGGCCTTTAGCTTTTGGAGCAAGAATAAATGTTGGTGGGGCCTACAACAATTCAGAGCAGAACATTTGAAAGAATGCAGACATCCATATTGTTGTGCGGTCTCGTTGGTGCAGAAACTTTATTGTTTGAACGTGGAATGGGCGTTGCCTTCAAGCAAACGGGCCAGTCAGCCACTGCCACCGCTAAGGCCACCAGGGTCGAATAATGTAACTTGTTGGGATCGAACGCTAATTTACTCCGCTAGCCATGACCTAACACATCTTCATCGCTTCATTCTCATTCATCCCTGGTGCCTCTGTTGGCACTCCGCCAGGTAGTTAGCCTGCTTTCAAGACGTTCTAATGTCGCATCTCGTCATCTTTGTCCCTGAAATGAATATTCGAAACCGGCTCAATTTTGTTTCGGATTGCAACAAGCAGTGTTAAAGGGGGGGAGGGGAAGGAATATTCGGAGATTTGCGCGCTTTTGTTCTTCTGTTGTTCAGTACGGCTAACGGCAACTTCACAACGGTGTGGAAGCTAGAAAATCCCACGATCAAATATTTCAGCTGCAAGGCTACTGGTTGCAATGCACCAGACTTGTTTGCTAATCCTGTGCTACACATGTGCCACGCGACCTCAACTTTCACAGGTTGCTTCACCGAACCGGAAGGTCACGCGACACGTCACGCTGCTCAGTGTCTTGTAGCATTTACTGCGGTGCATCGTAACTGAAAAAAAGATTCCGGAAACCAGTTGAACCTTAGCACGGTCCTTGAAATTTTTCAATCGAGTGTAACTTTAAATTAAACAAATAAATCTTTCGGGGGATTTGCTTTGGTCACGCATGCCTCGCCCTTGATCTTGGATTTAGTATTCCCAGTTTCAAGCCGCCAGAGCTTTTGCACGTTTGGCAATATCTAGTCCCAGCTAGAGCACTTCCCGATAGCATCTTTAAGTTTAATGCCATAGTCGATGTTTTCCTTAAATTATATACTGCCTTTCACTCCAAGTCCGACCGCAGCCAAGACCACGGATCGATAAAGTCGAAGGGGCAGCGCCAAAAGTGTAACGCCATGGCGTTCGTCATTTTTTTTGTGCTTGTTAATATTGCTTGAGTCAATCTTATTGTGTAATACAAATTGAAGCAAATATGCGAGTTAGAAAATTACCTAAAACAAAACTTGTCGGAAGTAACTTTTTCAACATTGTTTTCTGTAGTAATTGAATTACAGGAAACCTTCACCCCTTACAAACCGCATCTCCTTCGTGGAAGTGTGGCTGTATCCAAGCACGCACAAAATAAAGTTTAAAGTGATGCTAATGTAAAACGGGTAAACGCAAAATATAAAAAGCTCGCAACGGAAATAGTAGATAAAAACTTGGCTTTAAGCAAGAGCGCCATTCGATAAAAGGTTACGCTCTAAGAAATGCCTGCGCGTCTACTTACCCGCAAAACACACAAAGATCCCATTTCCGCAATCTACGAAATCAGCTCAGCGAATGATGAGGTGGAACATATGTTTAGACCTCAAAATTAAGTCTGCGCCGTGGTATTGCGCGATACAAGCATAACGCTTTGCATTGAGTAATGCCACAGCGCAGACTTCGTTTTGAGTTCTAAACATATGTCGCACCTCATCATTCAATGAGCTGATTACATAGATCGCAGGGATTGGCTCTTTGGATGATTTGCGGGTGAGTAGACGCGCAGGCATTTTTCAGAGTGTAGGTATTCGAAATAAATAGGTGTCAGTAATTCTGGTCAACGGTCGTTGTATTCAGAAATTCCGTTGGGCAGTATGTTCTTGCAGATTTATTGTTTAGACTTGCTCTCAGTTCCTTATTTACAATGTAACTTGTTTTAATTACATAAATGCTACTCACTGGAAAAAATAACTCTCAGAAGCTCGTATATGCCCTTATCACGAATCCCCGTTTCTCCCTGGCGCAGCAGCTACTAGTAAACCTCGGAACAGTCTGTTTTTGGCAGGTCTTTGTATAATTTATCGTCATTTATGGTCACCAATGATGTGACTAAAAACCTCACACATAGTCCGGGAAACCTTTTAAAGCCATAATTTTTAGAATCCTGTAAATATTTGTAGCATAAACTGTTATATTCGCCATGTCCTGCTAGCTCTACATTCTTCTGTTCGTGTCTTTAGGTGTTTTACAGCAAGAAAAGTATAGAAACAACTAGCCGAACTTCCATTTTTAATACTCTCAGATTCATTTATTGCGCTTTACTTTAGAACTAGTTTGCATTGTGTAGCGCGCCGAGCCAATAGTAAAGACGTTCATTTTTTTCTTTTCATTCAACTTTTAAATTTATGTGTTCAGGACATCAAACTGGAAAATATATTCCTATGGTTGCAAAAATAAAAAAAAACACACGTCCACCTCCACGTATTTTGTTTTGACAGGAGCTGCGATGGTAAAAATTATTATAATCTTATGTTTGCCAAAATAAGTAGATCCGTTTATTCCGACCGCACCGCTATGACATCTGGCATTGATAACAAAAAAAAAAATTTGCTAAAGAAACACCGATAATCTTTTTAATGACTTCCAAATTTGTGTCGGGAATATTTGGTTTACATATTGTGACTTTTCTCACTATATATTGTTTATCCTAAGACACTGTACAACCTAATTGTAATATAAAGCGGATTTATGCGGTGTTTCATTACTGCAATTTCAATCGGCTTAGACAGTGTTTTCCAGATCTAACATTATACAGTTTTTATAGTCGAAATCTATTTTAAAACCCTTCTCAAAAAGACATCACAAAAAACGCTTGGTTTAAAGTAATAAATTAGGCTTGTTAGTGAGAACTTTGAAAGCTAGGAGACAGCGGAACCACTCGAACTTATATATGTCGACTTCTAGGCTGTTAGACTATACATGCAATCAGCCAAATTTTAATTTTATTTCAAATATGACAATTTTTCTACTTTATTACTGCCGACTCTCTAAAATCACTTAAATATCTCAGTATCTAGAAACAAGAGTGTATTTTCAAACACGGGTCTGTTGAAATCTCACATCCACCTATTTTCAGAAAAACATAAAAATCTAAGAGTTCTCTCTCGTGTATGCAACACTATACCCATTAAAAAGAAATAGACAGACAGCCCATTCAATAAACAACAACATTGTGTCCTAAGAAGGGGGCCTCTGTTAATAAATAAAATTTTATTTATAATTTCTCCGTCACATTGTAATTTTTGTTTTCTGGTTTGCTGGCTGATACAGGGGGATGATACATTTGAAGAGATCTGCTGAAGTTGCTTGCATTATGGTCATTTGCTTCGTACATTTAAACAGTGGTATCCAATCAAAATTCAGAACAACACTGCTTCACTCTCATAGTGTATCGTCCTAAAAATTCCAGTTATCATATATTATTTATTTTATTCTCGCGGGTGCATTTGCGGGATTCACAATTATTGGACACCATCGCTTCATGTTAAAACCATACTAATTGATGTATGTCATTCTTATGAATTTCAATAGTAGTATCAAACCATGTTACTTTTATAACAAGTTCTCACAGGTTCTTAGGCTTAGCACAGCACATATAAAATTAGAGTAAAAAAGCAGGCGAGCTGTTGCATATCCATAATGAGAAACCTTGAGACCAGAACAGAAGGGAGGCGGTGCTGTTGTCCTCGACACTTCTGTTCCCGATCTCAAGGTTTCGGATTATGCACAGCACATATGGCCAACCAAAATTAAAACCAAACTTTCCGGTTTCGAATTTAAGCGAAACTATCTCACATAATGGTACGTAAAAAAATGCGACAACTATTTGAAAAATACATTTCCACTTTTTGTCCTCAACATTCCATCACAAATGTGCTGCTTTATAGTTTTTGTTTTCTGGTCGTATCATAGATTGCGCTCCGTCGGAATGTCTCTTTGCGGTGGAGCCTCCGTACTTAACCGAAGGATGTCGTCGATAGAGAGTGTTTTAATGGATAGCATAGATATATCTTAGTTGAAGACAACGTTATTAAGCAGGCGAGCTGGTTGTTAATCGACATACTAACAACCGAGACAGAGGCGAAAATGAGGACAAGCACAACACAACAAACAAAAGGCGCAAACGCTACAAACACAGCGTTGTTTGTCCCCCCTGTTCTGCGTCCACCTCGGAACACCTTTGTTTCATAGACAAAATTATCAGAATAAAATTATTTGTCAACTTGCGCGATTGTAGTATCTTAATTTAAGAAAGAAAATAATATTGTTACGGTGAAAGATGGTTTATTTACAGAAGATTAAGCAGGGTTGCAGGAGAAGGATGAGGTGGGTGCTTCGACCTTGAGGGATCGGGAGATCGGGCACTTCCTCTTTTTCCCCTCCCTGATTGCCCTTCTTTGTTTCCTTCTTCATCGTAAGATTACCCCCCTCGGAAAGAAAATGACGTCTCGTCGTTGAGCTACGGGGCCGACGGTGCGATGTATGGCTTTAGACGGAGCACGTGCACTGTGTCTCGTTGTTTGCGGCGTCCGTCGTTTTGTTCATGGAGGTGTTCTATGACATAGGTGACGTCAGTAGATTTGTGGCAGATCCGGTAGGGTCCAATGTAACGATGTTGTAGCTTGTCGGCCAATCCGACATGGCGCTGCGGTGTCCAAAGAAGGACAAGATCTCCGGGAGAGAAACTAACATGCTGGTGGGAACTGTCATACCGAGTGCACTGGCGCTCTTGAGAATCAAGTGTGCGTAGACGAGCTAATTCGCGGGCGTCTTCGGCTCGACTTACTGCATCGGATGCGAATGCTGTAAGGGACGTGTCTGGTTGAAGTGGAAGGAGGGAATCAATCATTAAGGGAGGTTCACGGCCGAAGAGTAAATAAAATGGGGTAAAACCTGTTGTGTCGTGGCGTGAAGAGTTATATGCAAAAGTGATACAGGGTAAGGCGGCGTCCCAATTGCTGTGATCGGACGAGACGTACATAGACAGCATGTCGGATAATGTCTTGTTCAATCGCTCGGTCAATCCATTTATTTGTGGATGATAAGCGGTGGTGACTTGGTGGCGCACGGAGCAGGATTGTAGGATTTCTGAGACCACGCGCGAGAGGAAAAAACGTCCGCCATCACTGAGAAGTTCCCGAGGTGCTCCGTATTTCAATATGACGTCCTCCAAGATGAACTTGGCTAGGTCAACAGCAGTACTGGTGGGAAGGGCGCGGGTGATGGCAAAACGAGTGGTGTGGTCAATTGCAACTGCAATCCAACGGTTGTCACTGCGTGACAAAGGAAATGGTCCTAGAAAATCAACCCCGAGTCGCTGGAATGGGCTGAGCAGAGGTGCAATGGTTGAAGGAGTCCTGATAGTCGAGTATGCGGTTTCTTTCGACGTTGACACGGGTCGCACGAGGAGACATATGTTTTAACAGTTTGATACATGCCAGGCCAATAAAAACGTTCCTTAACCTTTGTGTAGGTGCGAAGCAGACCGAGATGACCTGATGAAGGGGCGTCATGTAGTTCGTTAAGAATTGTTGTCTGTAGGTGCTTAGGAATAACTACAAGCCACGGTAATCCATCTGGTCGGAAATTTTGCCGGTATAGTATGTTGTTTCGAATGCGAAAGAGTCCTGAGGATGGCTGGTTTAGGTTTAACGTTAGATGTTCAATATGAGCTCGAAGAGCTGGGTCACGCCGTTGTTCCTGGGCAAGGTTGAGGAGGTCTGAGATTGGAAGGACAGGCAGTTCAGTGTCATCTGAGTAATCGACTGGGCTCACTGGATAGCGGAACAAACAGTCAGCATCTTGGTGCATTTTTCCGGATTTGTATACGATAGTAAAGTCATATTCTTGAAGTTGAAGCGACCAGCGGCCGAGGCGGCCAATAGGATCTTTCAGTGACGACAGGCAGCAGAGCGCGTGGTGATCAGTTATGACACGAAAGGGACGTCCAAAGAGGTATGGCCGAAATTTACAAATTGGCCATACCACAGCCAAGCAATCCCTCTCAGAGGTGGTGTAATTACGCTCAGCTGGTGAAAGGAGCCGGCTGGCGTAGGGAATTACTCGTTCTGTTCCAAGTTGTTGTTGCGCAAGAACAGCTCCGATGCCGTGACCACTGGCGTCGGCTCTAATTTCAGTGGGTGCCGTGTCGTCGAAATGTCCAAGAATGAGGCTCGATGTCAAAGCAGCCTTGAGATACCCGAATGACGACTGGTGTTGGTAGTACCATTCGAAAGGTTGATTCTTCTTGAGGAGAGAGGACAGTGGTTGTGCGATGTGTGCGAAGTCTCGAATGAAGCGGCGAAAGTAGGAACAAAGCCCCAAAAAACTCCTAACGTCTTTCGTTGATTGAGGTTTGGGAAATTCTTTGACTGCCTGGATTTTTTCTGGGTCTGGGAGGATACCATTTTTGTCGACGAGGTGCCCCAGAACTTTAATTTGCTCACTTCCGAACCGACATTTTGATAAGTTGAGTTGTAGTCCAGATTGTTTAAAAACTTCAAGAACTTGCCTGCACACGTTCGAGGTGTTTGGAGAATGAGTCAGAGAAAATGATTACATCATCGAGGTAGCATAAGCAGGTTACCCATTTTGGGCCTTTGAGGAGACGATCCATCATTCTTTCGAACGTGGCTGGCGGATTGCAAAGACCAAAGGGCATTACCTTAAATTCGAAGAGTCCGTCAGGTGTGATGAACGCAGTTTTCTCGCGGTCCGCTTCGTCGACGCTGATCTGCCAATACCCAGAGCGTAGGTCAATGCAGGAAAAATACTCAGCGCCATATAAGCAATCAAGAGTGTCGTCGATACCGGGCAGAGGGTACACATCTTTTTTTGTTATCTTGTTTGATTTGCGGTAATCGACGCAGAAGCGCCAAGATCCGTCCTTTTTTACTAAGACGACAGGAGAAGACCAAGGACTTGACGAGGACTGGACAACGTTTTGTGACAGCATCTTATTAACTTCATGTTGGATAGCGCGGCGTTCGCTTGGTGATACTCGGTAAGGACGGTGGTGGATTGGAGGTTCAGTACCGGTGTCGATTCGGTGAGTAACTGCATTCGTCTGGCCAAGAGGACGACTTGGAAAGTCAAGATGGTGTGGTACTTGGAAAGCAGGTCGTGGAGTTGATGAATCTTATCCTCGTCCAAAGTCGGATCAATCATGGTTGTAATGCTAGCGAGGGCAGGGCTCGATAGTTGCGTAGCGACGGTACTTTCTGATTGTTCCTCGGAAATGGCGGCGACGACACAATTGATTGTAGGGAAACTTCGCGCAATAGTCATACCTTTCGGTAATATTTGATGACTCTGACCAATATTGACTACCCATACGTCTGTGGCACCACTTTGGATAGTTGCGACGCAGTGTGGTAGTGCAAGTTGAATTTCAAGGAAGATGTTCATATTCGGTGTGATAATGTAGTCACCGTCTTGGGTCGAGTGGGTCGTTGTGATCTTTATGGCGGCAGCAGACAAGGGAGGAATGCGTGATGTCTGAAGACAACATAATCTGGACACAACTGAGTCCGAAACGTCGCAGGACTCACTGGTATCGAGCTCAATCTCGCCTTTGGCACAGTCGATGAGGGCCGAATGTGAGGAGAGGAAGTCCCAGCCGAGAATGATCTCGTGGGGACAGGTTATAAGGACTGTAAAAAGGATGAAGGTATAGTCTTGTTGCTAACAATTATGCGAGCGCCGCACATGCCATGAGGTGAGATAATTCCGCCATCTGCCCCGCGGAGCATTTTCGTGTCAGGTGGCGTCATTACTTTTCGTAACCGTCGTCGGAGGTCTTCGCGCATTATGGAAATTGCGGCTCCAGTATCGACAAGGGCTAATGCGCTAATACCGTCAATATGAACCATGAGTCGATTATGAGATGTAGCGACGATATTGTGTAGAGGATTTGCGGCTGTTAACTGTGATGCAGCCTCACCTCCTAAAGCTGCATGGTTCAGTTTTCCGAGGATCTAAGATCATGGGACGGCGAAACGGGGCGGCGAACGAGTGGGGACAATGATTGGCGGCAACGCGGGGACTGAGGGCGAGGGTTCCGCGATGAGCGATAGAATGTTGCATCTTCGCTTGGGAGGCCATCAGAGGGAGAAGCGAAGTTTCTATTGTAATAACGACCGTCATTAGTGGGTAGAAACGTCCGGTTGTTTGGTTGTCGGTTGTTCCAGCGATTTACGACAGTAGCGGGAGACGTGACCAGCCATACCGCAAGTAAAACAAATGAGTCGGTTGTCGGGGGTCCTCCACGTGGCGGGATCACGTCGGTGGTATGATCTGAAGGATGGCGTCGCAGTTGAAGATTCACAGGCGCAGCATTCGGGCGTACGGGCCTGTTGATCAAATGATGGTCGAAGACTTGGATGCGGCGAGCGGGAGAACTTCTCTATTTCTTGCCTAACGACAGTTTTAACGGCGGCGATAGATAACTCGTTAGTCGATGAGTGGGGAGATCGGGAAACACCGTCAGCGGGCATCATCGCCTCTAGTTCTCGGCGGACGATTTTCGTGATGCGCTCTGTGTTAGTATCAGAGTCTTCACAAGATGATGTTGCAGGGGTGTTTGGCAAACGGTTGAATTTGTGCGCTATCCTGCGAGTCTTTGCAGCTTCGAACCTTCGGCACTCTTTCAGGACGTCGTCGACAGTCGAGCAATCCTTAATGACAAGTAGCTGAAAGGCATCATCTGCGATGCCTTTGAGGATGTGTTCCATCCGTTCGATTTCTGGCATTTCGGGGTTAGCTTTCCTGCACAGAGATAGGACGTCTTGGATGTAGGTAACATATGATTCGGTCGATGTTTGGACCCTGGATGCCAGCTTTCGCTTGGCCGAGAGCTTGCGACCGGTTGGACGTCCGAAGAGGTCCTGAAGCTTGGCTTTGCAGAGGTCCCACGACGTTAGTTCCTCTTCATGTGTTTCAAACCATGTTCGGGCGGTATCACGCAAGTAGAATATGACATTCGCCAGCATGATAGTGCCATCCCAGCGGTTGTGGACACTTACTCTTTCATTGAGGTCGATCCAGTCTTCAACCTCCTGGTCTCCTGTGCCGGTGAAAAGGCCAGGATCTCGCGGTTTGGCGATAACCAGTGAAGGCTGCGGCGGAGCTGGAGCGCCTTCGGGTGGTGTTTCGGAACTGGAAGTCATGTCGGTCGGAGGTTGGCGACGTCTGCTTCGTGTATCCAGGTCGGGGGCCGATCCGCACCTCCACCAAAGAATGTTACGGTGAAAGATGGTTTATTTACAGAAGATTAAGCAGGAGAAGGATGAGGTGGGTGCTTCGACCTTGAGGGATCGGGAGATCGGGCACTTCCTCTTTTTCCCCTCCCTGATTGCCCGTCTTTGTTTCCTTCTTCTTCGTAAGAATATTGTCAATGGGTAGCTGCAGCATTGAAAAAAAAATAAGCGTAAAACCCAACCCTTCAGGTTATACTGCAATTCTTAGATACATCTTTTAGAACGCAGCTCTTAAGGCACGGCCACATTGGCGTCGCGGAGGCCTGCGGCGTGACGGTCGTCGCTGCCGGTTGCCGACCAAAACCAGTTTTCGGCTTCAGAGCCGCGACGGACGGCGCCGCACCGTCAACCGCTCCTTGCGCGGTTCAGAGCTCGGCGCCGCTCGCCGCAGAAGAGAGGAGCCAATGGGAGGTGGCGTAGATAGTGACGTTGCGATGCCATGGCAACGCTCAAGCCGGTCCCCCGCGCGTCTTTCACGTTCCGAAGGACGTGTTTCGTGTCGTCTGCTATCCCTACTTCGCCCCCGGCGCCTTCCCCAACGGAGCGGTTCCTTGAAACTGTGCGACTGGTTCCCTTTTTATATGACAAGACGCAGCCAGACTACCAAGATAATGACGCTAAGAACAACCGCTGGGACATTATAGGAGAGGAATTCGGAATTACAAGTCAGTTTCTCCGTGGCACTTGTTGCATGCCGTCTGTGTTGTGACGGATGTCGTGTTGATTTGGTGACACTTTCGAAAGTAGCCTTCATCTTTGGCGCGCCGCCGGTGCAGAAAAGCACGGACCTTTCCTTCGGTGTTTTGGTAGAACCAACTCGGCCGCACCCAAAACCTGTGCCTCCTTCCCTTCAGAGCGCGGCGACGTCGCAAGATCAACGAGCAGGCTAGGATAATCACATTCACGCTGATCACCAGGTCATCATGGACACCTACCATGTAGGCAGGGAGTGCGGTTTCGGTTCTGATATATGCGCAAGATGAGAGCCGAAACGGAAGAATATACCGAAGAGCAGACGACGAAAGAGCGGGAAATCCGGCGGAAGGCGCGATCGCGAGAGCCAGTGCTGTCACGTGATGCCCACAAAACGGAGGCCAATGTGGACTCCTCGCGTTGGGACGCCGGACGGCGGTGCCGCCCAGCGGCGCCGTTCACGCTAGTGTGGTCAGGCCTTTAGGCGCCCGTTTCCGGCTCGAGCGGCGTCGCCGTCGCCGTCGCCGTCGGAGTAACCGCGCGTTGCATTATGGGACGTTTCCCATATTGACGTCTCACGTAACGTCACGTTGTGAAGTCACGAGAAAAAAATTTCCCCGCAAATTTGGCGGGAGCTAAAATTCGCGAGAAAAGTTTCGCTAAATTTAGCGGAAAAATTTCCCCGCTAAATTTAGCGCGAAAATTGTACCCAATTGACGACACACGTGACGCACTCAACCCGAAGAAATTTGCGGCTAAATTTGGTGGGAAACATTTTTGCTAAATTGGGCGGGGAAAATTTTCCGCTAAATTTAGCGAGAAACTTTTTCCGCCAAATTTAGCGGGATACTTTCCCCGCTAAAGTGAGCGGAAAGATTTCCCTACAAATTTAGGGGGGAAATGTTACCCTCGTGACGTCACACGTTACGTCACGTATGGCGCCACGAGGGTAAAACTTTCTCGCTAAGTTTGGCGGATGAATTTCCTCTCCCAATATAGCGGAAAAATTTCCCCGCTAGATTTTGCGGAAAAATCTTTTCCGGTAAATTGAGTGGAAAAAATTTCCCGCAAAATTTAGACGGAAAATTTTTCTCTCGTTACATCAGACGTGACGTCACATCTGACGTCACACGTGACACTCCCCTCCGTACCCTCTCCTCCTCCTCCTCCTCAAGAGCTGCGCTCTATTCGGCATTGCGGAGAATTGTAAACGTCTCATTTTTTTTATTGGATGTCGGCCAACTCTTTTTAGTGGGTGTCGGCTATAAAAAAGCTTCTCGCAAGTCTAGGCTAGTTTACGCACTAAAAAATGCGAACGCCAAATTACATCTAAATTTTGAGAGAGGAAACTTGGAACTTTGATAAAAGTAGGTATTGCTGTAGATGTCTGCTCTTTCACACTCTCCAGCTATAAGGAAGTCCAGCTGGCATACACTTTTTTTTGGCAATTCAGGAAACTTTCTTTGAGAGCCTATTTACAACGGTAATTGTTTATGTAAAAAAAAAAAAAGTTAATATTACCATTTGATTTTGCAATGCAATAATCGATGTAATTCCTGTTTTTTTTTATTTATTTTTTTAGCACAAGAACAATATGCTCAGTCATGCGAAACCAGAGAAAAACCAAGGCGGCTCGAAACGAGGACATGGAGACCCTCATCACTGGAACCCAACCCGTATAACCGCGAGCGAGAGCCGGATCGTCGACCTTCAGGATCAAGAGGACGAGCGCTGCAGCCCCCCTTGGAGGAACGCCGCGTTTTGCGCGGAATTGGACACCATCCTTCTTGCTTGTATTTCGCCGGCGTATCTGGTCTCGTTTCGAGGTGAAAAATGCTCTTCCCACCCCATAGCATCCGATAGCCGGACCTGAATACGAGCCCTAAAAGAAAAGACGGCTTGCTTCCTACTTCATCAAGCCCGGAGCGCACTTAAGCGTGGCTGTGAATCCGATCCCAAGGGTGCCCCGGTCCCTCGCATGAAAGAGAGGAGAAATAATTAAAACCTCGAAGGAACGAGAAAGATAAAATTACGCAAATAACGGGGGCATGCCACTAAAGGTGGCTCGTATCTCATCGCAAGCGGGAATTGGTGTCCGCGTGTTCGAAAGGAATGGGCCTGTGATCGAGCTCTTAGCTTGTGCAGTTGACATTGTTTAGAGTGTATCATTAGCTGCTGCGGGGGTATGTGGTTTGCGTTGATCGCACAAATTATAAGATGGCCGCTGTTTAGCTACATCGTTACGTGCCACTCCTGAAATAACCTGATCTATGTCCAAAGCAATGAATGAGGCGCTTAACAACAGTACATTGAAGCGGGACCAACCATCATAGAGTAATTGACGTCCGCGTGAGAAATTTTCAAAATAATGATTGGATACAAAACCTCTTTTAGTTCCTATATGAAAGCAACGAATAGAACGGGTTTACATATTGAATAAAACAAATCGTGCAACTTAGTCCGATAATCACTAATACTATGCTGTTGTGCCAATATTCGTTTCTTAGCGAATATTAATATTTTCGACGAACACTTTTATTTAATTAAAAGTAATGGTTCCAGAAACTAGTTTTGCTTTGTCGGTTACCTATACTCAGTGCTTTAACATAGGATAAGACGGGGCCACATGAGACTAAAATTTGCAGATCAATGCAGTTTGTTTTTTTTTTTATTGATAGAGCAAAAATTGTACAAAAAAGATTTTGGCGACTTGGCCCTGGGGTCAGTAAAATTACTTTACTCGAGTTCGTAGACCTACAAAATATTCATTGATAAAGATCTCAAAAATGTATAATTTCACCCCGACCCCCAGAGCAAAAGGTTACACTAAGTAGAGCAAAATGAGACACCCCGTTTCAAAAATGCCAGCTCAGTCTTCCCACTTGGAACACATGAAGTATACTACCTGCAGTACGCAATATTTGTAAACCCACTCTTCGCACACCCTGCATTGGAACCACACAAAAGAGGCGATATTTTTCTCCTTTGTGTTTTGCACATCAGGCACTGCCTGACAAGCGCCAAATGTGACTTCACCCTTTTTTCTTGTGTGACGTTTTTCGCCATTAAATTAGATTTTTATTTTTAAGGCCATGGTCCCACTGAATGTGGCAATTTAGCTACTTTTTGGCAGGTCATTACTCATCTTCTTTTGAATACTGTTTTGTGGGATTGATGTCGTTCGAAAGGCAATGCTATCCTCTTGGATTTGATATTATGTATGTATTGGTTTATACTGTTCATGCGCATTTGTAGCGTTGCGAATATGATGGCGCGGACCCTCACTTGCTCCGCTGGTTCATATTTTATGAACGACCTACTGAAGATAACACGGTTACAATGAAGCAGTTTTTTTAAGATGATGTCGGAGCGGAATATAACGATATACCTTTTTGATATTTGCACTACATTGTTTTGTTCATCTCTCCAAATATTGCCCTAAAATGGTACTTTTTCAGCACAAATAAGTTTTTAATGACATGCGCTAGGGCAATGAAATTGGCTACAGATGTAGTGCTTATAATTCATAATATGCAGAAAAAGATTTAATGTTGTGTAAAAAGTTTTTGTTGAGATATTCTATATCAAACGTAGCACTTTTTTGTGCCTCGAGTCACGGTACTTCAAATGCCGCTAAGGAAATAATTAAACTATGATAAAATATTTTATAACATTTAGAACTACAATGGTTGCCCAAGAAGTGGACTATGACTTTTTTTCATTTTCAAAGTCATAACGCTCCAGGAGCCCATCAAACTTACCGGTTTTTGACGCATATCTTTATGAACATTAAACTGATTTATTGGCATCTAATAACATTTATTGCATGGAATAGATATACATTGCGATATATTAGATTATGACAATGATCTTGCTTTGGTTTCTTGATAAATTTAGAGCTCAGCTAATTTTAAAAACAATTAAAAACTGTTTGGGTGTTTTGTAGCGCTACCTGCCGTTGTTCGAGGCGGGGTTTAAGCCGCACGTCCGGAGGCTTCCTGGCTCGTGACGACGACCATTCCCCGAAGAGAAGAACCCAGGGGTCCAGTGGAGGTGGGAGAATTGGTAACGTAACGAACGGTTTAATTACATGGTAGCGATACAGTCGTCAAATCCGAGAGAACCACTGGAGCCGCCTCACGCCCCGCCTTATATAGGGTCCGTTTTCTCCCTCACTCTCCGCCAGGGCAGCAGGTGCGACCTCCAAGTGCGTAGCAGAAAAGTCCGCCGCGTCGTAGCCAGAAGTGCGTCGTAACCATGGTTCTCCGCAGTTAGGCCAGGCCTCTCTCCCCTTCCGGAGCGCACGAACCCACACGCACACACACACACGTCCCGTTGACGTCACGGACGCGTTGAGACTCGTTTCGGGCAGACCACGACAGCTGGGCGACGGTCTTGAACACGTCGGGACTCGTTTCGGGCAGACTTCGACAGGTGGGCGACAGTCCAGAACACGTCGGGACTCGTTTCGGGACTCGTTTCCGCAGCGTTGAAACTCGAAAAAGGTTGCCGAAGGTTTCATTCTTAACAGCCCCTCCGAGGCCAGGGAAACCTCGAATGGCCGGTGGTACAATCGCTGGCCTGAAGAGGTGGGCTTGGAGTAGGCCTTGAGAAGACGCTGCAAGCACCAAACAAACTCCCAAACCTCTCACAACGGAGGCATCAGCGGAAACGTCCCCCACAACACCACGCCACACCGCAGTCAAATGCTCGGAATTCGCCAAAGACCCGCCAGACTGGATTACGGATTACCAAAATTTGGTACAATTCCGGGTATCGAGACCCCCTGTCGCAAAAAAAAAACTCATTTTTCCAACGAGGTCACTAAGAACAAAATACAAAAGACAAAAACTCTTCGCAATTTGTGAGGTCCTTTTGGGGTTTCAACGAAGTGCCCCCACTTAGATCCTCATTCCCGTGGATGACGAAGACCTCTGAGATCATCCCTACTATTTTTCGTGATGTCTGAAAAATCTGCTCAACCCATCGGCATTGCCTTTAAATTTGCCTTTTCTTTTTCTTACCCTGAAGTCATAGTGATCGATTTTCACGTAATTTCTAGACGTGAAAATGCGGTCCTTATAGCACCGATAAAACAATCCGCCTTTTTCATGCCCCGTCACATTGGTCCTAGCAATCTCCTGAGCTGTACCGCGAAACCCTGACACACTAGGGTCGCTCTTCTGCTCGACTGTCAAAGACACTCTGTCTACTCGTAGCAGAGGACCAAAGTTACGTGACGCCGGAGCTACGAGAGATCTTTCACTGATCCCCTCTTCCTCCGCCTTTTTCGCCGGCGCGTTGGGACGGCGTACGCTTTCTAGTGCTACGAGGTCAGGCTGTTCTACAACCTGGTCCCTCTCATCCCGGTTTTCTGCCTCCAACTCTGGGAGTGCTTGCTCCCCGTCAGCTGCCTCTGGCTCTGGATCACTCGTCAACAAAGGGGCGTCCTGACGCGATTTGGACCTCGTACACGACTGAACTAGCCCTTCTCCCAGTTGTTGACCCCTTTCGCGCAGCAGGAAATCTGACCGGGTAGAAAACAAATAAGGATACTCCAACGGGACTGTTTGCGAGACAGCCGCCTCGGTTACTAGCTCTCCGAACGGGCCAGTTATCTTTACTGTCGCCATAGGCAGACAGACACTGTGCTTTTCGAGCAGCTGCTTGATCCAAACTACCTTTCCAGTAAAATCGGATGGCGTTACATACGACGGATGAACAACGTCCATCGTCGCTGCACTGTCCCGAAGCACCCTGCACGGCTTTCCGTTTACCTGGAGCTCGTGAAGATAGGGACGAAGGAGCTTCAGGTCCTCGTCACTACCGTTCACGTACGAGAACACAACCCGCGGTTTCTTACATCTGGCCGCTGTGTGTCCCGGCTCCTGACAGTTGTAGCACAGGAACGGCTTCCTTGCCTCGAACTGCCCTGTTGGGCTTTTCCGCGCCTCGTCTCCGTTCGAGTGTTCTGCGCTCTTTTCTGGGACCTTTTGTCCTGCTTCGGGCTTCTCGGGCCCGTTTTCTCGCGAGCCGTTACCCTGTCGGAAGGTCTTGCGCTGATCGCTTCGGCCGGATTCGCTTTCCTCTCCGCTCAGCTTTCTACGCGTTGCGTACTCTTCGGCTAGCTCAGCGGCCCTTTCGACAGAGTCGACTCCCACCCTGTCCTGCACCCAGAGCTTGACTGACTGCGGAATGCTACGAAACAACTGTTCGAGGCACACACACTCGACTACCTTGTCTCGGCTTTCGTACACTTCCTCGCTCTTCAACCATTCTATCAGGTTGGTTTTAAGCCCGTACGCGAATTCCGAGTAGCCCTCGCTGCTCTTTTTGGATGCGTTTCTAAACCTTTGACGGAACGCCTCGGCAGAAAGGCGGTACCGCTTCAAAAGGCTGGACTTCACCTTGTCGTAGTCGTCCGCGTCTCCAGCACTAAGGCGCGCGACAACCTCTGCAGCCTCACAGGGCAACAGAGTCAAAAGCCGTTGCGGCCACGTTTCTGGGGCGAAGCTCAACTTCTCACATGTCCTCTCAAAGTTAACTAAGAATAGGCCCACGTCTTCCCCAACTTTAAACGGCTGCATGAGCTTCTTCATTTGATACGACTCGGTCTCACTTGCTCGTACCGGAGCCCCAACTCTACTGTTCTGCGAGTTTAATCGCTGTTGTTCAATTTCGAGCTCTAGCCTTTTCAGCGCTCGCTCCTGGTCTCGTTCCTCTTTCGCTGCAGTCTGTGCTCGTTCCTCTCTAGCTGCAGCTTGCTCTCGTTCCTCTTTCGCTGCAGCCTGTTCCTCTTTCGCTGCAGCCTGTTCCTCTTTCGCTGCAGCCTGTTCTCGCTCTCGTTCCTCTCTTGCTGGAGCTTCACTCTTAGCGTTCTGAAGCAGTTCCCACGCAATTTTAATTTCCTCTGCTTCCGCGCACTCTGAAATCGCTTTACTGATCTCAGATTTCTTCATCTTTTGCTCCACCTCCACACCCAATTCTTCACATAAACAGAATAAATCTGTTCTCAGTAACCTCATTAGATCCATGATCGCTGCTCTTTAGCTTTGGCTTTGTTCTAAAACTTGTCGCGAGGTTGTACCAAAAACCTAGCGCACGAGTCAAAAAGGATTCCCAGCAGTTCAAAATTAATTACCCATAATCTGAAGCCTGGCGAATCTCAAAGCAAAGTCCAAACGCTCACCCACAGATGTAGCACGATGTCGCATGGTCCGATCCCAACCGCTGCCAACCAGTTGTTCGAGGCGGGGTTTAAGCCGCACGTCCGGAGGCTTCCTGGCTCGTGACGACGACCATTCCCCGAAGAGAAGAACCCAGGGGTCCAGTGGAGGTGGGAGAATTGGTAACGTAACGAACGGTTTAATTACATGGTAGCGATACAGTCGTCAAATCCGAGAGAACCACTGGAGCCGCCTCACGCCCCGCCTTATATAGGGTCCGTTTTCTCCCTCACTCTCCGCCAGGGCAGCAGGTGCGACCGCCAAGTGCGTAGCAGAAAAGTCCGCCGCGTCGTAGCCAGAAGTGCGTCGTAACCATGGTTCTCCGCAGTTAGGCCAGGCCTCTCTCCCCTTCCGGAGCGCACGAACCCACACGCACACACACACACGTCCCGTTGACGTCACGGACGCGTTGAGACTCGTTTCGGGCAGACCACGAGCAGCTGGGCGACGGTCTTGAACACGTCGGGACTCGTTTCGGGCGGACTTCGACAGGTGGGCGACAGTCCAGAACACGTCGGGACTCGTTTCGGGACTCGTTTCCGCAGCGTTGAAACTCGAAAAAGGTTGCCGAAGGTTCCATTCTTAACACCGTATAGCAGACAAAACTGCTGATTTCTAATGTTCAAGCAATTTTCGAGGGCGGCGTTGGCGTCTGTATCATCATCAATCTCCGTGTCTTTTTACATTCACATTTAGAAAATATATTGGAAGATTTACTATCGATAAATGAATGGTTTAAGTACTGGGTCAGGTTAATAAGTCTAAGACAAATAATTACACAAGCGTAGCTGAATATACTGTGTTCATTATTCGATATTATTGAAATCAATAAACAATAAAGACGAAGAGGAAAAGTATACACCCGAGTTCACTTCATGCCTAGAGTCACTAAATGAGCTGCGCTTAAAGTATCGGCACTCCGTTCCCCAAAATTGTTTTGGGCGCCGCCATTTTGGGTCTTGTGCAGAGCAAACGCAACTGCCGATCGTCATGATCCAAAAGTGCGACTTCCACAGCATTAGAGGCGGTGCTAGGAAGCTGATGCAATATTGCTATGCTCCGTCGCGGGTTGTTTAAACATTTGTGGAGGACGGAAAAGCGTTTCCTGTGATTTTAGATAAAGCTTCAGATAACTGGAAACCATGATTTTAAGCCACAATATGGCCAAGTGTCGTTACTCTGAAGCGTAGCTAATTTACTGGCAGTAGCGGGAACAATGAGGAAGAGGCAGGTGTCAAAAGGTAGTGGCTTGTGGAATCCACTGGGCTTACGTCATGGCCCCTCCAGGTATTACAAGCTTCTTGAACAAGGGCATGAATAGTGTCATTAAATAAGCTACGCTTCAGAGTAGCAACACTCGGCCATGTTGTGGCTTAAAATCATGGTTACCAGTTATTTGAAGCTTTATCTGAAATCACAAGAAACGCTTTTCCGTCCTCCACTTAAAACAGTTTGCGACAAAGCAAAGCAATATTACATGAGCTTCCTAACACCAAATCTAATGTTGAGGAAGTCGCACTTTTGAATCATGACGATCGGCAGTTGCGCCTGCTCTGCACAAGCACCGAAATGGCGGCGCCCACAACACTGTCGGGGAAGAGAGTGCCGATACTCTAAGCGCAGCTCATTTATAGGCTCTAGTTCCCGCCAACCTCCTTTCCCCTGACTAAAACTGAAACTAAATATAAATAATACACCATTATTATAGCTTATTTAGTTATAACCAACTACACATAATGAGAGGAGGAAGCGGCCGGGTAGGAGAAACGCGGGTTTTATGTGCGACCGCTCTAACTGTCTCAAGAAAGAGAACGCGCGAGCTTGCGCTGGGTCGCTAAACTCGTCAGACACAACTTTCTTCGTGTTATGACATAGCGGGGGGAGGAGCCGAAAGATTGCCGCGAAGTTTTCTTTTCTCACAAACCCGCAGATCCGTATATCTTCGTGACGTTTTTCATTGAAAGGGCGAAAAATCCCAACTACTCCCTAGGCGCCGAGCTAGAGCAGCACGAGAAAGCACGCGGAGACGAACGTGGTTCATACGTATAATGTCACGATAAATATTATAAGCTGCGACCTTGATGGTCTCTAAAAAGCACAGCGGAGGCTTGGGTAATTGCATTCTAAAATCAACACCGTCAAAGTTGATAATCTGTTATCGTTCTTATTTCCGCCGAGAAAGCAGACTTTACTATACTTCGTTTCACCTTATGTGCGAGCGAAGGCAAAACTGGAAGCGCGAGGACGGAAGCTCCGTGCCTTCAGGCTTTGCTCGAGCGCGCGAGCTGGGGAGAAATGCAAAAAGCGCTGGTCTCGCGCTTCTAGCTTTGGCTTCGCTCGCAGATAAAGTGAAACGAAGTATAAAAAACGTCCCTGTCGTCCCATTTATTTATCTCGGCCTTTTGAATTTGATCAGAGTGTAGCCCGACGTGGCTAGGTCACTACCAGTTGAGTAGCATTGTCCATCTTTGGACGGATTTCGCTTCCGGGCAGTTGTTCCCCATCAGCGGGAGATAAAATCATTTTATGATAGACTTTCAAAGATTAGCCAAATTGGGATTAATTCTGCGTTCATCAACTGAAATAAGAGTAATGTCAGTTTGTCAATATTGACGGTGATGTTTCAAGAACGCGAGGACACCAAGCTTTCATCGTACACAACCAAACGTTTCACCGTTGACTCGAAGACGCACCATCAAATTTGTCGTTCACAACTGATCATCCTGACCCTGACGTCAAAGTTATGAACTATAAAAGCACGTCGCTGAACGCGCCTGCACACAACGAGCCCTGGCACGAGCCTCTCGATTGAAAGCCTGTTATGGCCGCTCGTAAGTTCATGGAACGCGCCCCGTTTTAATTCCAGAATCTCTAGAACTATAATTTCGAAATTTGCACGCTGTGCTGTTCCTCGTCATCGCTCAGTTGGAACGCCTCTAAGCAGGGTCGTCGAAATAGAAGAACGGGGAGGGGGGCGATTCACCCCTCCCCCGCCCCCCCAAGTGGCGTCGAAAAAGGGGGCGCAAAGGGCATAAGAGTGTAAGGGGGGGGGGGGGGGATATCGCCCCAGCCTTGGACTATAGCATTTCAGAGAGTTATAATAAAAAAAAAAAATGACAGAAGTTAACAGTTCTCTGCAATGTCGAATTTAAGCGCAGCTCTTGAGGAGGAGGAGGGGAGGGTACGGAGGGGAGGGTATACTCCTCCACCCCCTCCTCCTATCCTGCTCCCCTCTCATTTAGCGGGGAAACCTAATTGGTGTTAAAATCACGTGACGTCAATTTCCCTGCTAAAATTTGTGAAAAACGTCCCATAATCCACCGCGCGCGCGGTTACGCCGACGGCGACGCCGCTCAAGCTCGAAACGGGCGCATAAGTGTTGCGCTCTAAAAATTCGGGGGAAAGGATATCCCCCTTCTTCACTACTATCACCCCACCCTCTCTCTCTTCTCTCTCCTGAACAATTTCTACGGCCCTTCCTGACCCCTACTTGAGTGTGTGTTTGTGTTGGTTATACCTTTCTTTTCCCATTTTTTTTTCTCTTGTTCTTTTTCTCGCCATCCCCTTCGCCCCCTCATCTCTCAGTCATTACCGACGTCTCTAAACATAACGCCTGTGGGTGACCCCGGTGACGTTGTGGACAGTGGCGGAAGATGAGCTCTAAAACCGCATACACCGCGCACGGCTCCACAAACCCCGCGCACGGCTCCACAATATCAGAAAGTTCAATCTCCGCCTCGATTCCGAAGCGAAGATTTTGGCTTCAAATAACTCCTTCCCAAAGTTGTGAAACGTCACTTTGTCGTCAGCAATAACTTCCACAAACGACGATCTTGCGACGAGAAAGTTCAGAGTATTTACAGCCCGCCTAGGTACAATCTACGTTTCATTGGCTCGATCGCGGCGTAGGGATGTAGGGACACGCAGGCGCGACGTCATCAGTGGAGCCGTTCAATCGGCTGGCCCCACGGTGTTGCTCGCGCGCGCTCCGATGAAGCTCGCTACAGCTTTGTGTTTCACATTCTCGCTGGAATTCGAGCACCGAGAGAGCTTGGATGATTCACATCTCGTCCCGCGTGACGTTAACGTCGCGAGAGTCCAATCAGCATGCTCTGCGAACTTCGTGCCCAACTTTGTGTTTGACGAGTTTAGCGACCCTGGTTTAAAAAAAGACGATCCAAAGAAAAGAGGCGGCACGCTGTGTTCTTTGTGATTGCGCGTCTAATTGCAAATTGGGTGTGTATGTTTATACAGCCGGAAGCTAGTCTGCTTTAGTGGGCGTCTGGGGTCTCAGCTGTAGATGAGCAATTTAGCCAGTGCGGTACAACCGCAAACGTGGGGTCTTTAACGTGCACCACGCAGTAGTGATACACGACCGCACGCCGGTACGATGCTCTTCCAGATCGAGACGGGCAGGGGCGGGGTGGGTTGTGCAGCGCGAGCTTTCGCTCCACGTGCTCCGAGCTGGTGTGCGCTAGACCATGCACTCGGCCACCGATCCCCCCCCCCCCCTTTGTGCGTCTAATTTATATACATGTATAAGTATTTGAAGGTTGACGATAGACGTCGATCGTATCGAGGTAATGTAACGTAATAACATTATATAAATAATAAACATATTGAAGGACTGAACGACTCAATTTTTCAATTCTTGGATTGTAATATGGCGGTAGCCTATTGTACTTACTGTTGATGAAGAGCAATATGAGGTGACGAGGTAATGATTAAATGCTGAGGCTCTATAAGGACGACGACATTAGTGGGTGTCGAACCACAACGTACAGTGCCAGACTTGTTTCAAGTATCGTGTACCCAAAGACCTTTCTTCACCCGAAACAGAATATGGTAGAATCAATGAGGATGCTGCTTTACAACTGTAGGTGGAACAGGAAAACTGCACTGTGCAGAAATGCGGCTTATTCGTTAATATGAAGCACAGATTTCTAGCAGCATTCCCTGATTGACTACTTGGAACAAATGGCCTAATTGTTGAGGTAAAGTGTCACCGTTCCAAAAGATTCTTATAGCCTACCGAAACTGCAAAAGAGTATGAGGCGAAAAATAAAAAAAGGAGCCGTGTGTTAAAGGTCCAAATCACCACCACAGCGACGAATTGCCCTAATACGAATTGCCCTATTTGACGAATGGGCCGTCGACGAGTTGGCCGTCGACGAGTTGGGTTTCGACGAGTTGGCCGGATCCCACTCCGCAAATGCGGATAGGTTTCGCCACCCACGGACTGAATAGTGGATTGTTTTCAGTTACTGTTCATAATGGCGCTGGGCTCGAGGAAGACTTCGAGTCTTTCCACAAAGTTAGCCCAGGTGCCAGCACTTTTGTCGAAATTGGTAAGTGTTGAAAACGTCGACAACGTCGTTAGCCACATGCTGTGCTTGACACTGGACGATTACCATTCGCTGAGAAGAAACTTGCTTGTTCGTCTGCCACGAGTCGTCCGATATCAGGTCATCACCGCAACTCCATCTCCCGACAAAACAGGTCTTCATTGCCCGCATGTCCATAGTTAGCAATCACGTGAACTTATAAATTTCCGAACGCTCATAACTTGCCGTCGCTAAACGCCGTTCGTTCATAGCGTCTTCATTGCAAATAAACGTCTTCCTATTTATTCTGATGGTTTTCATCATATTCCTCCTAAGCTATACTTACAACATTATGTGTGTCGGTACTTCCGAAAATATTGCAACGCCGTCCGTTTTCTGGGAACTATAATGTAACAACCTTTATAACATCTTCCGGATCCCGTGAAACACAATATTTTTGACGTCACTTTTCAGTCGTCATTATAATGGTGAAGTAAGTACCGTAAATCGCAAAGCAGTTTACTTTTCGTCCGCTTCCACTGGTTTCTTGGAAGATTGAGTCTACTGAGCGTGCATTCCTGCAGAAGTTTTCAGTGATAGAATATTGACACGTCAATTAACAATTGATTCCTTCTTGGTACGATTTATTGCGAAAGCCCGTGACAACCCCCGAACCGCATCTCCCTATAGACCATTCTAAAAAAGTGCGTGTGGCCGGTGCCATTTTGAGTGTTCGTGCGTATGGCGCGTTCTTTGCTCGCTTTACGAAGCGACGAACACGCCCGTGCTGGACTGTGAAGATCGCACGCTGGACTGTGATTTCGTAAACATTGGAAACGTCTATATCAGAGAACAATTTATACCAAGCCTGACATTCTCGCATACATGCGTTTGCTGGGCCACGCTACTTGAGCCAGCTGAGCGCAGCTGGCAGCGGCGCGAGCAAGGCCACGAGGGGAACGTGATGGTGCTCGAGCCATCCCACCATGAACCAGTGTTTCGGCAACCCCCCTCCCCACGGGTGCGTGTCGCCATCTATTGGTTGAACTAACGCCTTGTTCAAGATGGCTGCTGTGGGACCGCAGCATTAACACCCTACGGCTATGGTGCCTGGATCGCGTCTCCGACTGGTGTGTTTAGCGTCCTATCCCGCCCATACATCAAACGTGGTCCCCAAATGGCAACAAATGACGTCACTGAAGCCAGAGTGTCATGCTGTTGACTGTCGCGATCCTGACGGTTGGCCGTAGAAATGCTGGCGAAAAGCACAAGCGAACGCGAGTGTCGCCGTCGTCACGGCGTCTCAGGCGTCCCAACTTCCGGCTGCTGTTTCTTCCGTGGACTGTCAGAGGGGAGAGTGACCTACAGCAGAACAGGCGTCTTCCGCACACACCACAACTGTTGGAACGCCACCAGGATCGCAACCGGCGACAAAATGACATTTGTATGACGTTATCAGGCGGAAATCGAGGGACCACTTTTTTGGACGCGGTAAACACACGGAGACGCGTTCCAGGCACCATACTACGGCTGCTCTGTCTGCGCACATTACTTTTGCTTATATATATATATATATATATATATATACATATATCTATATATATATATATACATATATATATATATATATATATATATATATTATAAAGCTGCCTTCACGTCGCTTCTATATATTTAGGCAAACACTGCGCCGGCGGCGCCAGTCACGCAAATGTTAAAATTGACCTGGCGCCGCCACCCGCAAAAGTAGGCGCTGTTCACATTTGGTTCCGGAAGAAATGTCCCCGGAAAAAACGGCCCCGAAAAAAATGTCCCCCGAAAAAAAGTCCCCGGAAATTATGTCCCCGGAGAAAGGCCCCAGAAGGAAAGTACGAAAAAATGTCGCCAAAGGGACATTTTTCCCACTGCCGTAAGATCCGCTTTTTACTTTTGTGTATAAATCCGGAGTGTGTCATTTCATTCCTGATTTTGTAACATGCATGTCAACTGTGTTTGTTTGTTTTTCATTATGAAATAAACATTTATAACACTTCTAGCGAATACCAAAATATTGTGTTTGGGGAAATTTGAGCGGTACTTGTGTACCACTTCCAAATAAGCGAAAAGCGCGACAGTTTCCACGAACAAGCGATAGCAAGTTTTTTAATCTTTTTTTTTTAGAAAAACCGAAGGTTTATTGCCGTCAAACTTATTATAGGTACTGAAAGTGCTTCTTCGGGGATATAATGCAGACGGTAAAATTTTGTTCCCACTGATACTCTTTCTGTGTTAAATGTGAAAATACGCCGATGTCGTGTTCGCGCTAACAGTGTCGCGATGTGTACTCGCGGAATCATATATTTCCATTTTTGTTGGGGCCGTTTTTTCTTCATTGCCACGCGGTGCCTTTTTTCCCAAGGACATATTACCGGACCGCCCGAAGGCCACTAGGATCAGGGAAACCCAGAGATAGAAAATCCTTTGGGGGCGTTTTCTCCTACTTTCCACCTGGGGCGTTTTTTTTTTCGGGGACATTTTGTCCGGGAACTTTTTTTCTGGTGACATTTTTTCCGGGAATATTTTTTCTGGGGACATTTCTTCCGGAATCCAACGTGAACAGCGCCTACCTTTGCGGGTCCCTATCTCTGCTAAGTACCTTGGTGTGCGACAATTCAGGGAAACAATGGTAACATTCCTTCACGTGCTTAGCCAGTTCAGAATTTGGCGAACAATCCTTTACAGCATTTTTTTGAGTTCCAAAATCCTGTCATTTAGACTACGTCCAGTCTGGCCAACGTAAGAAAAACCGCAAGTCAAAGGAATATCATACCCTACTTACTTCCCACAGGTAGTTGCCGGATCTCTATGCATCTTTTTGCACCCTTGGTGACATCTCGAAAAAGGCGACAGCCTACTCAACCTGAAATCATTTTTAAATACCACTTGTACCCCGTTGCCTATCCGCCAGAGCTTTCAGATTGTGCGAGAACGCGTGGCAGAAATGTAAACACACCCATTTATTCATCTTTTTCCGCTCTAGAACACTTTGACCTAGGCTGGCCAGAACGTTTCGCATTAATCTGGGTTGAACTTTTACACAATGCTCCGAATTGGTCAACCTTGACAACTGAACATACACTCTCTCCTACACGTGATGAGAATACGATCTGCCTAAGGCATTCTTGAATAGCGAATGTACTATCAGAAACAATATGATCGTGATCGCGCCTCCGCGTGTCACCGCTACCCGACGCGCCGCCCTGCGGCACCGTTTTGAAGTTTTGCGCATGCGTGTAAAAATCCTGTCGCTGTTCTCGCTTTGACTGTTAACCCCCGTCTGTCGTCTGCTATGCGCGCCGTTACATGACCCTTGTCTGCCGCTCTACCTTTTCACTTTCGTCGGCCGCGTCTCGTGGCGATCTGCCAGGCTTTGTCAGTGTAGAGGAGGCTATGCCCCAGCGTAACCCCAGGGATTGAAAAACCTTTAAATCTAGAAACTGGATACACCCTATTACACAAATCTCAGAAGTGAAAAGGAGCTCTGGTGCCTGTCATTTTATGAAGAAAATCCTGTCATTCAAAGTCGGGCCTTCGTACACACAAACGAAAAAACCAACTGCATACCTCTTAACAATTACACTGTGCCGCACCATAGACTCAATTCTCGCCTGGACACAGCGATTCAAAACACTCCCATTGTTCTCCAATAGGATCGGTGCCAAAGAGGAGCCAACACAAACTCTTTGTTTTTGTGTAAAGACATTTCCTTCAACCTCGACCTCTGTCAATTTGGGCTCAGTTCAAGCAGGCTCATGAAACAGTCAACATCAATATCCGAAGTCGCCCGGAACCTAAATAAGCTCTCTTCTATAAACTGGCGTACCATGTCAATTAGTGCAGCTTTATCTAAGGTATACTAGAGGTCCTTGATTTATAAGGAAGCAAAGTTGCAGGGTTTTGAGTGAGGGGGGTCCATTATCGCTACAAATTCATCCAAATTCCTCAGTGACCACATATTACACACGGGAAGAACGTTTAGACATGATTGCAAGAAGTCCGAAAGTACTCGCTGCCACGTTCCATTCTCATTCCTTCTTGCTTCGGGTGAGGGTTTGTTTTCAGACCCTGTTTTATAACCCTGAAGTGCGTATTTCATACGCTCTAGATAGCCAAATAAAAAAAACTCGTTATGTGGTTCGTTAAAAATATTGGGATCAGAAATGCAGTGTCAGGGCAAAAAACAAAGATGTCGGACTAAGGCTTAGCGAATCTTCCAATGAAAAAATAAATCAAAGTAATCCTGCCACCAATGTTGGTTACATCACTATTCAACTTTGAAACGAGAACCCACAACTGCTTAGATCAGCCCGACTTCTTGCAACACTCTGCAGCGCGTCGCAATATCAATATTCACAAGTCTGGTTTTGTTCTTGGCGAGTTGAAGTGCCTTTCTTGACTCCAGAGAAAACTTGGGCCAATCCAAGTCTAAGCCGGTACCAGGCTTGCTGAAAATGAACAAAATTTTGACAATTTACCATTTTATTATTTTTATTCGTGTTTTTCTTGCCAAATTATAAATAAACGTACCTGAAACACGGAAATCTGCAAACGTTACACATATAGTTTCCTGCACCACTGTTATATACCCTTGGCCGCTGTCGGCACAATAAATGAATAAATGTTAGCTGATTGAACCTATTGAAGGTGGTCCCACTTGCAAATGATACCACTGTGAGTAGTCGCATGTGTATGTGCTCCCTTTCCCTGGTTTTTTATTAGTATGTGCTCCTATTTACGAGCAGTCACACTTAAACGTTGTCTACATTTGTAGCAGATGTCATCTCTTACTGGTCTCACTTCAAAGTTGTGTACCGAAACTAACTCAAAGTGAATTTAATTCGGAGTTTTGCATGGGTTTGCGTCCTTTATAATTTATTACAATGGTCCCAGGAAAATATATTGGACAATAAATTCTCGCGAGGTCAATGTGCCGATTTCTTAGAAAAAAGCGGGGAGAGTGCAAATAGGAATTTCAGCCTTATAACGTTGCATTATTCTTAGCCTTCACAATGCAAGAAAGAGTCGCTATACACATATATTCTAGTACGGTACGGAAGGTAGCGATGCCAGTGTACTACTAAAATGGGAAACTGTATTGTACACACTTTGAAGCAAGCTTTTTTTATTGCCCCCAAAAAAGCATGTCCATAATTTTAAAAGTTTTATTTAATATGAAGATGGCACTATCAAAAAATGATGATATGTACCTGTTCTTGCGAAGAAAAGACAAATGATCGATGCCCTCGAAACATATACTGCAAAAAGTACACAAGCTCGTCAGCAAGACCGTCAAAATGGCCGCCGATGTGATTTCGATGCAAGTCATGCATTTGGTAATTTCATGCCCGCATTTAAGGAACGCAGCGATCAACATAAGTGATATTGGAAGTTTTGTTTAATTTTTTACTTGTAAATTCCAAGAACCGTTAGTTCCTAACAATCAGGCGGTTGACGAGGACAGCAGCGTGTATGAGATAATGCTTGAAAAAAAAGCGAAATACAATGCAAATTCAAACACCGCCCTGTATTTGATAAATAGTCCCCCCCGTCAGCCTCTGTGCTGAATATAACTCATGACGAATGAGATATAACTAAAAATGACTGTTGACATCAGGCAAAACAAAATATCAAGATAATATTTATGCCGACGTTGTATACACCCGCTAGATATTAAAATCAAGATAACTTAAGAAAGTTGTTTGGATCTTATTGTTGGCAACTTAGTTAGTAAGCATGAGTAAGTGGAGCACCAAAATTAAAACAATCCTCATCGCCATAACAATGTGCGTAGGGAAGCCGCGATCGGTCAGTTTAAATATAGGTAGAGTTTCGTGTTTTCGGAGTTTATTTTTCGTCAAATTCGAAGGGTGTTTTTCGGAGTTTATTTTTGCCAATGATTCGGAGTTTATCGCAGTTTATTTGGTTTGATTCTTCATTATCCGATGTTCAGAGTTTATTTCGCTGTGTTTCCCATTAAAAATATTTAAATCAATATTAACCCGATGCAAATGTATGCCAGATAAAAAATAAAATGAGGTTCTATCAAATAAAATATTCTCGGCTGAACTTGGCGTCGGTGCCATTGCTACTGGCAACACTAATTTATCTGGCGACAAAAGTTGCACACAAGTGTTGCTTCAATAAACATCGATACCTTACGATCAATAAACTCCCGGAGGTAGTCGCTAGGAAGCCCGTATCAATCTATCCCGCGGCCGCGCGAGGTGGAGTAGTTAAGGATGTAATAGAGAAGTTTCAACTGCCCCTCTTCCCTATTTTATACAATTTCCACGGTCCAGAGCTTTCACTGTTACAAAAACGTAACCTCTCCTTTCTCTGATGCACAAATTTATTGCCCAAACTGGAAACCAAGAGAGTGGCTTTTGTCGTGACCCGAATGTACAATGACTTGTTCTGAATCAACCTCGACGAGATAAATAGGAACCGCCGAATTATCATACCTCACTCCAATTAACGTGTCCCTCCACTTCCTCAAGGAAGGCACGAGGGCCGGCGCTGACTAATCACTAACACGGATAAGCAGCCTAGGCTGCTTATCCATGTCCGCGATTGGCCAGCGCCGACCCTCGCACCTTCCATGAGGAAGTGGAGGGGCACCTCTATTGGGGTGAGGTTTGGGATTTCGGCGGAAAGTCTCCTTTTGACAACGGTCCGAGATTTGACAGATACAGTAATTATGGTGGCATTTTCCTAAAACAATCCACCCTGCGTTGACCAAATTGCAAAAAAAACATATTTTACTCTTTTGTTTTTGTTTTTTGAGGGGGGGATTGGCACATAAAAATTTGGAGTAAATAATTTGGATTAATTAAATTAAATTAATTATTTAATTTATTAATTAATTTAATTTAGATTATTTAATTTAATTTAGAATAATTTGGATTAATTGGAGTAATTTGGATTAAATAAATCAAAAACAAATAAATAAGGCTTGTTTACCATCACCCGTTGTCCCGAAGGAACTTCGACGTGCTAAAAGCCAAGCCCCTTTTGTCAGTAGTTCTAGATATCAAAGGAAACTAAAGTGGAATCTCCTCGACCCCACTGACCCCCTGTATTTATACACCGACACGCGGGCTTGACGTCACGGAGCTGCGGCGGCGCTGCGATCGCGCCGGAGCCGGGGGGTGTGGCAGGGTGTGGGCAAAAGGCCGCACGTTTTGCATGGGCGGCATAGCATTTGAGCATGCCGCAAAGCTGTGTAGCCGTCAATTGCACCCAAAGGTGCAGCAAAAGTAGCGGGGTGAGCTTTCACAAGTTCCCGGCGGACTTTGAAAGGCGCAGAAGGTGGATCATATCCGTAGATCGGAAAAAATGGTCGCCTCGCGCGGACGACCGTTTGTGCGGCAAGCACTTTCTTGAAGGTAAGTGTGGCTTCCATATCAATCTCCGTCCCGAGGCGTGCTTATGTGCAGGGAAACCGTCGTTAGATCCAGACCACCCGGATTTTGTGCCCACGGTGTTCGCGCACAAAGCACCGGCCAAGCGCTCGTCGGTGGCTCGCTACGCCCGTGCTACCAAGCGGAAGATCGGCAGCAGAACAAACGAAGCGTCACCGCTTGTCGTGCCTCGACTTAAAGGACGCTCTGTGTATTTATTCAATTAACAAATACACTTCCGCAGATCCGCAGTCTGTCGATCCGGGCGGCAGCGCGGAAACCGGCAACGAAGGTTAGTGGTCCGAGACGGCTAGAGATTGCTGCCCCGCTGCTCTCGGAACGAATCAAAGAGTTGTTTAATTTAGACTCGTTCTGCGCAGATCAATCACCTCTCGCGCCCGGTACGTGTCCCGATGATGCGCATTGTGACACGCCCAGCGGTGAAGGCACATGCGACGAAGGTGAATATTGAGGAAGTCTTAGTCATAGTAGATTTTTAGTATTTTAAATTTTGATATTTAAGAGTTACACTGAAAACGTACCTGTGTCTGAGTTTCTCCACACACTTCCGCAGACCTACAGTCTGCTGATCCCGCCGACAGCGCGGAAACCGGCAACGAAGGTAAGTGGTCCGAGACGGCTAGAGATTGCTGCCTCACTGCTCTTGGAACTAATCGAAGAGTTCTTTAATTTTGACTCGTTCTGCGCAGATCAATCGCCTCTCGTACCCGGGACGTGTCCCGGTGATGCGCATTGTGACACACCCAGCGGTGAAGGCGCATGCGACGAAGGTGAATATTTATAAAGTCTTTGTCATAGTAAATTTTTTGTCTTTTAAATTTTGAAACTTAAGAGTTACACTGAAAACGTAGTTGTGTCCGAGTTTCTCCCAACTATTTAATTTCGTTGCTAAGCCAATGTTCTGCTGTTTGCAAATTCCTAACCCATGCGGTGTTTAGTTGCCTCTCACAGCACCCCTCCAGCACCTCAGCACACATCAACACAAACGAACCTCCTGGTACCTGTGCCATGCTACATTTGCGGTAAGTATGCCACCAAAACCAAACTGACAAGCAATTCTGGGAGTCATACACAAGCCTTTATTTCTTGAACTTTGATGGAAACATCAAGTTGTCATACTTATTTTATTCACACTTCGTAGTCCATGGACCCCAAACTCGAATTATGTTTTTAGAAAAGCATTATTTGGTTGCCACAATCTGTGGCTTGTACTCATTGAATTCGGGTGAGCAAGCAGCTTGCAACGTTCTCTAGGAAATATTGCTAAATTAAAGTGGGCCAATTTGACCAGCTGTTTAAAAATCTACTACTAAAACAAGAGACTCTGACTTCTCAAAGTGCCTTAAGACACTTTTTCGAAATGCTCTTGCCAACCACTCTGCTAAAACCCAAGGCAATGAGAATGTAAGCATAAGCAGAAAGTTTAGTGGAAGCATTCAATTACCATTGAAGAGCATTTATTTACACATTGTTTTGGCTTCAGAACCACAGTTCAAGGCTGTTCAGAAGAGGGTGCAGAACCTGGAGGCAGAGGTTTTACGGCTGCAGAAGGACGTCGACATCCTGAAGGCCAAGCCAGCGGAGCTTGTTGTGCCACCGACGAAGCCTGGACAAGAAACAGGAACTGTACCTTTCTCTGCACGGCAACTGGGGCACCTTTCTGTCACGTTTTACACTGGTTTGCCGAACCTCCCCACATTTTTTTTCATTGTAGCCTTGTTGGAGGGAGCTCAAGCCTATGTTCCAAAGGGCAGCACGTTGGGTGATGTTGTGCTCATTGTGCTTATGAAACTGAGGTTAGCGCTCTTGAATGCGGACCTTGGCTACAGGTTTGGGTTATCAGAGACCACTGTTGGAAAAATCATGAAAGTGAACATTCCTGTCCTTAGCTCGCAGTTGAAGCGGTTTATAATCTGGCCCACAAAGGACGATACCTCACGGACATTGCCCACACTGGTCAGAAGGCGGTATCCAGACTGCCGAGCAATCATTGACTGTACGGAGTGTCGCATCGAAAGGCCACTGGCATTTGGTGCAAGATCAGAAACCTACTCGCACTACAAAGGAACAAACACGTTCAAATTCTTGATTGGGATAACGCCAAATGGCGCTGTGAGCTTTGTGTCGAAGTGCTGGGGCGGGCGAGCATCCGACAAGAAGCTCATTCAGTCATCGGGATTTCTTGATAAGCTCGCAGATGGCGATGTTATTCTCGCAGATCGAGGATTTCTCATTAAAGAGGATGTGGCCAGGCGCGGTGCTCGTCTTGTGGTACCGGCACTAACTCGTGGTAAGAAGCAGCTTCCTGCTAGAGAGGCTGAGGAGGCGCGACAGATATCTAGAATACGAATCCATGTCGAACGTGCCATCGGCAGATTGAAGGTCTACCGTATCTTGAGGGACAGGCTGCCTGTGAGTTTGCTTCGCTATGCAACCAGCGTTGTTAACATCTGTGCAGCTCTGACAAACATGCGACCACGGTTGACGTGAAGACACCTTTTATCAGGTTGTAACTGTGAAAGCTTGCAGTATTTTTTTACATATACCTCGCCAACTTCCTTGCTTGTAGGATACGATTAAAGGCTGGTTCACACACTGACGACAGAGTCCTCTTACAACTGCTTACAACAAGATGCGCAAAGTGCTTTAAGGCCCGTACACACATTCGCATTTGAACACGTTTGAGTGCATTGCGGCATCCTTGCGGCCAGGAGCAGTCGCTTGCGGTGCGACAGGTGCCTTCCCACAACGCTCAGTAGCAAGACGCAGGGGAGTAGAGCGTCGCTCAACTTTCCAAAGCATTGCGGTGCGTTCGACCAATCAGAAGCCGAAAGAAGGGAAGAGGGTCACGTGTTTGCTCGCACCACTTGGTGAGGCTTATCCGGCTCTCCCCTCGCAGTACTTGCTTTTTCGTTTTGGGGAGCGGTGGAGACTGCTTTTTCCGAGGCTGCAATGGTTCAAGCTCAACAAATAGTCGGGGAAGCCAGAGGGAAAGTCCCAAGATTGAATACTTCTACGCTGTCACTGGGCGCCGCTATGTTGCCGTGGGTGTTGCTTACTATTGGTGAGCCGCTAGAGACGATGGCGCATTCTTATTGGCTCTTGACTGCGGCTGACTGCGTGTCAACGCAACTGTGTGTACAAGCTTGGTGCAAGCGCTCTTCGCAACGCAAGGCATCCACTTGCTGCTACGGAACGCACCGCGCTCAAATGCAGATGTGCGTAGGGGCCTTTAGGGGAGCTAGGGAGGCGCGAGAAGCCTCTACCTTGTTTCCTCCGACACGGACGAAACACGCTGGCGATGTCAACGCATGTTCATCATGAGACTGTCAACTAGTTGGACATTAGCTCGGTTGCTCCACAGCTTTTAGTGGACAAAACAAGCCGCAAACTGTGTTCCGCAACGCGTGTTGCCCTTTTCAGTGGGCGATTTTTGTGCCAGCAGTACGATAACAAACCAGTAAAAATGGCAGTGTACCCAGCCGCAGTTTTCGTTCCAATCTACTCAAATAAAGGACAACAGCGGACATACTTTAATAAAGAGAGCCTCATTTGTGGCGGGGGTTTTGATTAAAGCTTCCAATATGTAATTACAAAAGCTGACTGTTAAAAAGGTTGCGCTACAGGCTCGACTAATTGAACCTTCAGTGAAATTAGAATTGCCTATAACAATCGACACATAAATATTTCAACACATGCGGAGTGTTTGGCCACTGCCCCTCAATCCCTCTGTCGCACTCCACTGACAGGACAATCGAGGGACCGTGGTTTGGCGAATGACATGCGATCACAAAGCAGGGAGAAAGTCAAACAAACAGCATTGAACAAATATTTATTACTGCAATCATAGTAATAGCTAGCTTAACCGAGCAACCATGACGAAATAATAGCACCAAGTTTAGAAGATTGGAAATGAGAACGCAAAAAATACCATCCATCGCGCCCCTAGCCACGGTATCGACGCCCGCTTCCACCTCGTCTCCGCAGATCAACTAGGCCTAGTTATCATTCTAGCAGGCAACGAATAGTCTCAAAAAGTGGAAAAAACTTCTGACAATTTTTAGTCGCTCATTGATGAACGTCATCTTGTAGTAACATCCTAGATGCACATTCCTACGCTAAATCACCGCACACACACCAACGTTGACACAGACGTTGCAGGACAAAAAAAAAAAAAAAAAAACATGGCGGCGTGTTCGCGTAGCGAGCGAAGAGAAGCTTTTTATAATTAACTACCAACTAACCCACTCGTCAATGCTACAAGAGAAGCTAGGCAAGATTCCTTACTTCGGTAGGGCAGCTATGTGTTGCATCTTGTTGTAAGTGGTCATAAGAGGACTCGGTCGCTTGTGTGAAAAAGCAGCCCTGCATTTCCTTATTTGTGTTTTTAACCTGCACTTTACTGTCACTATTGCCTTCTTTAATTTTAAATGTTACTGCCATGAAGTTTCATGAAATCAAATGTTTCCAAGCAGTCACATTTTGAAATTTGTTGAAAACCATTACAACACTGTCTATTAATAGGATTCTTGTGTACTCGTTTAGACATCCTGACGTCTTGGATTGCTTTTTGTTGGAGTACACAGCATAAAGGAACTGCAGAATAAGGCAACATCACATAGTTTGCCAAGCAAGTAGTGAACAAAAGCATGTGTAAAGATGTGAATGTTCTCGACAACTAGGTTTCATGGTAGATGAAAACCAATCTGATATTTACAGGAAGCATGGAACAGGTATCGTACTGTTTGCCTTTGGCGAGTCTAGCACTTTTTGGTATTGTGATGGGTAGAGAAACGCATGCCTAACATTGCAGTCAATATCATGACGGTCATTCTATCTAACAATCGACTGGTACATAAATGGGAGGACCAAACATCACGGAGGATGTTCTATTTGCCTTTTGGCAACGTCATTTTCCTAGAAGTTTACATCAAACCAAATTGCCTTGAGTGAAATGGTGTGGGCTTCCTTGATCCTTACTAAAAATTCTCGGTAAGAGTATTAAAAGTATTCAAATCACGATCATTATTTGACTGTAGACCGTTCGTAAGTAGAGGTTGATGCACTCAGCTGCTTGCCTCAATGCGCCACATGTGCTGTCATTCTTAAAAACTGACCCTTGAACCACAATCGCTCCATAAATGCAACACTTAGTCTTGTTCTAGAACAGAACGGCACACAATGACAACACAATATAATTTCCAAGTCGTTCAGAGGGATTGCACAGTGCCCATAGCCATTTTATGCAACAATCCCAGAGTGTCGCAATTACACAAGTTCTGGAGCAATGTGTTTTGCCCAGAACTGTCGCGCCTTGCTGAGGATTGGAGCAAAGAAAGCTTTGTCATAAGCTACTTCCTGCACATGGAGGTCGTCCGGCCCCCAGACAACAAAATGGGCCACACTCTTGCGGCACACATGCAGCTGGGTCTGCACCTGAGTGTAGTACTTATGGAAGGTAGGGAGCTCGAGGTTGTCATTGAGGCAGTCCACCCTTGTGATCGGCGTGCCTGGCTCCTTAAGGACTGCTGGACACTTCACCTCCAGGATGCCCACACCATGGCAGGAGCAGCTCCAGATTCCATCTGGTGAGGCACCAATGAAGGAGTCCTGCGAAAAATTGTGCCACTTGAGTGAATGTTCAAAAAGCTATTTACATGAAGTTCTTTTAAACTGAAGGAACTGCATCTTTTTTGTAAATGGTACTTATCTGTTCTGAAAGAGCTGCGACTTTGCATGCCTGATTTGGGAAGGTATGGATCAACACGCTGTCTACGAACAAGAAAGCATATGCCCACAACAGGTGTGGACACTGTGTGGACGTGTCGTGAGCAGCCCACAGTTGTGGCATGCCATAACAGGTGCGCCTTGATGGATATGTAAAGTTTTGCACAGCTTGAAACCGGGTACAAACACAACATTTTTTTGGAAGGCATTCTTGTTGCTGATTCTCTTTGTTGCAACTGCCAGTAAAGAAACAAATACAGTTTTAAGCAGCACTTTACTATATTGAGCTGTCTAAGCATGCTGTTTTAATTAGTGCTGTTTTTGAACATCATACTGCACCTTCATAGAAGGCAACATAACTAATGCGAGCACAATGTGTGGCTTAAAGGACAACTGCACATAAATTTCAATGTTGAGAAAACAATGCAGTCCTACATCGCATCATCCGAAAAGCCTACACGTCCAATATTACGACATAATTCTGCCTAAATGTTTATTAAACCGGCCAACTAATGGTGAATTCCGCTCGCAGATCTTGAGCGCTCCATTTGGAGCGCGCATATTCCACTCGCAGATCTGGCTCGAGTTGGTCATCTTCCACTCGTAGATCTCTGGCAGCGCCCGCTCCGTGGAGCGCCCCAAACCACGCCGAACTTGCTCTGCGGGATTTCACAGATCTTTCCGGAAGTTGACAGAGCGGCCCACGTGATTTCCTTCTAAATTGGCAGTGCGCATGCGCGGCGAGGTTGGAGAGGTCGTCGGGCCGGTCGGGTCGTCGAGTTGGATCTGTTTGGGTACGTCGGTTGTTTACGCGGGATTGTGACGGCTCGAACGCTTCTACCTCGCATAGATCAGGGATACAAAGCCGGGACTGTGGAGCGTGGTAAATCGTAAGCGCTGACATCTGTGATCGTGAGAGGAAAAACGAGAAAAAGAATGACAGAAAGGCCGGAGGCAGACGCCAGGTTAGGCCTTTTCATTCTGCAGCCAATGATTGTTTACCTTTTTACACTGCATTCCGCCGGCGTTTTCCCGTGCAATAAAGCAAGAAGAGATTAGGCAACGACCGTGCAAGTGATGGTCTGTTACCTCTTCGTTTATTAAAGTCGTACCAGAAATCTGAACTCCACTGCTGGCAATCGCTGTCCGTGCCCCGCCGCTTCGACGCTGCCGGAAGGTACGTGATGGTGCCGAACGCGGACGTCTTCGTTATTTGTGACATGGGCGCCGTGGTACGTATAATTTCGCCCGGCCTGTGTCGCGTGTTATTTCTGCAGCTAAGCAGTGACAGTTGTCACTGGTCGTCGGAAAGATCAGTCGGCTGGCGCGTTGGTGGGCTTGTCAAGTTCGAGCAGTGGCCATTTTGAACGGCGGAGGGGGAAGCGGTGGGAAGCGGTGTGGGGGAGGTCGCTCCAAAAATGCAAGTTTATCTTCCCCTCGTCGATTCGGAGCGGGTGCCACGGAGCGGAATTTTGCCTCCCTCGCAGATTTCGGAAAGCGCTCCGGATCTACGAGTGGAATTCACCATTAATCTGAGCGGCTCCAGTCATCAAATCTGCATAATCTAGTGGGCGGTGCGCGGAACAGTGCAGTCGACGCCACTGTGTGGACACGCCAACCCTGCGGGAAACGTCACAAATATGAAGAATTGTTTTGTTTGTTTCCTACTTTTTGAGACGCGGTGCGCAAAGGCGAGAGAAATAAAGGGTGTGGAGGGTTGATGACGTAGCCGATGCAGCTCTCCTTACCACTTGATATCCTGTAATGTGACGAGCGGGACCGATGTTGCCTCGCAGCGGGCAAGGTTTCGGTTTCGCTTTGTGATTTTCGTTTAAACGAGGTTTTCAAGAAACCTATTTAGCTTTTCGGAAAACGAATCACATAGAAGCAATTATTAGTAGTTATGACATGGTAATCACTCGTAATCCCAAAATTTGTGGAATTGACCAGGATTGCCCTCTAAAATATTGTGTAATGTTTTTGGAAGCTCTTCAGTGGTGCATTGAGAAATGACCGAAAAGTGGGGCACTTACCCGAGTATCAATGACAAAACCGATCTCCTCTAGCTTGAAATCGTTGTGGTTCCTCTCCATGAACAGCCTGTACTCCCGCTTGGCGTTTGGCTCGTTGTCCCCGCCCCACTGCATCCCCTCGGTGCAGACGTCGGGTCTTCTCTGGAGGACACAGTCCACGAGGCTTCTGGGGTTTGTCGATGGCTGGAGCGTTCTTATCTTAAATAACAATCACAGTTTTATTAAATTAGATCCTTTGTGAACGAGCAACAAAATAAGCACTAGAACAAAGCATCGGTAAAAATAGTGTTGTAGTGGCAGGAATTGCAACCTTAGCTGAGTTCGGAGTGAACTTGACAGACGTCACTATGGCATCCTTTGAACATAATGTATGATATAGGGCTGGAAAGCATCAGGTAGGATTGAAAAGTATCAGGATTCAAGCAAGGATGTTTCTAGGTGCTTAAAAACCCAACAGTACCTAGAAGTCCCTCGGACACGGCTTCAGAGGTGTATGGCGGTTTGTCACTGGACAAGCAGGCACCACAATGACAAACAAATGTCACCGAGGTTTGTTTCGTATTACATTATAAAAAGGTTCATTCCCTTCTTTGCTTTGAAAGCTGCTAGTTACTTTGTTATGCTTCATAGAGAGTGTTTTCTAATACTACCCTGTAAAGACTAATGAAGCACCAATCTGTTTATATTGGCCTAATGTTGTTTTGTTCACTATTGCTAGATCACTAGGGAATATTGGTACTTTATGCGACAAAACAACTGAGGCTACGAGCGACTCCCCAAATGCTCCTAGGAAGGGGACCACTTGGGTCTCGAAGCCACCAGTTTACAATCCATAGACAAATAATGCCTCAGCACCAGGAAAGAGGTCACAGTCACTAGGTGTCAGTACGGCGCAAAAAAAATATTTTAAACAGTTCGCTGTTGTGACCTTATTAGTTTACACTGCAGTGCTATGTATGAAATGCTAGCACTGTGATTTCAGTGTCGCCCCATCAATGCTACACAGACGAAGAGGTAAAGTCACTGAAGCATGACAGAGCAAAATGATACGTTTCTCAAGTGACAATAAATCAAGTGAAAATTCCAACACACCTTGAACATGACTGAAGCAGTCAGCCGTCCGTAGCGCGCCTCTTTCCAAAGAAGGCAGTTGGCCTGCTGCCTGGTCCCCTTTTCAATCCTCTCGACCTCGGATAGTGGAACGAAGAGGTCCGCAGGCAGGCTGTCCTTCGTCGAGCCGGACTTCACTGCATTCCTGAAAAAAAATTAAACAAAGAAACTTGTTAGTACAATGCCACTTACCTCTCAGTGAGCTAATTCATGTAAATTTGATTAAATTATCTTGAGTTGAATTAGACTTGATGATTCCAGAGTGCCCTACGGTTGTCCTAGGCATCTCGACATATGGACATGACAGTACTGGCTCTGAAGGGCCCTTAATTAAGCCGTATTTCAAATTACCCGAGACAATGGCAAAGAGACAAATATTCACAGTCGAAACAAAGACACAGGAAGAGAAACATCTAATTTTAAGCAGTTTCTCGTCCCCTCTTTAATTAAAAATGTTTCTACCTTTTTACCGCCACCTCGGGTAATTTACAATATGATGAACATCCACCAGCCGCCTGCACACTCATTGCCTTTTCGCTGAACTAGATCCAGCTGCACAGACGACCAATGTTGTAAGCACCATGGCCTAATTATGTGATCATTATATCGGTACAAATCTTGCTGCCTCTTGTTCATTTCGTTTTCAAGGCTCACATCAAGCCTGCCCCCAAAATTCAGTTATGTCAACATACATGGCACGTCGCTTCATGGGATGGGATTTCCACATTTCCCCAGCTTCTTCCCTAGCAAATTCGGGTGACACATAAATAAAATCAGCGAACAACGTTAGGAAACTGTTGAAGAAAACAGAAGACAGGAAAGACGCTGAAACTCGCAATGTATTCTCTTTCTTCTCTTTGGAAGATACATTGAGTTGTGAGTTTCAGCGTGAACTCAAATGAACAAGGTGTGGATCACCTTCACATCATGTGGTATGTACACATATTATGCGAGTCTCTTTACCCAGAAGTGAGGATGATATAAATGTGAACACAGCTGAATCTCCAACGGCCATCTTGAGAGCAGCACCCCTGATGCCTACTACCCTTGTGTTAGTAATGTACGATGCAGATTGCTTCCACTAGATTATGCGACTGTCGAGGAGGATAGATAGGTCTTCACTTCAGACGATCAGAGACTGGTTTCGGGTTCTATGGACGAAGGCAGTGCAGTGATGTGCCTTAATGCCTGAAGCAACGCGCTAGATAGCAGATCCCCCCACACCACAGAAAAGCATAATCAATTGGCAATATATTTGTTACTTCTGCTGCGGACTAGAGTGACGGACGTGAGGATCTCGCTACTTTGGTGATTTCTTTGCTGCAACCTAGTTATGCGATTGTGGTTCATTCGCACAGTCTAGCTGTTGACAACCCTCGAGTCTTGGGACAAACCATTCTCACTATGGGCAGCGTCCGACAAAAGCGGACAATAGACCTTCTCGAAGCACCCACTGCATCCAAGAGCAGTGCAGTTCTCTTACCTCCGGTGCGGTAAAGCTGCATGAACCCTCCTGGCATTCAAGACGGCGCCGCGAACTGCACTGACGTCACTCACGAGATATACACGTCCCCTGTGTGACGTACCGTGCCAGCCATGCATTAGTGCTGAACCAACTGCCTTCAGGTAATTCGGGTTGGCAGGAATAAATTAGGTGTGGTTGCTGCACTTGCACATAAAAATGTCTCGCAATGCTCACACCTGCTACGGCAAAAGGATTTCACCAGTCTTCGTAACCGCTATCAGCACTTCGAGCAATTAAATTCGGGTTGCCCCAAGTGATCACGAACAAATTTTGACAAGTAGAGTGATCGCTGTGTCACTTATGTTGTGTCACCACAAGTACGTGTTTCTTAGATCGTACTTGTTTACCAAGAAACATGGTGCGTGCTAAAATTAATGCATCTGCCTACTACCTTTATCTCAAATCAATAATCAGTATTTTTGTTACATGCAATGTTTGTAGAAAATGTTGTAGTGAGATATGCTTGAGAGTTCAGCCTCTGCACATCACGTCCGCAGTGACATGTATGTTCTCATTTTTGGTCAATTAGCATAGTTTTACCCTTCAACAATAAAAAAATGTTATACCGCAACAGGCTGTATGTTTCCTCGTCCTCCGAGGCAGAATCCGTGTCCTCGGCATTCAATTTCGGAATCGAACGAAGCACGGCAGCTTGAGGAGTGACCTCCTGGAGCCTCCGGAACAGTGCCTCATCTCCAGGCACGTAAACTGCGGCAACATGGTCTGGTTCTTTGGGAATACGCCTGGCCGGCTTCCCAGGCTTGCACAGGTTGATTTCGTCCAGTGGCACCATCTGTGCCTAAAATGTGCAAAATGATGTGCTCTGTCAGAATAACAGTCTAGCTTTAAAAGGATCAGTAAACTTGACCTTTTTGGCCACGTTCGCACTCCAGACACAAGGATTTGACGTGCAAGAGGCCCCATCCGTGTTTTCTCGAACTGTGGACTCCACAGCGTACAGGATTGCAGCAACATGGCTGCAGACCTCAGTCAGCCTGCATAAAATGTGAAACAAAACCTTTTAATTTGTATGAGACTGTATTTTCGCCTATTGTCCACGACACACAACCTGCACCACAGGATTATTCAAAACTGTAGTCAAAATTATTCTTTTAGCATCGCCCGTACGGAGGAAATTGGCTGAGGCAATAAACTAACGTAAACCCCCAATAAAACCCAGACGTTGTATCCAGTAAACGATCCTCGACCAACGCGCAAGGGAGACTGGGCGTGATAGGCACGTCGCGGCCGAAGGTGGCACGATCTGAGCTGTGGTGCAGCGGAAGAGCATTTTCGCACAAGCAAGGCACCGAAGAGGCATTATGTTCAACGAAAATAGGTCATACCCAGCTTTTCACGTGCAGTGCGCAGCGCGCACCCCGCCAGACGCGTTGCTCAGGCACACCCAGGCTTCGTGAGGTTCAGTCGTTGCACGCTGTGAAGGCATCACTTTGGCCCTCACGAAGCAGACTGCGGCTCCTTGGGGCTTCCACAGCTTGCAGTCTTGTACAAAGCCTGTGGTGCAACGAAGGTTAGGTAAATTCGAGACACGAAACGCTCCCCAGATATGTTCGCAGGCGTATCACTGAACCGAGCATAAAACTCACCAGACTCGAAGTAATTGTAGGCCTCGAGGGACTTGTATGCCTGTACCGTGTCGGCCGTGAATTGGCTTGGCGAGAAAACCAAATAAATGAAGACGTGAGCCATCACGTCGGTGGCAGCAACTTCACGTCGAAACTCCAACAGGCCTTGTTTATGTCGTATGGATCGTCGAAGGTAACGCCGTCTACGCACAGTTTGTCGCGATACCTCTGCCGTTCAGGCTCGAGTAGCGAGCTCAAATAGTCGGGCTTCACGTGCGCCATACGCTAGCAGAAAATACGACGCACAAATAAACCAGAAGTGAATCTACAATGTCAACAGCGAGCGCACGCCACACAACGCAATGGCAAAAACAGGCGCTTTTGCCCACACAGCTTCTGCGCATGCGCGGCCTGCCAGCCGTGTTGGTAAACAGAGCCGCTCCGCGTGCCGGTCTATAAAGTTTAGTTGTAAAACTCCGTCTTTTCTGCTGTTTATTTTGTCGCTGTGACCTCGAAATTGGGAGTTTTTCGGATCAATCCGAATTGACGAAAATTCACCGGCGAGTGTTTTTTGGATTTCTTTGGTATTTATTTGAAGACACGGAACCCTAATTATAGGAACCAGCGGGTCCGAATCATTCGCTAATGTCACAAAACTAGACAGTTTGAGCCACGACTTGAGTATCTTACTTAGTTAACTCCTCGACGCAGCTTTTCGTCGGTTTGCTAAATCTCAACAAGCATAAGATTATTAAAATTATAGCCGAAAGACAACGTCCCCAAATAAATAACTAGTATATATTCCCTAATACTTGTCAAATTAAGGTACAATATAATCTTATTATATGTTAATAAACCAGCACTAAACATTAAGGTACTATTTTGTTTTAATGTTTATTTTCAGGGTATTTTTAAGCTGAAGGTATTTATACTGCAATATACAAATTTTCTCATTACCTTTCTCGGTGTTAAGGAGTATCAAAACGACAATGATGTATGAATTTGTGCGTTTCTGTAGTGCTCACCTTTTCTTGGCAAAACCGCTCCATATACGCATGACTGTGCAGCTGAAGTCTCTGTCAGAAGCACTACCGCCGTCTTCAAAAGAGTTTCCGGAAACAGGGTATATCGTTCATGTGCGCTGCTTTGAACCAGGCTTCTCTCTCTATGCATTGAGGCACTTGACTGATCCTGTAGTAGTAGACACCCGCACCCGCGCTGTTCAATGACGTCGCATTCGCCAACTTTAACGCAGTTCCCAAGGTACTACAAACAATCCAAACGTCTCCTCGTGCATCCACCAACGTTTGCCTCAATGCATCGTAATCGAAGTCCTGCAGATACCCCATGTTCTCATCCTGTACTTTCTTCAGCGAAGAAAGATTCAACGAGGGAAATATCTTGCCGAAGAAGTACAACATTTCGAATTTATTTATTTTCCTCGAGGACCGTGACGCAGAGAATGTATCTGGAAACTATTCAGAGATGTAAGTGGCGCCCTCGCTCTCGACCTGTCCATTGAGACGTCCTTGTCGCCTGGGAACGTCGTCAGTCGTGGTTCCACCGGCATAAACGCGTCGCCAAAGATTGGATCGAAACAAGTGTTTTTTTGCCGTCGATTAACAATCTCTCTGTAACTCTAACGGTCACTAGCATTTATTGCCCTAATTCAGTTAATTGTATCAGCTTTCAAAGGGGTACTCCGGCGATTTCTTTATGATCCCCGATTTGCTTGAAATTTTGGTAAACTCGCCAAACAACATGGCTAAAATAGTATCCAAAATAGTAGGTTAAAATAATTTTTTTTCACGAAGTTATTGAATTTACAATTTTGGTCCTCACCGTGTTTTTCAGACTGAAAGTCTCTACTGGCAACAACGAAAAAGTGACATCAGTGGAAGGCATGGGTTCACTCTTTGGACTGTAGAATTTGTTCCCAACTGATTTGAAGCAGTTTCATGGTGTCAAATGAATGCTTTGGAAGCTCGCTCCAGGATCCGCGCTCCAGCACGGAACAAATGATTGGCAGATGCTATTTTTTAGACTGCTTGCTCGACTGGCAAGCCTGCCCGCCACTGACGTTACGGCACTGAAACGTGCGGGAATATTTAAATGTTGGTTTTTGCATAATTTTCATTTGCCGATTTCGCAATAACTATTATGAATTTCGCGATACTATATAGCATACCGGAAAGGGTAAAGGCCGGGGAGTCCGAAAATATAGTTAGTTGAGGTAGCTCAAAAATCACCGCAGTGGGAGTGTCTTTGAACTGCACCTAGCTACACATCAAGAATGATTTATAGCAAAATATTTTGCCCCTAACATTATATACAGCAAATGCAAATACAGAATACTCTATTAAATTTTATTTAACTCTCTAGTGGAATTGGCACCGCCGGAGCTTACAAGGAATTTGGCAAGCTAATGCGCTCTGTCAAGCATATCTGAGTCCTTTCGCACTAGGTCTCTCCGGTCGACTCCTCCACTGTGGACGATGGCCCTGTGTACCATAGATTGGGTCATCGGTGACAGCAGAAGAAACACGGCGCTCGAGGCTCCTGAACTTTCTCCCGACAGTGTCATCGAGTCTGGATTCCCATTAAAGCGATCGATGTTGTCTCTAACCCACGTGAGCGCCAGTGCTTGGTCGTAGAGTCCCTGGTTGCCGGGTACGTCTTCTGTTCCACCGTATAAAAATCCGAATGCGCCGAGCCTGTAGTTAACCGTGACGACGACGACATCTCCGTAAGCAGCCAAGACTTCACCGTCAGGGGCTGAACCGGTGATAAGACTTCCTCCATATAGATAGACCATGACATTTAGCTTTTCTTACAACTCCCGCCTTGATGTCCAGATGTTTAGAAAAATGCAGTCTTCGCTAATTCTAGAAGTTGCTTAAAACAAGTAACTGAAACCGACGTGAGCAGAGCTATTGTTCGTTACAGTTGAATAAAAGCAGTACAAGCTCTTTCGACAAAGCCCTTCGCTATTTGCACTTCGGCAGAGCGAACGTTGGAGTTCAGGCGAGTAGACAGGAGGACACCATCAGTCATGGCGAATAGAGAGCCTTGTGGTAAAGGGTTGTCCTGCTTTTCTTAACTTGAAACAGAAAATAAATGTAACACTATGCTCTTTTTTCCTCGCTTTGCCATGAGCACTTTATTCTTTCATTCCTTACCGAAAAACTCAGTATAACGTTTTAGTATCTGAATCATGCAACTATAAATCTAACTGGAATTGTTTCTGGAAACCTTAAATAGAGAATGCAGAAAAAGGAAAAATTTCTGGAAACCTAAAATCAGGGTAGAGAACTAATAGATATCCAGTTACATTGTCCAGATAGCAAAAAGCTAAACAGGGTTTATTCTTTTTTTTGTATGGTGGTGTTAATGACACTTAGAGAGAGAGTTGTTAGCCTTAACGTTTGTTCAAGTCGGCTGCCATGTACTCGGGTTGAGGGAAGTGTAGAATAAAGTTACTGTAATGGTGGAAGGCACGCATTTCTCCCTGGAAGGCACGCATTTTTGCGCGAGCCTTCCACGCAGAAAGCCAGGGTTCGATTCCTGGCCGCGGGTACGCATTTTTGTCGACTCTAATGTACTTTTCTGGTGAATTCGAGAACCGTGTTGCTGATTCGAGGTTAGAATGTTCTACACGCCGAACCTTCTGCGCCGATTGTTCCAGAAGCCCACGCGTTTACAAAAGGGTCTCCGCGGGCGCGCCGCGGGTACGCATTATCGCGCGCGCCTTCCACGCAGAAAGCCAGGGTTTGATTCCTGGCCGCGGGTACGCATTTTTGTCGACTCTAATGTATCGTTCTGGTGAATTCGAGAACCGTGTTGCTGATTCGGGGTTAGAATGTTCTACACGCCGAACCTTCCGCGCCGATTGTTCCAGAAGCCCACGCGTGTACAAAAGGGGCTCCGCGTAGCCAGCCGGTCACAGTCTCGCCTCAGCGCACGATCCTGCTGTGACATTCTGGTGGAGGTGCGGGGTACTGCATTTCATGCCCGTCGACCGTACCCCTTCGAAGACACGCCGGCCAAGTGACGTGCTCAGCCCCGGCAGGCTACCCTTCGCAGAAGACTCCAACGCCCGAGCAAGCCGCCGTACCAAAGGCCAACTCCCGGAATTCAGACCCCTGCCACAGAAGCCGAAAAAGAAGACCGCGGCGATGACTACCCCACCCGTCGTCATCCTGCCTGTCACTCCCCGCACTCCGACGCCCTTTCACGGCGACGCGCACGACGATGTAGAAGACTGGCCGCACCATTATGAACGTGTAGCCTGTCACAACGGATGGACGGACGAGCACCGTCTCCAGAACCATTACTTCTCACTTGAAGGCACCGCGAGACACTGGTATGAGAACCACGAAGCCTCCTTTACTTCGTGAGAACTATGCGCCGCCGAATGAAAGCGGACCTTCATCAACTACCACCGCCGGCAGCGAGCGGAGGACCTCCTCCAAACAAGGGTGCAAGACCCCGACGAAAGTTTAACAAGCTTTGTTGAGGATGTCCTTCGTCTAAGTGCCCGAGCCGATCCGGAGGCCGTCGAAGAGAAGAAAGTTCGCGCTCTAATGCGTGGCGTGAAGAGCGAAATTTTTGGAGGCTTGGTACGCAATCCCCCGACGACGGTCGATGGTTTTGTAACCGAAGCCACCAATATCGAGCGCGCACTGACGGCACGAGCAAGCCACTACCACCGACTCGCCGGCGCGCCTGGTGCTCCAATCGTCGCAGCTGCCCCACTGGACTTGAATACCAGCGGTGGCGACAGCCTTCGGGAGATCGTCCGGGAGATCGTCCGGGAAGAGCTCCGCAAGGTCCTACCTGCTGCAGATCGCCCATCCTCACCTTCACTCGTCGAGGTCGTCCGAAAGGAGGTTGACCGAGCCTTCCAGCCCGAGACTCCCGTCACCGCAGCAGCACAGGAGGAGTCAGCTCTAAGCTACGCCGCAATGGTCCGACGAGCTCCACCAGCCCCGCGCCCGTACATGGCGCCTTCCCGACGTGAACCTCCAGCGCCGCAGTACCCCCGACGCCAGGAAGATCGGGCGCACGTTCGCCCAGAACAAGCTGCGGCAAGAAAGACCGACGTGTGGCGAACGGCCGATCGACGCCCACTGTGCTACCACTGCGGTGAAGCGGACCACATCTAACGACGATGCCCCTACCGCCAGCTGGGTCTACGAGGGTTTGCACCCAACGACCCTCGACCACGTCTAGGAGAGCGACCTCGGGACATCGAGGACTACCTCTGCCGCTCTTCATCTCCTGAGTCAAGTCCCCGCCGAGGATTCCGTTCACCGTCCCCCCGACTCTCGCCATCGCCCTTCCGCCGGTCTCGCCAAGACAGCCTGTCACCCATCGCTTCCCGTCGGGAAAACTAGGCGCGGCAATGCCGGGAGGTGGTGTTGCCGAAGACGATGCCAAGATCCTCCAAGATTGTCGGAGTCCTCCCACTCTAACGCCGCAACTCCCCGACACGACGTTTCGGTAACGGTGTCGAATAATCTCGACGTTATCATCGACGGCCACGACGCGACGGCACTCGTCGACACCGGAGCTGACTACTCCGTTTTGAGTGGGAGACTCTCTCGTCGCCTTCGGAAAGTTACGACGACGTGGGACGGACCGCAGATACGAACCACCGGCGGAGATCTCATCACGCCTGTCGGCAGGTGCACTGCTCGCGTAGAGATCCACGGTGAAACCTGCCCTATCAAGTTCGTTATTTTGCAAGACTGTTCGAGGGACATCATTCTCGGAATAGACTTCTTGTGTGAATACGGCGCCATCATCGACCTTGCTGAAAACAAGCTGACGCTTCGGAAACCTGTTCCATCGGCGGAAGATGCCAAAGCGACATTAGCTGCGGTGCGAGTCCTTACCAACCACGTAAACCTGCCGCCACTGTCGAGTGTCTTTGTTCCCGTCGGGGCCGAAGAAGCCACCTGCAGGGTAGCACTGTTGGAAGGAAGCTTTCAACTTCTCCTTGGACGAGGGATTGGCATTGCAAGAGGCGTAACCTTGCTCCAGGACGGGCGTACCGTAGCCCTTGTCACTAACCTCCGGCAAGAGTCGCAGCACCTTACGAAGGGTACAGCTGTGGGATACATCGTCGAAATTCGGGACTCAGCCGCGATCGCCGAGACCTCAGAAGACGCCTCTCCGACGCAGCACAAGAGAACCACGCCGTCAGAGCTCGACATCGACCCGTCCCTCCCAGCCGCACAACGACAACTCAGTGACCTTCTCGCCGAGTTCAGTGAGTGCTTCTCCACGTCGTTGAAGGTGTGCCAAACGAAGATTTTGCGAAACATCGCATAATCACTGATGACGACGCTCTCCCTGTGCATCGGCCACCGTACCAAGTCTCCGTGAAAGAAAGGGAAGTTATCCAAAACCAAGTTCAGGAAATGCTTGATGACGACATCGTCCAGCCCTCAAACAGTCCGTGGGCTTCCCCAGTAGTCCTAGTGAAGAAAAAAGACGGAACCCTGAGGTTCTGCGTGGACTACCGCCGGCTGAATGCAGTAACAAAAAAGGACGTCTATCCGCTACCCCGCACCTCCACCAGAATGTCACGGATGAAAATTGATGAGGCGATGATAACTGAAGAAACTAAACGTTTAATGGGGCGAACTTGTGCCCAAAAATGCAAAGGGAACAGAAGAAAAGAGTAGAGCGTCGCGGGCGTCGATGGCGGCGTAACCGCAGGATCGTACGCTGAGGCGAAACTGAGACCTGCTGGCTACGCGGAGCCCATTTTGTACAGGCGTGGGCTTCTGGAACAATCGGCGCGGAAGGTTCGGCGTGTAGGACATTGTAACCTCGAATCAGCAACACGGTTCTCTAATTCACCAGAACAGTACATTAGAGTCGACAAAAATGCGTACCCGCGGCCAGGAATCGAACCCTGGCTTTGTGCGTGGAAGGCAAGCGCGATAATGCGTACCCGCGGTTACAGTGAAACTATTGTTATCGTGATTAGAGACGCGACGTAAGTGAATTAGACCAAATCTAAAACAATAAATGTTCAGTTATTATAATAACTCCTTTTTGTATTGCTCCTTTGTCGTGTGGGATCTAAACTACGAAGGGCAATAAAAAGTTCATATTTTTAGTCCGACCACATCACTGACGTTTTTTCTTTAAAGTCTGAGTGCTTTTGAATACTGTAAACGACTTAATATTCGCGAGGACTGAACTTTCGCGAATTTCGAGAATCACCTACAATTCACCCAAAAATAGGTCCCGCGAACAGTTCTGGTGAAATGTAAACACATTGGAACCTATATTTAGATACCAGCGCGTCGAAAAGATTATAACCCGCGAGTTATTCCAAAACTTCAGCTTTGACCTAAATTGCGAAATATTGAGCCCGAGAAAAATAAGTCGTTTACAGAATATTAAATTTTGTATTTTTTGTAAAATATTAAAAGGCCCTATCACAGTTTATCATAGGACAGGGCCGGGCAGAGATACTCCAAAAAGTATTCGGTAATACAAAAGCTGAGATACATGTGCTTTAAGGCCCAAATACAGATACTGGGATACGTTTGACTGTTATGCAACGGTATATCTCTAAGGTACTTCTTCAAAAACAGGCGAAAAAGTATTCCAAAATACAGATACAGATAATTATAGAAATACACTTGTTGCAGAACGGTGCTACGTTAGGAGGGTGTAGTTGATAGCGAATGCGAATGGTAATTTATGCTTGAGCCCCTCACTTGGTGCCATTTTATGCACTATTCCTTACTACGAAGTTTTTTATTTATCATTAAGGCCCCTAAAAACATGTTACCACCGTTGAACCACACAGTTACCGAATGGTAAAGACTGTGTACCATGCTTGACAAAATGTATCTTCCCGATATGAACCCTGTTCTGCCATGAGGGCGCATCTCAAACTATCGTCTAATATGCTTCTGAGTCACCCATATTGTGAGGAGCTTCAAAAACAAGATCGTATACCTTTCGCCACTCAACTCCTTTATCGCGTTCGCTATACAAGACTGGAAAGAGTGGAGGGCTTCGTGAGAGGAGCTGATTTTGTTATTCTTGCAAGTAAACTTCTTTAAACCAAGCTTTTTTTTCTGTTAATGACTGAGATACACCATGTTATACGGAAGGTTCATATTATAAATTCCGAAGCAACTTGCACCAAACAGATGTTGTTATCCTTTAAATTTGTCTTAAGAAGGGCAACAAACATAGCGAGATACCTAAGTCTGGAAAAATATCGCGATACAAGTGATACTTTGTAAATATATTTCACTACTGAGGGGCAAATACATTTTTCAAGTGTGTCTCGATACAGAGATACAGATACTCAATAGTATCACTATAATACTATCGCAATACATTTGTATCGCGATACTGCCCAGCCCTATCATAGGTTAATTCATCTCCGAACAGTTCAAATGGGGTCACTTCATGCCAATTACATTTTATTTCAAGATGTATTCCGTGATTGCTTTCCTAATGTTTGGATCCATTTATGCTTGATTCATTTCGCGCAAAGCATCTTGCACCGCATTTAAGAGCTCAGCATGCACACATAATGTATCACTGATTGCAAGTAACTCCCAACGCCAAAGAAGAGCACCAGTCGAAAAACCATAATGATTAGTTTTTCGCAGAGTCGCCCCATATAAAACGACCCTTAGGAGTAATTTCGTTACTCGTGATACGCTACTTTCGCATCTCCCACGTACCAGACTTCGCATCTTCGAATAGGAGCTTCTTCGCGTCAACGGCAGGAGTCTGCATGCAGGCCGGGGCCAGCCGCGTGGCGTCGATTGTGGTGTTCCAGGGTTCCGCGGACCCTGGCCTCCGGAACCGCTGATGGCCCACGGGCGCCTTGCCGTACGGGATTCCCATGAAGCAGTCCACGCCTCTGTCCCCCATAAGGACCCGTCGAAAGCCGCGCACCTTCCCCGTCGTCGTCGACACGATGGGTCCGCTAGAAAAAACGGCGAGGGCCGACCGTGGGACGGTCAGGAGTAAGCAAGAATAAGCCTCCAGAGCATCATTCTGATCCAAAGCCACAGCGTGTGATGATGGTGAGAGCTGGTAAAAATATCTCTTTTTGCTTTCACAGCTGGCGGCACCAGGGGTCTTTCAAACTCCAACGCTACGCTATAGCTGCAAGCTAAACGCCACCGTAAAATGTTTCGTTCGAGTACGCTGTTAGAGCTACGTGGTCCCTTTTTTAGGTGACGCGCGCGTGCGAGGTTAGAGGCGCCACAGCTGTGCGCACAAAAAACGTGGGATACGCATGGACGTACCTCCCTTGCATTGTGTTGGCGCCACGCTTGCTCGAATTCTGAGTGGTATCGGCTGCAGGGATTCATACCCTAATACTCACTGCCCACAGGTAGATACTATTACGCAATAATGTGAAGTGGGTCAGAATGAAGAGAGAGAGAGAGAAATATTTATTTTAACACGCCTAGTCCGGCGCTCCAATATATCTTTACCACTCTTCCCCAGGTACGTTGTGGACGTGCTGGATCAGAAGTGGCAGTTGGAGGTGTTGGTGATCTTTAGTTGGAGTGATCTAGCTCTCCGAGAAATTTGGGTGTAGGTCGGGGGGCAGTTGATGTAAAGTAGCAGATATGAGGGGTTTCGCGTGTGGACAATCCCACATCATGTGTATGTTGGAAGGGTGCCTTCCACAATGGGGACAGTAGGGGCGTCAGGGGAGTCCTTGCATGTAGTGTTTGTAATGAGGGGTCATTAGAGTGTGAGTTTGAGCACGGCGTAAGATGGCATCCCTCTTCGCGAAGTGAAGTGTGGAGGCGGATGGGGGAGAGTCGAGGCGGTCATACGCAGTTCTTTGGGGATAGCCGTCCAAGCTTTGTGGAGTTGCTTGCGGTGTTCACGTGAGTCGTAGGACTCAGGCCAGAGGATAGGAGGCCCCGGATTTCCTTCAGCGCGGGAGAGCGCGTGCACTCTTGAATTTCCTCCCATGCCCTGATCGCCTGGTATCCATTGGATGGTGACGTTCAGATGAGGGTGAGTAGTTAGGTGTTGTTGGATGATGGCGTGTATATGGGGAGGGAGCGTGTTGTCCTGAAACTGTCGACAAGCTCCTTGACTGTTGGTGCGAATGAGAATCTGATCGTGATGATGTGTAGGGATGATGATGGCCTCGGCCATGGCAAGTGTTTCGGCAGCCGTAGGAGGGGTTACACCTTCATGCAGAGTGGTATGGGAGTAGGTATTGTTAGTCACTGCCGTGCGACATCGGTCAGGGTAATAGCTGGCATCAGTGAAGTAAAGGTCTGTATCCGGCGATTCCCCTTGCTTCGTGAGACGTTTGACACGATCTTCCCTTCGAGACGTGGCAGTGAGTGCCATGGTGGCGATGTTGGAGGGATGGAGGAGAGTTGAGAGGTATCACAGTGCTGGTGGTCTAGTATTCGTCGGCCTTGTCGCGATGTACCTAGGCGTTCATGTTGAGCGTGGCGATGCATGGTATTGCGCTCGTCCAAGGTGTTGTGGATGCCTGTTAGAGGTAGTAGGCTGGTTGGGTGCGAAACGTGGAACGCCAAGTGTGAGTCGGGTGCACTTACGGTGCGTGGTTTCGAGTTTGCGGATTTGTGTGGCGGTGAGGGTGGTATAAGGTAGGTTGTAAATGACTCGGGTGTAGACCAGGGCTTCGACCGTTTTACGCATCTTATGTTCTTTCAGACCTCTGTTGCGCCTGAACACGCTAGTGAGCATATGGTGAATTTCGTATATCTGCTTTGTGACGAGTGCTAACCACTCGTCCGCTTTGCCGTCCTGTTGGAGGAGGAAGGCTAGCACCCGTATGGTGCGGCGGCGAGGGATGAGGGTGCCATTTATATGTAGTTGAATGACTGCGCCGTAGACGTCTGCCTTCTGTCCCGTATCATTAGAGACAACGATGTATTCTGTTTTTGTGTGGGAGCGTGTGAGGCGAAGTTGCGTTATGTGGGTGTGGATTGTGTCAAGTCCGGCCTGCTCCGTGGCTTCCTGGTCTGCTGGGGAGCCGGTGCAGCACTAAACGGTGATGTCGTCCGCATAGATATTGTGCTGTAGGTGCGGGATTTTGTGAAGTTTAACCGGGAGATTCTTCAAGGCTAGATTGAATAATGTGGGAGAGAGAATAGCCCCCTGTGGTACTTCAGCTGTTATGTAAAGTCAGGGGATATGAATTCATTGACCTGTATCTGTACTGTCCGACCGGTTAGAAAGGCTTTGATATAATTATACATTCTAGAGCCGGGTGCCGTGTCTAAGAGGTTATCTAGTATCGCGTGGTGCGCTACAAAGTCAAAAGCTTTGTGAATGTCTACGCTTGCTATGGTACGCAATTGTGTGGTACTGGCATTCTGGTATATATATATATTTGTATATGCCAAGCCTCCCTAGAAAAAATAACGGTTTGAAATCAGTCCGAAAAGTAAAATCCGGACTAATATCAAACCGGAGTCAAACCGAAGAGGCGGCTTCCGGTTTGCACAAACCGTGAAGTTTCGAATCCGGTTCAAAGTCAAACTGAAGGAATCCCGGACAGGCAAATTCCGGTTCGTTGAAACCGTGATTTTCCTAATCCGGTTCAAAGTCAAATTGGAGGAATCCCGGACAGACGAATTCCGGTTCGCACAAACCGTGATTTTCTTAATTGGTTAAAAGTCATAGTGAAAGAAATCCGGACACACAAACTCCGGGTCGCACAAACCGTGACTTTTGGATTCAGGTTAAAACCACAATTGAAGGAATTCCAGACACACAATAAGCGGTTCGAACAAACCATCCCTTGCCAAATTCGGTTCAAAAGCAAATTGGACGAAGTCTAGACTGAAAATATCCGCTTTGCACAAACCATACTTTGCCATATCTTGTTCAAAAGCAAATCGGATCAGCCGTCTGATGCCGAAGACTTTCACGCGTACGGTTGAAACATCAAGTTACAAACAATCCATCCCGATCCCGTACGGGCTGCATCGATTAGAACTCAGAGCGCCGAAGACAACCAGCTGATACGCGGCGCCAAAAAGGCGACATCACGGTGATATTTGCGCATGTCATCGCCATCTAATTCCATCTAGTTTTTTCTATGCACTCTGCAATACTTGTTCATTATTACGCTTAAACTGCGTTTTGTTATTTTTTAATTATTTTTTAAAATATATTCTTGATAACTGTCAAATAACCTTTTTTATATAATTTTCACCACATAAAACAAACAAAAACAAAAACTAACTCGATGCCACAGCAAGATGTACGCACAATCTGAAAGTGTAATTTCACTATATTTGATAGCTTTCCTGTGGTCTCCTTGTTAATGCCTTCATGCTCAACATTTTATTATGGTGCACATGCACACAATTTCAAGGACTTTCATCAATATAGGTATGCAATGTGAGTGTCCTCGCCAACACACTTGCTGTAGTAGAGTCAATAGTAGTCATGGTTTCTGTGACAATATAAAATTCTTTTACAAATTATGCTACACGGCCTTTTTGTTAAAGACCTCGCACCTAATTATGCTCTTCAAACAAAAACAAAAAAGTTGCTGGCCGGCATCGGTATTTTGCTGTCTTTGATGGCCAGTATTTACATGGAAGTTCAGTGACTGGCCGGCATCGGCGCTTTGCTGTTCTGGCTGGCGGGCCCCGTCATGGAAGTTGCGTTTACTGACCGGCATCGTTTTATTTTTTTGCCTTTTTCACTATGCAGTCAAGTCATTGAAATTCTGACGAACTGCGGCAATTCATGAACAGCGAGTGGAAATGTTTGCGTTGATCAATCCTTCGCAAATGACTGCCGACGCTGGCGTATTTGATCCCAGCATGGCGAGGCTGACGTGTTTTATCGCGAAAACGCGAGAAAAAACAATGCGGTGAAGAAAATTTGCAGTCCAGGATTTGAGAATCTGACTGCCTACACCACGAAAAATAATTTTTACAACGCCAAACAATACTTTTTTTAGGAAGCTAGTTTAATCCGGTGGTATATGCACGTGTTTGGCTCTGATAAAAAATAAAAACGATATAGCGGAGCCTAAAAATAAAAACAAACAACAAAAACATGTGGCATGATTGAGCACGCGCCTTGAGTTACAAATACAATAATAAACATTACTTTCCAGAAACTAGAAAAGTAAGAGATGTGTTTATTGCTTATGATGCTACGATGGTGTGAAATTGAGTGTGAAAATGTACTATTTCAGGCAGGAATCGACTGTTTTCTGTGGTAGTTACGATCATATGACAGAAATATTTCAAATGTTCACATAGCCAAACAATATATGTCTCTTTGAAAGCTTATATTATACGACATACCGTACCAGAGGAACGCGAATATAAGAATGTTTTTTAACGCAAAAAGCGAGAAGCAGCAATGCGTTGTGGATGTTCACACTGCCCTTGACGCTACGAAAAATAAATGTTACAACGCCGAATGATACCATTTCTGAACGCTAGTTTAATTATCCGTGCTGTACTTGGATCTCGGGAATAAAAGCGTGTATAGGCCTAATAAAAAAGTAAAACTGACGTGGCACGCGGGGGATAGCACTGAGCTACCAGAATACAAATTAAATACAACTTTCCGGAAGTACAAAAATTAAGAGATGTGCTTAATACGTAGCCTATGAGCTCAGCTAAATTACTTTTTTAAAATGGCAGTATTTTTGTTTCAATAGTGGGTGAAGATGACCGCTTTCAGAAAACCTTCGGCTGCATCACTGTGTCAGTTTTACCACTTTCACATTTTCCCATTTTGCTCGCAATATGCTTATTATTTCATTTCATTTCATTTATTTTCACCTTAAGTGCCCGGTTAGGGCATTACATAAGGGGGTATATACATGTTATACAAACAAGAAAAGGAAGAAACACAAGCTAATTAATACATCCAGGTCAAGCTCATTAATCGTACATACTGGCAAAAAATACTAATAACAAGAAAAGTGGATCCGTAAGCTTGATATAAATACTTCTGGGTCCACGATGGTGACGATGGAGGATAGTAGGCTGTTCCAGTCGGAGATGGCTTGAGGAAGGAAAGACTGATTGAATGCGTTTGTGGAACCGGAAACACGTTTTATTGTGCAGGAGTTGTTAAGACAAGAAGATGTTCTGTCAGGAGGTGATAACAAAGAGTTTTTGAGGTCGGGGCAATGATAGTAGACATTATGTAGAAGACAGAGGCGAGAGAGGTTTCTGCGGAGCTGCAAAGAAGACAAGGTTAGCTGACTTTTTAACGTGGATACACTGACAGACAAATCGTAAGTGGACAGGATGAAACGAGCGGCTCGGTTTTGCACTGCTTCCAGGTGGTTGATAAGGTAGGCCTGATGGGGACTCCAGATGGAAGCTGCATATTCTAATTTTGGTTTGATGTACGTGTCGTACGCCATTTTGCGGACGAGTGGAGGAGCACTGCGCAGGTTACGTCGGATGAAGCCCAGAGTTCTCGGTGATTCAGCATGTATGGCTTCAATGTGGTTATTCCATGAGAGGTCTGATGTTAGTCTTACACCAAGATATTTGTACATTGAAACGGTTTCGATTAGGTCAGAGTCCAGAAAGTACTGATGATCTAAGATAGATTTCTTTCTGGTGAAGCGGACTAATTTACATTTGGATTTGTTTAGTGACATCAACCAGGTGTTGCACCATTGGTTAATTTTTAGAAGGTCATCTTGTAGCTGGTTCTGATCATGCACACACGTTACTTTGTTATAGACTACGCAGTCATCTGCGAAGAGGCGTATTTTAGAGGAAATTGTGGAATGAAGGTCATTGATAAGTATTAAAAAAAGCAGAGGCCCGAGAACGGACCCTTGCGGAACACGAGAGGAGACATTTGTTCAAGTCGACTCGTGATCATTGATGACCGTGAACTGTACGCGGGAGGAAAGAAGTCGCGTATCTATGCAAACACTAAAGGATCAAGGTGAAGAGAGGACAACTTGGAAAGGAGACGTTGGTGGGGGACACGGTCGAAAGCTTTGGAGAAATCAAGAAAGACGCGTCTGTCTGAGCATGACACTCGAGGTTAGTGTGTAGATCATGAATGAAGTCACAGAGCTGCTTCTCACAGGATAGTCCTTTTTGGAATCCATGTTGATGCATAAAAAAATATTTGTTTGTTGCTTAGTGAGTCATGATGTAAGAGTAAAGTATGTGCTCAAGTAGTTTGGATGAGACAGATGTTAGAGATTTAAACAGAAAGATTCCCTGTTTAAAAACCGGGACAACCTTGCCATTTTCCAGTCTGAAGGAAGCAGGCTTTCAGATGAGGACTGATTATATATGAGCGACAAAAATTCACTAGAAATAATGCTGGTATTTTTAAGAATTTTCGAATTTATTTTGTCAGGACCAGCGGACGATGTGAGTTTTAATTTTTATATTAGGTTTACGATACCAGCAGGGTCTCTACTGATTGGGGGCATTCGCTCGTAAAGCTCTTCAGTGAGAGTAGGGATAGTGGCTAAGCACTTTATAGTGAAAATTGAGGAAAAGTAGTCGTTTAGTACTTTAGGGTACTCGCTCTCAGGGATGAGGTCGCCATTTTCACGGGTAAGATGCACGATAGGGTTATTAGTTTTTGGTGATACTAAGTTCCAGAACTTCCTTGGGTTAGTCCGCAGGATGGTCGGTAAGTCATGGAAGAAGAATTTATTTTTGACAGCTTAAGGCTCCTGGTGTACTCTCTGAGGAAAGAATTGTAAGCCTCCCAAACTTCGGTCGTGTCGACACTTTTGGCCTTCGCAAAGGGTCTCTTTTTTTCTATTTCGCAATGAAAGCAAAGTTTTTGTAAGCCATGGGTTAGTCGAATCTGTACGAATACGGATTGTAGGAACAAATATTTTCACAAGTTCATTCATTTTTGTTTTAAATAGCAGCCAGTTCTCCTCAACCGATCTAAGTTAAAAATTATCAACGTAAGAGTAAAAAAAAGTTGTCAACTCGCGGTTTATTGATACATAATCTGCCTTATTATAATCCTGAATGATCTTAGAAGTAGGATGATTTACGATAACGGGAAGTGATAAGGTAATATGCAGTAGCCTGTGGTCGCTTAGCCCTTCACAGTAGGGAATATATTTTACGGTCTCTGGTGACGTGGTCAGTATCAAGCCTAGTATATTATCTGCACGGGTTGGTTGATCAACTAACTGTGTGAAGTTTAAAGTGAGACACATTTCCAGGAATTGCTTAGATACTGCTGTGCCACCAGAGGATAACTTTGACCAGTCAATGAAAGGAAAATTAAAGTCGCCAAATAACAGCATGTTGGCTTTAGGAAAACGACCTTTCATATCAACGAGAAGAGAGCACAAATCGGTATGGAAGGATGAAGCACAGTCAGGTGGCTTATAGCACACTCCTATAATATTCTTACCTGAGGGAGTACAGACGCATATGCAAGTAAATTCCAAGCTGTTGTTCAATACACACACGCCAAAAGAAGATATGTGCCTTTTAATCGAAATGAGCACACCACCACCCCTCTGTCGACTCCGGTCATGCCGAAACACGTTATAGTTAAAATAATAGGAAAGATTTCTTTGTCTTCAATATCGGGTTTTAACCACGTTTCCGTGAGAATGAGTGTGTCTGATGCGCTATCCTCGAGTACGTCATGAAGCTCGGCTCGTTTTGGCATGACACTGCGAATGTTTGTGAAGAGGACATAAACATTTTGGTTTTTTACGCGTGTTGCAGCTTGATGTGATGACGGTAACGTTTTGGTTTTGTTTTTATTCCGCCGAGCTAGTTACGAGAGTTCGATGACAGATTGAGACTCAGGGTTAAATACGAATCGTTTGTTGTTAATATGCAATTTGTTGAAACGTACTTTAAACAGTACGTTTAAGTCTTTTCCGTACTGAAAAAGTTTGCTTCGAGCAAGTCGCACAGACTCGGAAAAATCTTCACGCACAGCGTAAGGGGTATCTTTTAGCTTGAAACCAGAGGACAAAATGATTTCTTTATCTTTAAATCGGGCAAACTTGACAATGATTGGTCTAGTTTTCTTGGAATTAAATTTTCCCAGCCGGTGCGATCTTTCAAGATTTGAAGGGTCGAGCGCCATGCCCAAGTTCTGCGCGCAAAACTGGATGATTCTTTCTTCCGATTGCCCCCACGTTTCGGCTTGGTTATCAGGGCCACCAAAAAACAACAGATTTGACCTTCTAAGTCGATTTTCATTGTCTTCGCACTGTTTCTGGATATTCTCCAGCTCGACAGACATGCCTTGGGAAGGCTGAAGTGTAGTTTCTGATGCAGTGTCGGTCGCAGCCAACTTAGCTTCCACAGCACTTATCCTAAAGAACAGTCGTTGAACTTATATATCGGTAGCTTTTTGCCCTTTCTCTAGAGACACAACCTTCGCCAACATGTCTGTCTGTCTAGCCTCGATCCTCTGCACAGCAGCTAGAATAATCGCTATGTGGGTGCTGTCGGTATGAGGTCCGGGGTTATCAACGTGGTCAACGGCGGTATCAGGGCCCGGATTCATTTCGACATCTCCCGGCATTAATGAGAGGAGCTGAGAGACCGAAAAAACGTACGAGTACTGGAAACAGTAATAAAATAAAATAAAATAAATAAAATAAGAAACAGGAAACAGTAACAGTAATATTACATTGTTTTCTTCGTTGACAGGACTTGCTATGTTTGCCTACTACACTGACCCACATATTAGCACGGATGGAGAGAATTATCGCGACAAAACAATAGGGCCACGGTTTGTGCATTGCAACAATTCAAACTTGGGCTCGCACTTCTTATTTTCACATTCTGCGTGATTGTTACACTAAAAGCACGGTGCCGACGACTGCAAAAACTCGAAAATATTTAAAATATGACTAATTCAAAAAGGTGAGAAAAATATTTAAAATAAAGAAAACTAATAAAAAAAGGCGAGAAAAATATTTAAAATAAGAAAAATTAATACAAAAAGGTGAGAAAAATATTTAAAACAAAAAAAAACTAAAACAAAAAAACTATTGTGCCAACCGCGATTCGAACCTACAGCCACGGGCTCGGCAGGACAGCGCGTTAGCGCCAACCTTTGTCCACTTTCTAGAAGGTTGCATGTTTGCTGAATTCGTTTCGAACCATTGTACTTTTAGTTTCGTCTTTAATATTTTGCTGCGTATTCAGAACTTAATTATAATACTGTGGCAATATTGATGTGCGCAATAATTTATTATTACTGTATATTTTATTGGCTTTACAAGGCGGCTTGTTGATCGTTTTATTTCAAACGTGTTGAAGATACGAATACAATATCATCGAATCAACGGCCTATGTTTCGCACGTTTTGCCGGCCGTGTGCGTTTGAATGCCTGTGCTCACGACCGGCTAACGGTCCAATTTCCCGATTAGTCGTGATGCGTGGAGTTTCGCCTTAGTTTTAAATATGTCTGAAAAAGACAGAAGAGACTGTGAGACGTTGAACTACGTCAGATCTGCTCAACAACCAAGATCATGGCACGGGATCCCAAGTAAGTTCGTTTCTTTCTTCGTTAGGGCAAGATTATTTCCTGCGTTCAAAAGGTTTGTTATTGTCTGTAGATCGCTTTCTTTTACCAGTATTAGTAATTGTGCGCGAATGATGTTATGCGAGGCTGTTTTTCTTCTTTTTTCCCTGATGCAGAGGCTGTGTACTTGCTCAAGGGGAACTCTTTGGGAGACAGGGGGGGGGGGGGGTTGATTGATTGCCTCCCTCCGCCGTATTGTTTACTGGTAAACTAGAATGTCTAGAAGAGCGCGGTGCCCCTTCATCGCCGACGCCACTCACCGTGCTTGCCTGCGGAGAGCTGGACCCGACAAAAATCAGCGATTGATTTATTGAGCAAGCCTGTAGCGTCCGCCGCCCAGTCGTCTTCAAACGACTTCATTTTCGCGATTCGTAATCAGAAAAGAATTGCCTAAATTGGTGCTGCGATTAATTCACCCCATACTGAATAATGCATAGCATACCACTTCCGATCGCAAATATTTGTGCCCGCGAAATAATTTTTTGACGCCGGCACTTATTCCTCGCGAAATGTCGAGCTCTAAAGATCATTTGCTGTACACGTGTTTCGTAAGATCCAACGCTCGTGCAACGAATTTCACACCTCCAGAAACATTCAGGCTGCTTCAAATGGTGAAGCATTTATTCTCTTCCTACTGGTGTTTTTTTAGAGGCTATCAAGTATTAATTACAAGCTTCTGGGGAAATTTATAAGCATGTCATGAATTAAGGTAGTGTCTGGCCAGTTCTTGGTATCTATATTTTGTTCAGTGCAAGTATATAGTGTTAGACATACCTCACCCAATCCCTGTTTTTTTCGTTTGGTACTGCCTTTAGCGAATGGTGTATGTTGTAATTGTTTTTAGTTGTTGCGTGATTGTAGTAAGGAAGTGAGCTGGTACTAATTGACCACCTTGAAAAATAGTTCGCAAAATGTCAAGGAGATAAGGAGAGTAATACGTAGACCTCATGCAAGCACAGACTCAGCTCGCATAAATCAGACAAGGAAGAAATAAAGAATGCGGACGGAGCTCGAGCACAGGCCAAATTGGAACGTGCTGATTTACCTGTTAGCAAGAGCAGATTAAAAAAAAACATATTTTCCATGTCAGTTAAGAAAACAGATGGATGGCTAATACATAAAAACAGCTCAATCTCTCTCTAAAAACTACGATGGATTGTACCCTACCTATGCACTGTTTACTCTGCTCGTGTATGTCATCCTTAGGAAAAACGTGAGTAATTAGCATATACTATAAAAACATACAAGAGAATTATTTTAGGCCTTTATTATTCGTAGTATGGGCGACCGATGTGTCCGCACATCCGTCTTTTACCTGAGCTGCCGAGCAAATCGTTTTTACAGTCTTATGCATATGGGTGAATTAGCACATTCCACTTGGACCTGTTCAAACTTTTGCTAAAGCTCCTTCCGAATTCTTTATTTTCTTTCTTTTCTAATTTATCTGTGTTGGGAGTCTGCACTCATATGTAGTGTATGTATTCCTCTCCTTTACTCCTTGTTTTTTGTGTGCTATTTTTTAAGATGTTCAATCAGAATGAACTCACCACCTTACTGCTTGGGACGGCTGTTGAGTGTCTGCAAAACAATCTACCTGATATCTTTGCCTCACGCCCCGGTTCCTGAAGCTCACATTCTCCGAGGACAGCCTTTCTGATTTCGCTCATCCTCTTACTTCTTTTTTTTTGTGTTCAATAGGTCGAGTTGCGAATGTGCACGAGTCTGTGTCCTACATGTTCCTGTTTTTTCGTCCTTGTCGTTTTGTGCACTTTTTTTTTCAAGTTGGTCCATGATATTTTTATCATATGTTCTGATCTGTGTTTTCATCTTTATACTTACTGCAGCCTTTGCCAATTAGACGTTGGCATTAACTTTCGCCATCCTGATGTGAGTGTCCTGAGACGACACAGAATGACAGTCTCCTCTGCTGAAGTCCTGGCTTCATGGAAGACTGCCAAGTCTGTCCATGGTAAGGTGCTTATATATTGAGCAATATAATAGCAACTTATTGCCGCTAGGATTGCTTTTAACACAGACCGTATTTATGGGGTGGCCTTTAGCGATTCTGATGCCACGCACGTGGAATGAAAGACTGTAGAGGAATTGCGCATTTCATTCGTAAGCGGAATGCTGAGTTTACAACAGAAGTGTGTTGCGTTGCCTTGCGTTGGGGGATCGGTGGCCGACGGCGCTAGCACACACCAGCTTGGAGCGCATGGAGCCAAAGCTTGCACTGCAAAACACAGGGACCCTGGGTTCAATCCCCACCCCGGTCCATTTCGATTTGGATGAGCATTGTACCGGCATGCGGTCGTATATCACTACTGCGTGGTGCAGGTTGAAGACCCCAGGCTAGCAGTCGTACTGCACTTGCTAAATTGCTGATCTACAGCGAGCGACGCATCGCAACTTTGAAATGGCTGACCAACTACACGCTGTAGACATATCCACAGAACCCCAACAGAAGTGTGTCACTACTTGCATCCAGTCTTGCTGTGTGTGTTGTATTTGTATTTTGTATTTGTTTATTCAGTGTTCCCAATAATGGCTGAAGCCTTCCCATTGGTGCGCTTGTTAGTAACAACACACAAACACGAACAAACGGCGAGAGCTGGTGAACAGTGCCACTCTTGCCGCTTGCCACCGCCCCCATTAGTTTTCGGAGAGATTTTGTTTTCTGTGGTATTTGGTCATATATTGCACATGGACACAACCAGGGCGCTGTACCTACAATTCAACACTTGCAAGACTTGCGTGAATACACCCCGTAGGTGGTCGCACTTTCAGAGTCATTTTAATGTTGCATAAATGATAGAATAGATGCTCGGGCGAGTTGGTGAACCATATTCTACGGTGACAGTGCAGAAAAACAATCGCTCACCAGATACTCAGGAAGACAAGCACACGCGCTGAACTTACAACTCGTGTATTCGACTACTTCGTTCCTCTCTTCAACGCCTGAATTGACTTTCCAGAACGTGATAAGCAAAAAAATAGCACAAAATACAAGGAAAAAAAGCGAAGAAAAAAAAAAACGAAAATAGGAACAATGTGACGTGTTGGGCTAGTTGGTTTGAGGTGAACATCTTGGGGAAAAACAGCGGCAAAGAAACTTAGACAAGAGTAAAGGAACAAACACGACAGGAAGGCGCTGAAATAACAACTGTTGTTTATTGCACAAAATTGGAAGAAGGAAAACAAGAAGCATCTTAATCAGATAAAAATATATAGACACACACAAACGTGCCAACCAAGCAGCATATTATGTAGCGATAGGCCCAATCAGTGTCTACGTAATGCCCGTCATAGTCGATCGCAGGTACCCGAACTCTTTGTCAGATAACGCCACTGACGGTTCGCTGACGCATCTCCCGCCAAGCTTTTGGCGGGAGATGCGGGAGATATGATAATAATTACACACCGTTTCATGGCGCGAAACAAAAAAAAAACGCGATGTAATCGGTTTTTTAGACTGCCTGCGCGACCTTCAAGCTTGTCTTTGAACGTTCTCCGTGGTGAAATGCCCTCTATAAGCAAAATTTAGAGAATCCTTGAGCTATATGCTGCACAGAGTGAAAGCAGTTGTCCGGCCGCATTCTCCCCTCTTTTGTATACTGTGCGAATGCAGACGGACGCACACTTTGGATGCTATGAGCTTAAAGGCCCCACATAAAGCTCACGGCTTAATAAGCATAAATTATTGCGAAGTGTTTGCGGATTTGGCTTTTAAATGTCATGCACATGGGAAGCACAATGGTGGTGTAAAGTATGCCGAAATTGTAATGGTGCACTTTAAGGTTATACAGTGTATATTCAGCGAAATGTGGGCCAAATATTTTGTGCCAAAACTATACTTCCCACAAAAAAAAACGTCTTGTGTTGTTTTGGTCCTGGGCCAGAGGCCTATTTAGAAAAATGATTACAAAACAATGTAGTTAATAATTTGTATGTGTGCTGATTATTGTCTTTTTCTTCCAATTACAGCATACACGGATGGTATCTCCAAGGAGAAGGGGTGGAATTATGTAGAGAATCTAGTGTTTTTTTCTATGAGTACGAAGCTTTCCGAAGTAAGGTCAGAATGGAAAAAGCACCACCAAGTTCCGCCTGGTCCTGAGCAGCCTCGATAATGAACACAGAATTCAGAAGAATAGTAATACGAAAGACTTACGCAGGCAGCCACGCTTTTTGAGTTCGCACTGATATTTGATTATGATCACAAATATTCCTGCTTTGCTCAAGGTCGCCTAGTTTACAGACCATATTGGTGATCTTTAGCGCAGCAGAAATATTTTGACCAGAATTAAACGTTATTGTTAATTGACCAAATGTGGCTGTCTGTGTAGTCCTTCGTGTCTTTATTCTTTTTACTTGTGTGTTCATTATTTCATTTTTTTCTCACGATTTATTCCTTCGTGTTTTTGTTTTTGTGACTTATGTGGTAATTTTTTTCCTTTTTTGAGGGTTTAGTTAAAGATATGATGCCCTCTTCATTTTCTAGTCTGGGAAACAGACGTGACCTCGTCGTGTTCAAGGAACAGTAATGGCCTTTTCATCTTGTATTGCCTCTGGTGAACAATGGTGTCTGTGTGTGTGTGTGTGTGTGTGCAACATACGTGGTCAGAAGGGATGATTTGGGGACCGAACGGTAAAACAAGGCCAGCGAAGAGCGACTGGGGGACTTTGAACATCGCGCGGTGCAAGGAAGGACTTCACCGACGAGGCTAGCAAGCAAGCCCATGTCAAAACAACTGTGCTCGACCAGAGGGGTGAATCAGGACTGTGACTCTGTGAGTGAGAATCAACGACTTTGGAACTTTCGTGTAGTTTACAGCTTAATTGTTGCCTCCCGTTTGTTTTATTTTATAGGTGTCCGTGTGCTGTTACATTTTTAATTTTAGTGGTTGTCCGTGTGATATTAGAGTTTTGTTTCTTATATTTTTTTTTAATGGGGGAAGTGCTTGTTTTGAGTTTTGGCGCTTTTATGTATAAAACTTTTTTTTTCCAAACCATATTCCCTGTCTGCTCCCTCGACAACCAATCCCACCAAAGGGCTGCGACTTTCCGACGTCGAATGATATGTTAAAATGTTTTCTAACTAATGATTGCCTGCATTCTAGCTTTGTAGCATACAAATTTGTCGGAATGACGAATTCCGAACCAGGCCAATAAAGATTCGTCTGTGCCCTATTTTGTAGATATATCTACGTAAATACACGTTTGGTAGTGTGGGATAGCAGTAAATTGTATAGTTTGTGGATATTCGTAAAAATGCATTATACGATGCTAAGTATGGACCTGGAAAGTATAGTACCTGCACCATGGCAATAATTTTCATGTGATGCTAGTAGGAGCATCACATGGAAATTGCTTTATGTGGGGTGGGTACCCTATTTGACAGGCCCAAACATGTATCATATAAAGCAGTCTATATATGGTATATAAGGAATTAGGGAGATATGGGTATATATATAAGGAATTGTGCAGATATGACTTTATCCATCCATATACGGCCTTATTGTGCATATTCCCCGATTCCTTATGTATTCATATATGTATTTTTTAATATAAGTCCAGATATGACATTTTTGTAAGAGTAGATATGTCACTCTATTCAACTATTTCTATTATTTGCCGGTGTTGCTTGATACGGTTTAATATACGGTTAGACCCACTCCGGTGAAGATCTACGGATTGGCCAGATACGGTTCAGCTTCCGCTTCGACCAATTACGGTTGGGTTTCCGGACTGGTTGTTTCCGGTACATTTAACGGTTTCTAGAAATCCGGTTTGCTTAGGGGCCCATATGACGGATTGAAATTCCGGATTCATTCCGGTTTCTTTTTGAACCGTTTTTTTTGGTAGGGATGGCATCTTCTGTGCTAACATGTGATTGAAAGCACGTCATAGTCTATTCTAAGGAATCTGTGGTCTCTAGATGCCTTTGAAGGCGATTTAGAGCCATTCTCTTCATAAGTTTCCTAACACAAGCGGTAAGTGAAATAAGTCTGAGGTTGTTGATCTGGTTGGGAGGTTTTCAGGGTTTCGGGATGGGTATGATGAGGGCCGTTTTCCCCTCATGAGGGAGGATTCCAGTCTCCCATGCCTGATTGATTTGGTCGAGTAGAGGGTCGAGGAAGTGCCCAGGTAAGTTGCGTTGAGTGGTGTAGGTGATTCCATTCATACCTGAGGTACTGCTCCTTTTCAGGTTGTGAAGAGCTGCTTGTAGCTCGTTCATGCTGAAAAGGGAATTGATTCCGGTGGAACGAGAGTAGGAGGATTCGGGAGGATGGTCGGGCAGTGGGGAAAGGTTTGGTTTGTGTGAATAAAAGAGTTTTTGTATGTCTCGTGCAAGAGATTCAGGGTCTGCTCCTGCCTGCATGACAAGCTTTGTTAGTGTGTGCCTAGGTTTAGCCTGTCCCAGAAGGGATCGAAGGATCTGCCACACTCGAGGCGTGTGTAGTTGTCCGTTAAGCTGAACGCATGTCTGGAGCCAGTTCTCGGTAGTAAGAGTGTATGCATATTCCTGCGCCTCCTCAGTGACAGCCTGTACAACGTTTTTGAGGGGGTGATTGGTCTTGTTCATTTTCCAGCGTTGTATTATGCAGTGTCGTTTGTCCGAGAAGGAGAGGAGGTGTGAGTCTGCAAGCTCATTGTTTGGGGTGTTCATTATGTGCTTTGTGTGTTTGCGGTATGTGGAGTGTAGAATGTCTACCCTCTCTTGGTAGGTGGAACGGGTGGGTAGGCCCTCTAGTTCTGTTCGAAGTTTATCCCATTTGGTAATTCTAGTATGCAGTCCTCCCTGGGAGCTATTTCGGCGTGTTTGAAGGTACATGAACAAGGTCTGTAGGATGCAATGATCACTCTCCCGAATTTTCCTGGAGGTTATCACATGTCGCTGGCACTGGTCCGGTGTAGCATGGGAAGGTCGGGTGAGCTGCCATGCTCTCCACTGTTTCCTGTGCGTGTGGGCAGAGTGGTGTCATTGAGAAGGGTGTATTGATGAACTTCTATGGCCTGCGCCAGCTAGCGGCCATTCGAAGTGGTTCGTTTATATCCCCAGGAGGCGCTGTGGCTGTTAAAGTCCCTTGCTATGAGGACCGGATGAGACTTGTATCCTGCTGAGTGTTTAGCTAGCCATCCTAGGTTTGCGTTAGGGTGTTTAGGTAGCCAGTAGGCGTTCGTGATGATAGTGTCCTTGGTGTTGTGCCCTAGACGGCATTGGACAGTGACGTATTCATTGAATGGTGTGTTCCGCTTAGAGGTGTCAATTTTCGTAGCAGCTATGTGTTTGGATACATAGGTGGCTGTCATGATGGGAACCGAAACACCCGTGGGTGACCGCTTGTCTTTGTGCGTGATGCTAGGTTGTATGAATAATTCATATCCGGGAATAGTGATTGATCCGTTTGTATCTTGAAGAAGAATGATGTCATGCTTTGGGTCAGCCACTTTTATGTACTAAGTAAAGAGTCCATTTTTGCGACGTATGCCTCTACAATTCCATTGCCATATGGTGTACGTGTCTTGTGGCGTGTTCGGACAAGAGTTAAGTGCGGCGGATGGTGGCAATGGAGAATTAGACATCTTGGTTCATATCGATATCTATCTTGGCTGTGCCGTGGGATGTTTCTGCTTGGCTGCTTCTAGTTTGTCGTTTGCGTGGTAGCTCCAAGGCATTTCTGGCCTGTTCTAGGTTTAATATTTTGGCGGCTTCGTGATCGAAGCGAGTAGCTAAGTGTTTGTTGTGTTCGATGATTTGCTCTATGAGTGCGTCTCGCCTTTGGTTGGCCTGCTGCATCTGCTCCGTGGTGGACTGAAGCGCCGAAATGGCGTTTACCAGTTTGTCTACTTTAGTCACAAAGGCATCTAGCTTCTCCTCTATCGCGAGGAAGCAGCTGTGAGTGATGAGTGAGGTTGCGAGTGCTGCAGGGTTTGCGTATAGGACGGGTGTAATGTGACTGATTTTGACACGTTAGGGGGTGGGAGAATGGGGGAGGAGAAGGTGGGTCCCTGGAGAGCTGGCTCGCTCACATTGGTGGGAGAGATGGTGGTTCTTTGAGCCGACCCTGGTAACTTGAGTTCGGTGTCTTGGGTGGTGGTGTTGTCTTGGTGGTTTGATTGACAGCTCTCTTGATGTTTCGTCCTGGATTCGGCTCCTGCTTCTGCTCCTTTGCGAGGTTTGAAGGGTTTCGAACCGGTTGTGGGTGGGTAATTTTGGCCACGCTTGAGAGGCTAGTGGAACCAGAGAATGGAGTTGATGTCGTCGTTTCTGTAGGACTTGCGTCTGAGCTGCTTGGTTTGCCTGCAGTCGGGCGGTGTAATTAGGGGAAGTAGGCGGGTGGTCTTCTCCGCAGTTTACGCAGTGTGGCTCGCATTCATGAGGAGTTGCAGGAGTTTGACCCACGGGGAACTGTTTGCTGCATTTTAGGCATGTGGTGAATTGAGTTTTGTTGAGGCAGACGTCGGCGCGGTGTCTGATCACACAGCAGAGCGTGCAAAGGATGCTTCGCGGCTGGTAAGGGTGCAGTCTTATGGTGACGCGGTACATAAAGGCGTCGCGTGGTAGCCAGTGGTTCCTCAACTGTGACCAGGATAGTTTTCGGCGTGCCGATACGGCGGAGGTGCAGGAGCTTGGCGTGTTCCACTTCGATGGTGTTGCGGATTTCTTCTTCTGATAATGTCGCGGGGATTCCATGCACAACTCCGCGTGCGTTTGCTGGATCATTGGCCTTGTATGTCCTGATTTCATGCTGTTTACCTTGGATATGTACAGTTTTCAGAGCAAGTAACTTGGTCTCGGCCGAAGGTCTGTAAGTGTCGATTGCGAGGAGGTTCTGGATTGTTCGTACTTTTATATAGGTGTCTTTTCGCTCGATGGTGTTGAGGCCAGCGGCGTGAAGCACGTCGGCTCCAAGCATATGTATGTCCACGCTGCCGAGGTTGATGTTGTCGGATAGTTTCACTATAATGGTCGTGGTGTGGGGCTGCCGTGGCGCCGTGCCGACAGTCTGCCTTTCATGGGAGTTTACTCGGTCAATATCCATGACGTCGATGTGGTCAGAAAGTGTTGTTAGACCCTGGCCGAGCGGACGGTGGTCGGGCTGAGTGCAGTGTCAAGTCGGCTGTTTCTCCAAATGTCAGGCTTAGCGAGTCGCTTCCCGCAGGGTGGGTGAAGTTGACCTTGGGCGTTAAAGTCAGGTCTAATAGGTCCGGGATATTGCTGCTCGAAGGTCCAAGTGAGGTATACTGACCTTATGGTGCAGCTTGAAATGTCACTGGTGAAGTATTCCGGGATTTTCGGCAAAAATTTGCGGAGCTCGGAATGCATCAGAGAGCACTAGTCGGTGCTTCGTCTTCTAGAAGAATGGAGAAGTTACTCCCGAGGCAACATCTTGCTTCAAATCACTGTATCACACCTTACCCAAACCCAAAACCGGATCAAAACCGTTATTTGCGGACCGAACCGGAACGAATCAGAACGAAACTGAAATTAAATACATGATATTGAACCCTGAACCGCAACAAAGCCACAACCTCATGAGGTGGTTACCTGTTCACTAAGAAACGTTTCCACGTAATAAACACTGAGCCGCATTTTATTTTGCGACAGAAGCCGCGCGGTCAATATTAACTTTAGGGGCGCTAGCGTCAGCGCCGCGGTGTTACCTAACTAAACGGCAGCAATTGGGAAGCATCTCAATAAAGTGGAACCAAAAAAAATTTACCGCATCTCCACGTGGTGAATGACGCCGAGCCGCAGCATGCCGAGCCTTTTCATTCATGTCAGTAGGAGAATGTGTGGTTTTCTTCTTTTTCTTTTTTTAAGTAGACAGATGGGATGGCATCTTAGAACCCCCTACTCTTTTTTTTCTTCTTTTTCTTTGAGCCTTTTTATTCATGTCAGTTGGAGAATGTGTGGTTTTCTTCTTTTTTTCTTTTTTAAGCAGACAGATGGAATGGTATCTCAGAACCCCCTACTCTTTTTTTTTCTTCTTTTTCTTTTTTCATAATTTTTTTCATCATTTTTTTTCCAATTTTTTTTTGCCATACACGAGCACGTGAGCTCACGTGAGCACGTGATCTCACGAGCAGAAGCACGAGCACCCGACGCCGGCCTACGGCGGACAACGGACGGCGGACGGACATGGCTAGCCCCTAAGGAGCTTCGCCCCTAAAAACAAATTTCACGTCTGTGTGCAGTACGATCTGGTGTCGACACGAGGCCATACCATCGAGAAGACAATGCCTGCACACGACGTCATCGTTAGTAGATCACCGACACGCCCCAAGCGGCAAACAAGCTGAAGCTTGACGAGAGTAAGGGCCACGTCGCAAACGCGTGGCTTTCAGTGGCGACCACAGCTGTGTGCCCGACTGATGAGCGCGACCTGATAGCAAGCTTCCACAGTTCATTTGCAACGTGCATGCGGCACCATTTACATTGCCCGTCTTAGCAGCTTGGTAATGTAAGCTCGTTCTGAGCATGACCATTGAAGCAGGCGATGGAGCCGACGACGTCGCGGACGATGTAGCAGACGATGGGGCTCAACCGGGCTTGCTAGGGGCGCTGATAGCATCTACTAGTGATGGCGTTTAGACGCGGAAACGCGCAGGCCATGTGTTCTAGGTGGTATCGCGCGAGGGCGTACACTTTTAGTTTAATACGGCATGAGGCTAAAGCGATATTCTTTGATGTTTTATTTTGTTCCTACTAAAAATGCACACCAAGGAAAGAAAGACGAATAATAAAAGTTGACAGCGACCTTTTTCTCTAAATGCGAATAATGCATGGAATACAGACTTTAGGGAGCGATCGTTTCAATTTGTATAGAAGCAATGAGAGGTGTGATGGCAAAACAAAAGCATTTGTCGGATTCAATTTGTATTTTTTTATATTCATAAACCACCAAGACGTTGATTCTTAAGTTTTTCAGTGAGATATTGCGTCCGCATTTTGTAAAGCGTGATTAAAAATCGCATTTTGGAGTTCTCTCAACATGAGCAGGCAGCATGAGCAACAACACGTCACGGAAGCTATTTAAAAACTTGAAGAGTTATTCAATTTTATTCAATCTAGAAATAGTAAATGTAGAGTGATAAAAACATTTATTTCGTTATTCGCATTCTTGTTTTAGTTGGACGCCACTGCACTCAATTGCTTGCAATACTGTTTTGGTTTCAAGCATATCCGGATCTTCTGTCGTTTCGAAATCATGGTAACCATGCTCATCGTCCCGTCTTGTATTGCATTCGTTGTGAAACGGGCTTGTGGAACCTGGTTGAGGATCAGAATTAAAATGAAGCATGAAGTGAGGCATCACCGAATTACTATGACAACGATATTTGAACCCAGGACACCACAAAATCGGTAGCAAGGAGGGACGTGAGCACGTGACCTCTCAACTATCAGCACCACTGTTTTCTGATTTTTTGGTTCACGGATGCAGTACTAGCACGTTCTAGTTTTCCCCTCATGGTAGTGACTTTTCCATTAAGTTTTACTTTACCACAAACTTCCTCGCTGAACATGCCGCTCTTCAAGTACGCAAAAAAAGATTCATTTCTTTTATATTTACCGCCTTTTCGTCTTTTATCTGCCAGTAAATCAGCAATTTTCTGATTGAAGCGAGGACGTATTCGCAGTTCGTTATTTGATTATTGTGTCGGAACGAGGGTCGGCCAATCGAAGTTGCAAATAACTTCCACAAACTTTCCTTCATAGCACGACATATGGTAGCAAAATTAACGTACGGTGTCAACGTACGGCTCAAAACCTAAAAACCGACCGTGGTATAATAGACGGCGCTAAAGCTGAATGACGTCAGTCACTTTACAAGTGTCTGAGCATGAGATCAGACGTCAGGCGTCATCCGTTGACTTTCGTGCATGACGTCACTAGGGCACCACTTTTGGAGCGATATCTGACGCTCTAGCTTCGCCAATCCAGTACGATCTACTTCGCCATCTTGCGCAGTCATAAAAGAAAATTCCTATTGTTTACTTACCATGACAATTGTGCAGAACAGAAAGTTAAACTCTACGAAAAGCCATTTTTTACGCTAAAAATGAATCTGAACTATCAAACGAATCAACGTGGGCTGTATAATAAAGCTAAAAGTTCCAACTATACAAGTACTTAAGAATTTCGAAACAAATATTTTACGACTTTTTTTAAACAATTGTTTCAGAAATAAACTGGAAACAATATTTTTCTTTTCAATTTCCCCCTAGATCACCAGGAGAAACTGAATAGACTTATATCACCAAGCGAACTGCGCACGCGCTAGCCTTCCGGAAGTAGTGCCTCCGCCATGCTGCCTGTAGTCACCCCTGTCAGCCTTCCCGGCTGCATAGGGTTGCGGTGCGCGTTTGATCATTCTGCATCGTCGTTTGGGACGACCCAGTATCGGCGTGGACTCTCCTGTAATACGTGTACTTCATAATCCTGTGTTGTTTGTGATGCTTTCGTTTTTGAGCAAGCTCAGATATGCAGCTACAGTAGTCTTATTCGCCTTAGAATCGCTTCGTCGTCTGCTGCCACGAGAAAGTCGTTCACGCGATGGTCCCATTGCGGCCGCGGGAAAACCAATGACGCCACTACTTGACCCATTCGGCTTCTCGAACGTCTCAATAAACTTGGAAGCAAGTAAACATCTAGTTCATTGAAAAACAATACGAAGATTCAAGGGACCATCGGTTCGGTGTAGCACCGCGGAACAGCATCGAGTCTGTCGGTCTGAAACAGCTTGGTAGGGACCGTAATGCTAAGGCCTCTGCATAAGGTTTAATTGACAATGAAGTTAGAAGAACTAAGTATACTTCCTCGAGGAGCAATAGCCTTCTGATAGTCGTTTGCTTTTGGCTAAAAACGTGTGCGACAGGGCACTAAATAACTGCGGAGATGAGCCTGCACCAAAAAAGACAGAATCCACAGAAAGACCGTGCCTGGCGCGCCGTGACAACTCGCACCTGCGAAAAAATACATAAACCATGCCAGATGCCTAAAAATATTGTATAGAGATAACTTTTTAAGTACATTTTCAACTCATTTTTTTTACAAGGCTTGGACACGTTAACCGTCACCCGACGGTGGAAGCTTTTTTTGTATTTTTCCTGCGGTCTCGAGTGATGTTATTACTGAACGGAACAGTAACCCCAGCGAAACTCACTATGTGACATAATATTCGACCACAAGATAGGTGGCGTTTTCTTCCTGCCTTTTTAGCGGTAAGTGTTGCACTTGAAAATTGAATTACGTGGCGTTTTCCCATATTGTTTGAAACAAAAAATAATGCTAAAAAGTTGCTTTCATTTTAAGAGATGCATATCGGGAGTCGCTGCTTTTTTTAGTAATTGTCTCGGTCTTTTGACGCACAGCTGCGCTTGAAATATGTCGCAATAGCAGTTATAACCACCAAAATCATTGAGCATAAAGTGTGTAAAAAAGGCCGCCGCAAAGCCGCTCAAGGTCTTAATTGAGATAGACCGCTACGGAACAAATGTTCAGGGAGATTCCAACGTATGAAACAATTCGGCCCGCCCTACTATGTCTCGTTTCCTGTGAACTCACACCCCTTAGCTAACGTGCAATGAAGTGGATAGAAACAAGGGAAGCGAATTGCGAACAAATTGAAAAACGCTTTCTTTTGTGCCGCTCTGTCCGGTTCTGTTTCCTTTTTCGAACCAATCTTTTCGGTGGCTGCTTTCTTCGGTAAGACAAACTGCGATGCCTTTTTGCCTGTTGCTATTATTGCAGCACCCTAGAGCAAAACAGGCAAAACCACCCACTGAAAACCGCGAGTAAACACCCCGATTAAAGGTCTCGTGCTAACCCGAAAATATCCGAGCGCTGGTCCTACAACGCTCACTGATGCGACTTGAAAACTGGAGATAACTACACCTTCCAGAATGCACCGCGGCAGTAGTGGCGTTGCGCAACTCCTTGCGAGATCGGTCTGTTAGTCTATAGGTCGCATGAGTTCGATTTCAACGAAAAAGTAAATGTCTGTATGGGCCACGTGAAGTTCCCTTCCTTGTTAAGTTTTGCGGTTAAAATAAATTAATGTGCAGGCCTCGCCGGAATGGCTAGTATTTTAAATACAACTATTTAAAATATTTTAAGTAAGTTATATTATTGCATTTATTTACACATTACAAATTGCATTTGTTTATTGCTTGTTTTTAATACAAAAACATATTATAAGAACAAATGAAATTAAATACTATTCAACAACAATCGCCGAATGAAATCAAATAAGACGTCTGGATGTTTAGACAGCCAGAGGGAGATCTGCCCTTGCGGTGTGGTAACACTGGTGATTCTTATAAACATATTCCTAACCCAAGAATCCTGGGTTCAATCTTCATTCCTGCCCGCTTCAATCGGTATGATCATTGTACCGGTGTGCCGGTCGCGTATCACTAGTACCGTGGTGCGCGTTAAAGACTTCAGGCTAGCGTTGTACCACACTGGCTAAATTGCTCATCTTCAGCTGAGAGACAAGCCACGCGTTGAGGCAGACAAAGTTCAGGCTGTCTAAACATACACCAATTCTTTTACAAATTCCCACTGGAATACGGGTGGTAACCTGTGGTTTTCAACGGACGTTAGACAATTGTACTTACACGAAAGCACGCTGATACACTGGGCCTCAAGAGCAAAACTGACAGGACGTGAATTCCTGGTATCCTAAACGCAGGCTTTCCCTCCACGTGTTCTGTGTTTGTTATCGGAGAACCAGTGTTGCCCACCCCGCTACTATGGCTACATCGGTTGTTTTTGGTAGGCCATGTTATTACACGGGGACAAACGCCGCCAAATCTAGGCTGTGCGGACGGCAACCCCGTCAAACCACTACAAAAAAAGAAAAGAAAAACAGCGTGTGGATCCAAGCTGTTGATTATCAATTATAATGTAACACCTGACACTGTGGTGCCGAAAAATTGAGACGCATTCAAGTCGAAGTCTTGAGACGTCCTCCTCTGTTGGCTCTTCCTTCGAGTTCAAAGTTACGGAATTTTTACCTACCACCGTCTAATGTGTTACATTAGTATTTACTACGGGTTGCACGTCAGGCGAGTGAAGTGAAGAGCAGTGAAAAATGTTTACCTCCCTAATATTGGTTACAAAAATGTAACTTGGTAATGCTCTTAATTTATTTGGAATATATGCCTCCCCTAAAGGCAGAAAACAAGGAAGATCCTGGTGCAGCGGTATCTTTAAAGGATCGCTTTCACCCTAAAATATTTTGTTCTGTTCGTCCATCTTTTTGTGCATGGTTATTTAACGCCAACCTCAGGATTTTAGGGACTGGAAACATGTATTAATTTGGGCCGTCAGAAGCCCCTTAATGAACACTGTTAGAAATCTGGAGAATCTGCTTTCCGGCAAAGCAGTTGGGAGATCCAATCAAAATAATGTACGGAGGAAGCTAGAAGAATGACGGGGCTCACAATACGTTTAGGCCAACAAATTAATCTGCGCTGTGGCACCGAGCACGGTAAGAAATCAAGCTCAATGCCACAGCGCAGAATTTTTTTTTTTGTTTTTTTTTTGTTGTTTATGTTGAAACATCTTTAGGCCCGTCCTAGAAGCTCCCTCCGCAGGTCACACACTCTTCCAGGTGCTTTGCGAAGAAGTAGTTGCTCCAGATTTCGTAGAATGAATCATCAAATATTGATAATTGAGGTTTTCTGGATATTTATACAGCGTGTAGTTGGTCAGGCATTTCAAAGTTGCGACGAGTCGCTCGCTGTAGATGAGCAATTTAGCCATTGTAGTACAACCGCTAGCCTGAGGTCTTTAACATGCACCACGCAGTAGTGATACACGACCGCTCGCCGGTGCGATGCTCATCCAGATCGAAACCGGCAGGGGAGGGGATTGAAAGTGGACCATCAAATTTGACTCATCAGTTTTGAGGTCATCAGAGAATTCTCGTTCCGAAATGCAACTTTCAAAGCTGGCTGCTTAGTGATGAGTTGTTTGTTTTCTTGCCCAAAAACTTCATTTCTACCATTGTCGCCTTCATCCGTCTCGTCGTTCGTTCCCTGTCATCTCCCCATCAACTTAATTAGGCGCAATATCGTGCGTCCTAATGGCGCGGTATACTCGACCCTCTTCGGTGTCCCGGTTATCCTTGACCGTAATACCATGTGTTGAAGTGGTATGAACATTTATTCAACTATTTTGACTTGGCCAGCTGCTCGCTCAAGAAATTTGATAAGCTTATTTATTTCGCCCTTACTCTATCGTCTCAGTAAAGAACCTTGCTGGTGTTGCGAAAAACAGTTAATTTTTTTCCAATTCCTCCGTTCTCCCGCAAACATGTACGCTAGTTGGAACAGTAGAGTTTATATTTGAATAACAGAAAGATGTCATTTCGTTTGGAAATCCTTGGGCAACAATATTAAGCATTTAGCGGAACACAGCCATCATTTCTCGTGCTCTAAAAAAATTAGTTTCGCTAATGACGGCAGTACAGTCTTCCAGAATAAAACGTTTGGACATCCCCATTACAAGCCGCGAAGGCACAGAACGAACATTGTACGCCCTCGCTCGCATTCGCGCCTATCCAGAACTTTGGGAACGAAGGGAAAATATTCTCCCCACGCAACAATCTGCTCCTAACGACCATTCCAACCCCAAACAGTAGACCCCCATCGGGGGAGCAAAGTCCATAACCAACCGGTCATAAGCACCGCACATAAAGGACAGAACGGCAGAAACCAAAGCGAATTACCCCCAGACTTCATTTTCAAAAATCAGAACACACCTCAAAACATTATAGAAAACAAAAGTCCTAAGCTTATTCGGCACGCGAAACTCGTCATGGTCACCGCATAATTGGATAGCAGAGAAGCCCTTTTTACAACCGGCAGGCAAAAAGGCAGAAGACTCGATGAGGGCCAGTCCTTGTTGCGGCGGCGCAAAGGTGCGGGCGCTCTCTCTGCGGGGAGGCGCCGAAATGTACGGCCATAAAGACGCATCCGCAGCATCGTAGCTCGTCACGGCGGCTTGTAGAAATCTCTCAGTGGCCTCATTACCCCCTACCGCAGGAAATGAGGGAAATCGTTACCCAGAGTGTTATGAGGGAGCAAAAATCCCCTGAAGCCGCATAAGCCGCCCAAGGCAGGCTATCCCCATGGCGTTCAACGAGGCTCCCGGAGCCAATCGGAGCAGTCCTGATGACTGCCCAAGTCTCGAGAGGCAATGATGGAAGCGGGACTGTTTGCTCGCTACTGTCGCCGATTCGTAGAGTGTGCCGCTTTAGAAAACCGTTCGCCTGATGTGCGTGTCTGTTGGCGAGTCCATCGACGAAACGTTCCTTAGAAGAAAACCGTGGCTGGAAAATTGGAACGCGCTTGGTCGCGCCTCTGCAAGCAATAGCCGCACTCATCCCCGTGATTTGAATTGCGATGCAATTGTTGCGGAGGCTGTGTTCAGTTCGCGTAGAACATCCCCGAGATAACGTTCTTGCGCACGCCTTCGTACGTGGGCCTAAGACGAGGCGACCGAAAGGAAATTATTGTTTACATTCTACGAATAATTGTATCCAATGATAGTTCTCTTATGACGCGGGACGCGTAGATAAACTTCGTAAGAAACTGGTTCACTCTTAATGCAAAACAAAAAAGCAAAACACAGTTCGGCGGGAGAACGCAGGAAGGGGAATGAATTGGGAAGTACTTTTAGCTGAGAAAGTTGAGGCCTCCTTCACATAAGGAAACGAGGAAAAAAAACGAGATACGGGGTGAGGTAGGATTAAGTGCAGAGGAGAAGGAGATCGCACATAAACGGAACGAACGAACTGCTGAGATCAAGCTACTCTGGCGGCCTAGTTGCTGTGCTGTAGCCATTGAGAACCCTCATTCAGTCAATATAAAAATATTGTGCTGTTTTCATGGTGATGGGAGAAATCCTGGAAAATCAAAACGTTTATTTAAAAGTTTCCTCTTCATATTTCCGATGCGATCACCACTTTTCATTGGCGATACTTTTAGCGCAACGAGTGCTTCATAAAAAATAACTGTATTATAGATACTTGAAATAGAAAGATTAAAAACAAGGAGGACGTTCACAAACAAACCTTTTTTTTTTTAGTTAGCAACGGCGACTATTTATATTCGGGCACAAATAATTCGAGCGTCGACCTGAATTCGGATAAAAACGAGGGAGGGCAGAAAAAAAGGGTCATGACCGGGATGGCACACAAGGACTGAGCCACCGTAACGTGACTGCCCGTTTAAGATCTTCCTAATTCGAGATTCACAAATTCAATTTCACGTCATGTGATGGTTAAAGATGCAGATGAGGCGTTCTTTTTTTTTTTTTGCTTTTTCCATTTGGAATATTTTGATGATTACACGTCCGAATCGCTGACGTTGTGCTCCTAGAACAACTGGTGCTACCAAGGTCCTGCGAACACCCAAAGAACTCCTTCGGATGAACAGCGATGGATGTGTAGGGTGATCAGCTTTTGATGTTGTCTCCTTTTGGTGCTCTCGTAGAGGATCGTTTATGCATCGGCCAGTCTGTTCGATGTACAGTCAAACCTCGATGTAACAAATTTCTATGTAACGAAACCCCCGATGTAACGAAGTACATAACTTTTTTCTAACCGCAATTGTATACACGCCATGTATTTTTGACCTCTATGTAACAAAGCCCCGTTTGCGAAAATTTCGATGAAACGAAATTTCATGGACAATTCGGCACAAACTTTTGGGTCCCAAAGGAGATTTTGGGAAGCACACGCGCTAAAACGGGCCCCCGATAAAGCGCAAAGGGTGAAACGGGCCGCACAACTGGCCCATCTGGCCCAATGCACCCAACGCTCTCGGGAGAGGGCGTCTAATCTGGCGAGTGTTGGTGTACAGAACGGCCACTAAAGGACGCCAGGGCCGCCGGCGTTTCGTTCATCCGCTTCGTTCGCGCAGAGTAGTTAGTTCGTTTCGAGGCCAACCCAGAAAAGGTGCGTTCCTCGTTGTCCTGGGCCACGGAGCCTTCAAGGCGATGGAGTCGTCCCTGACAACGTCGACCTCGACGACTTTCTATACGCCAACTCTGCTGTCATTGCGAAGGAGGAGCTGATCGACGAAGCGATAGCTAGGGATGTTCATGGGAACTCGCAAGACGGGGACGACAGCGAGCCTGATGAGTAAGACACCTGCGATGTGCCCAGTAACCGTGAAGTGGTGGACGCGATCGATGTCTTGAGGCGGTTCGCGAGCACACAGCAAGACGAAGACGCGATGCGAACCGTCTGGCTATGCGAACGTCCGAGTGATGCCAATAATAATGTCAAGAGTGGTCCAGAAAAAGGTGTCGAACTACTACTTTCAACCGAAATAAAGGCGTCCTCGGTGAGTTTTGAGCATCTGGGAAAATTTGTGGAAGCTCTTTAACGTTAGCCCCAAATTTCTATGCAGCAAAATTTCAATGTAACGAAGTAAATTCCGAATTTTACTACTTCGTTACATCGAGGTTTGACTTATTCAACTCCGCACCTGGAGGGCACTGAGTACACCTTCTCTTTCGCACATTCTTTGAATTGGGTGGTGTTGTTGTTGTTGTTTTTTTTTTTTTTCTTTTTGGCAGGTCGGCTTGATCTTCTTCTGTTTGGTCATATTGCACAGGCTTGCCATTTTAAATCTGCAGGAAAAGACGACTTTTGTGTCAAAGCGAGAAGCGATTGATCGGATGCGGTAGGACGCGTTGTAGAAATCAGATATAATGGTGATCCTTTGTCGTGTAGGTAGAAGGTTCCTGGTAGTTTTTGGTGTGTTTAGTTGGTGAAAGCAGGAGACAAGCCGTTCCACTGGTTATCATGATCTCAGAGCTTGTTTAGTTTGGATATTGGTGATTTTTTGTATTTGAATGTTGACAGGATTTAGTTTTTGCCGAGATGCGTAGGGTCTTGATCACCACTAGTTTATCCGTCTTTGAGTGGGCACTTTTAAACGGAAGAACCTGTTCGTTTTTAACGCTATTGGAGGAACAGCAAATATATTCCGTCATCGTGGTCAGTCGCAGGACACAAAATCGCAGCCCTTCCGAAGATGGGTCCTTCCTCTTAGACCTGAGATTACCTCCTGCTTCGTGGAGAGAAGACAAAATGGCCTGGACTTTTATAGTTTCAGTGTAGATGATGAGATAGTCACCCACGTAGCGGAAGACTTCAGACTAGTGGGTTGTGCTCTTCAGGTTTGCCTCCATGGCCCAGTCTACGTAGGGCAGATAAATTTCGCTTAACACCTGCGCAATGCACGACACTATGCAAACACCAGATTTTTAAAGCCAAAACTTTCCTTCGTATTCAATCATCGTAGATTTGAGGAATAGCTGAAGAATATCGATGAATACTGAAAGCTGTACTCCAGAAGAGTTATCGAAATAGCATAGTTTGTGTTCGGAAATCGCCACTTCAAAGCAACTTAGGAGGCACGGGGTGTTCAGGTAATACATTTATTCTATGTCCAATGAGAAGTTCATCTGAGGTGCGGAAACGTGATGAGGCTGGATAGTGGTTGTAAATCTTGTCAATTTTCGTCACGTAAGGGCTGCAAAGGGAAATATTTAGATAGGAATCTCTGAAGAAAACGAGTCACTTGTTTCTGCCAGCACCCTCTGTGAAAAACGATGGTGCGGAAGGGGATACCCGGCTTTTGTGTCTTCGCGGAGAACACTTTCAGGCGTAAAGTCTAAGTCGATGCAAATGTTTTTTTTAGATGGCGCAGGGGGGAGCTGCTAGCCTCTTCTTCAGAGATGTAAAAAATGTTTCAGCGGCAGCGTTCGCCTTTATATTGTACTTGCCGTTGTCCATTACCACGAATTCCCTCACCCCCACCCCTTTGTCTTGTTGGCCTGGAGTAGCTAGAGGGTGTTCTTTCTCATTTCGGTTACTGCTGATTGGATAAAGACACTTGTCTTGCGACGTGATGCTGGATAGAAAGAGATCGAACGAGTCCATCGACCCTTATTTGTTTGTTCAAGCGCAAGAGGTAAGCTTTAGGTACATCAGGATACAATTTTAAGAGTGGGAGTAACTACTGCTTATATCAAATCCTTTTATATCTAGCATTGTAATTATATATTCAAACATATTTTCTTAATGTGACCCGATGTCAAAAGCTTGCTAACAAAACTCGAAATTCGCTTAGGGCAGATTGGGTTCACTGTCTCATTATTTACTCCGAAATGGGCCTGTGCTCTGCTCCCTTATTGAGTACCAGTTCATTTTTAAAGCGAAGTGCAGTCGGCCCTCAAAAACATTTGCACAAGTCGATGACGGCCGGGACACTGAAATTCCCTCACGCGGCAATACGTCGTCGCCGATACACCGAGAGTGAGAATCGTCGGCTCGTTCGCACCTTTCTTTCTTTTCCCGTTTCCGGGTATAGCGGCGTCGCCGTCGCCGTCGGCGTAACCGCGCATTGCATTATGGGCCCTTTCCCATAATGATGTCACACGTGACATCACGTGTGAAGTTACGAAGGTCATGAGGGTCATGAAGGTCACGAGTGACGGTCACGAGGGCGACTTCATGGGGGACGTCCCCCTCCTGATGTCACAAGGGCATACCCTCCCCTCCGTACCCTCCGCTCGTCCTCAAGAGCTGCGCTCTAATTAAGCATTACGGAGAATTGTAAACGTCTTTCATTTTTTTCTTATTCTTCTTTGTGTAAAAATCGGTCTAAGGCATAAAGGAGGTTAAATGTAGGCTATGAGACTTGTGGTGAGAATGAACTGAAGCAAAGCCTTGTAGTATTCATTATCGTGTGGTCACCCGTGGTGGCTAGAGGGCACGGTGTAGGGGCGGTGGGGAAAAACTCACCGGAGAAAAGCGCACCGGAGAAAAATTCACCGCAAAACTGTCTGATGCGAAAATTGTTCACCGGCCTTTCGACGAATGCTGTGAAAAGCTCACCTAAGAATCCAAGAATCGTGCGTTCACTCGAATGAAATACTTCAACTTAACTGAAGTATACTGGGATGCCTTATACGCATGCGGTCATTTTGCACTTCACTACGAGAATTTATTATTAAAATATAAAAACGTACTGTAACACGTCAGGCGTTGTCCGACTAAAATAAAATCAATAATTTCAATATAACGCTGATATAACAAATAACGAAAGCAAATGTAGCCAGTGTTGACGGCTGCAGCCCTCCGCCGACGTTTCGAGCTACCTAATCCAAAGGCATATTCTGAATGCGGATGGCTTCCTGATTCCGAAATGTTTTCTCGTTCTCCCAGATTCGCTCTAGTTAATTAAAAAAAGTGATATTTTGTTTGCTGCCGAAACCGAAACATTGTTCTCCGTAGTTTTTCCACATTTTTCCCCGCCGCCCAAGCGTGACGTCACTTGTGTGCAGCGAGGCGCGCGGCCGGCAATCGGGTACGCTCGCGCCCGCCTTTCTAGCGTCTAACAGCAAGAAAACCTGGGCATTCGTGCTGTTTGAAGTTGACAATTATATATATTTGCACAAAGTATGGCCTTGGCCTACATGCATAACTATAAGAAAGTAAAAAAAGAAAACGGGAGCAATTGGAATTTTAATAAAACCGTTTTTGCAACTCGCTACGCTTAATCCGCGGCTCGCTAGTTTCGTTATATCGCTAGTAATTCCGTTATCTATTTATTAGAAGATGGCTGGCGAAGAAATGTCGAAGAGTCACGCAATACATTTTTTGACGAATTGCCAAAGCACCGCGGAAAATGCTCGGAATGAGAGTGCAGATGCCCCACACGCTTGTATGACCTGAAGGAACGTGCGATTTGTTTTAGATTTTCTTTTGAAAAGTTACTGTTGCAGGCGTCAGCACGTGGAACTACTCTTGTGGCATGAATATGCTCCTTGGTGCTTAAGTAATTTAGCAAAAGATCTGTAGACCATTTCTGAAAAGCGCTTCTGGACGATGCCATTTTCAGCGTTCGTGCGTGTGGCGCGTACATTGCTCGCCTTCCAAAGCGATGAACATGTGCGTGTTGGGCTGGGACCTAACACATGTAGACTGTGATTCTCGTAAACTGTGAAATGTATAGAATGGAATGAACTGCATTCGTGTAGATCAGATGGCAGGTTACTGGTCATGAAGATCTTGTTAAAATGGCAAGTGAAAAAACTCTGCAACCACCAAGCCAAACTTCAAGGTGCGACGGAATGCGTATCAAATACACAAATACACTGTTCATCTTCAAATAAAGAATATTTGCTTGAAGATACAATAATGCGTAAGATATAGAAAGACATAAAACTTTTAATTCAAATTAAGTTAACAAAAGTTACTAAATAATTGTGTACCCGTATTTTTTCTTTTTACTTTTGGACTAGCATGCAACGCGTTCCAACACCCATCCACGAGAGCAAATGGGAAGGGAATAATTCTATATAAGATTTGTTTCTTTTTTAAAATTAAGTTGGTATAGCACAGTTTCTATCAGCTGTAAATTTGCATGCCTCTCCTCAACGACATTAATATTTTCATAGTTTAAAAAAAAACTTTTCATCTCTATATAAAATTTCTTCGGTATAGAATAAATTAAAGACGTTTTCATCACTTCTACAGAGAATATTGCACGCCAAACATTTTACAAACCAGGCAAGACTCTATCGTATGTTAATGGAGCTCAACACCTGCTCCATAAACCTTTGTAATAGCAGAGAGGAATAGCAATATGTCGAAAATAATGTCTAAATTCAGACTTGAACTTTGTTTAGACGTTTCAGTTCTCGTCTTTAACATATCGGCCGCGTGAGTGGAACTCCGAGAGTAGACCGAGCTAGATTCGACGTCCGAAACAAATATAGTGTTTATAAAAAGTAAAAAAAATCACTCAACCAATTGTGAATAACAAATTTGACTGTGCAAAATGTCGACTGTAGTGCTAGATTGTGTACTATATTTCTTGATATTATTAGCGCTCTTCTTTGGACGGATGTCGTCTGGCTAGACTTTGCGCTTGCCGCTCTTGAAGCTGTTCCAGCTGGTGAAGGATACTCAACTCGCAACACGCGGCTATAAAGTATTCCGAGCAAAAGTGAAAATGTTTTACGTGACGCTAGTTCTTTCGGCACACAGCTCGCGCAAGAGCACCTTGACGTGGCTGGGCTCCATTGCTGCCGGGGAACGCTTTTTTGTTTCTCCCACAAAAACAATGGTAAAAAAAGAAGTTTTTTTCCGGCACTGTTTTTACAATCAATCGCCAAGCAGAGATTGCTACCTATTGCAAAGGAACTTTCAACCTTGAAGCTGCGAAAAAAAGTACCTCGATTGCTGGTTTCCGGAAAGCCACTTCGCGGCTGCCCGAGTCGCTCGTCCGCCTGCACACCCGTGACGTACGCGGGTAGGGAAAAGTAGGGATTTTTCATCGTTGCCAGTAGAGAGTCGCCTCCTGGAACCCTCGCGGCCGGCGTAACTTGAAAATTCAATAGCTTCACGAAAATTTTTATTTTTAAAAAATATTTTGGTTATCAGTTGAGAAAGGGTTATTGATGCGGTCTGCAAAGTTCCAGCCGAATCGAAGTCTACCGAAAAATCGGTGGAGTTCCCCTTTAAAGGGGAACTCCGCCGACTTTTCGAGCTACCTAATCCAAAGGCATAATCTGAATGCGGATGGCTTTCTGATTACGAAATGCTATCTCGTTCTCCCAAATTCACTCTAGTTAATTAAAAAAGCGATATTTTGTTTGCTGCCGAAACCGAAACATCGTTCTCCCTAGTTTTTCCACAATTTTCCCCGCCATCGAAGCGTGACGTCACGAATGTGCAGCGCGGCACGCGGCCGGCAATCGGGTACGCTCGCACCTGCCTTTTTCGCGTCTAACAGCAAGAAAACCTGGGCGTTCGTGCTGTTTGAAGTTAACAATTATATATATTTGCAAAAAGTATGGCCTTGGCCTACATGCATAACTATAAAAAAGTAAAAAAAAAAAACGGGAGCAATTGGAATTTTCATAAAACCGTTTTTGCAACTCGCTACGCTTAATCCGCGGCTCGCTAGTTTCGTGATATCGTTAGTAATTCTGTTACCTATTTATTAGAATATGGCTGGCGAAGAAAGGTCGAAGAGTCACGCAATACATTTTTTTGACGCATTGCCAAAGCACCGCGGAAATTGCTCGGAATGTGGGTGCAGATGCCCCACACGCCCGTATGACCTGAAGAAACGTGCCATTTGTTTTAGATTTTCTTTTGAAAAGTTACTGTTGCAGGCGTCAGCACGTGTAACTACTCTTGTGGCATGAATATGCTCCTTGGTGCTTAAGTAATTTAGCAAAAAAGACTGGAAACCATTTCTGAACAGCGCTTCTGGTCGATGCCATTTTCAGCGTTCGTGCGTGTGGCGCGTACATTGCTCGCCTTCCAAAGCGATGAACATGTGCGTGTTGGGCTGGGACCTAAGACATGTAGACTGTGATTCTCGTAAACAATGAAATGTATAGAATGGAATGAACTGCATTCGTGTAGATCAGATGGCAGGTTACTGGTCATGAAGATCGTGTTAAAATGACGATTAAATTAACTTCGCAACCACCAAACCAAACATCAAGGTGCAGTGGAATGCGTATAAAATACACAAATACACTGTTCATGTCCCAATAAAGAATATTTGCTTGAAGATACAATAGTGCGTGAGGTACAGAAAGACATGATAAATCTTTTAATTCAAAATAAGGTAACAAACGTTGCTAAAAAAATATGTACCCGTATTTTTTCTTTTTACTTTTGGAGTAGAATGCAACGCGTTCAAACTCCCATCCACGAGAGCACATGAAAATGGGGTAATTCTATGTAAGATTTCTTTTTTTTTTAAACTAAGTTGGTTTAGCACAGTTTCTATCAGCTGTAAATTTGCATGCCTCCCCTCAACGACACTAATATTTTCATGGTTTGAAAAAAACATTTCAGCCCTATAAAAACTTTCTTCGCAATAGAATAAATTAAAGACGTTTTCATCACTTCTTCTGTAGAGAATAATGCACGCCAACCATTTGACAAACAAGGCAAGGCTCTATCGTATATTAATGAAGCTAAACACCTGCTTCATAAACCTCGGTAATAGCAGACAGGAATAGCATTATGTCGAAAGTCGTGTCTAAGTTCAGACTTTATTTAGAGTTGTTGTGATTGAGGGTTCCGACGAAGGCTCCCAGCCCGGCGACGCTACCTTGTGCCGGGTAGGAGACAGAACAGAGGAGCCGGGAGGCGACGAGCTCAGCAAAACAGAACACTCTATATTTACATTAATTACAACATCGTTTCAGTGTTCGTTCAACAACCACTTCACGGGTGTCCTTCCTTTTTATCCCCCTCGCCATCTCGCCGTCCACTGGCTTGTCCAATCGCAGGTGCCTACGTGGTCCTCGGCAGCCAATGCGGAAGAAGTTCGTGTGCCAGCGGCCAACCAATGCCGAAGAAGTTCGTGGCGGGTCTCTCGGCGTGGTGGCTCGCTCGCTGAAGAGTCACCCACACGCACACGCAGACACGGACACCCAGCTTGTACAAAGGTTGCCTCGAGAGCTCAGTTCTCCAAAGCTCCCGCACGAGCCGCCGGTCGGTGCGAGCGCGTGCTTTGGTCGACGTGAGCCAGGGGCACGCGCCGCTCTCGTAATCGTGGTAGGGGTGTGTCGTAGCCTTTCACAACAGCTCCTCCGCCGCCAGGAAGAGTGTCTTGAGGGGGAGCAGTCCACACGCGTCCACGTATCCGCATAAGCCAGCCCATGCTGTATGTGTAACCAATGCAGCAGGGCAAGAAATTACCGCCCTCACAGTCCGCACAACATCTACAGAAGCAGCCGAGGAAATCGCCATTGCCGTAGCCGCAACGACAGGCGACGATATAATCACAGTACTCACAGGCTCCCAGGCAGCCTGTCGCAATTACCTACGGGGACGCATCTCCAAAACAGCGCTTCGCATCCTCAAGACCATTCCCCGGCTCCCCGAATTACACCTCGTCTGGGTACCCGGACACGAATACCTCAAAGGTAATGAGGCGGCACATGCCGCTGCCCGTGCGCATACACACCGGGCCATTACCCAAGAGGGAACAACCTCACTTGTTGCCACCACGACCGACCTGCTCATCAAGTATGCCGACATACTTTCCCACTACCGTCACAACCGAAGAAAATACCCAGCACCGCACCCAAGACTGTCAAGAGATGAAGCCACCACCCTCCGAAGACTGCAGACCAATACATATCCCCACAGCACCCTTCTTCACGCCATCTATCCCACTCAATACCCCGCCACCTGTAATTTTTGTCCTTCTCCCGGCAACCTGTACCATGAGGTATGGGAATGCCAACGAACCCCGGACCTCACTCCCAAACCCACCCCATCCTACGAGCAGTGGATGGCCTGTCTGACCAGCCCGGACCCTGGGATCCAGCAAGACCTGGTGACGAGGGCCCGGATAGCCAGCCGCAGCCAGGGTATCCCGGACTAAGGATGCCCTCCACCGGGCGGGTGCCCTAACATCTGCACCTGATGCTCGCAGAATAAAAGTTTATTCAGCATCATCATCTCGTCTTCAACATATCGGCCGCGTGAGTGTAACTCCGAGAGTAGCCCGAACTAGATTCGACGTCCGAAACAAATATAGTGTTTACAAAAAATAAAAAAAATCACTGAACCAATTGTGAATAACAAATGTGACTGTGCGCAATGTCGACTATTGTGCTAGATTGTGTACTATATTTCTCGATATTATTAGCGCTCTTCTTTGGACGGATGTCGTAATGGTCACAGCCGGCTTGAGTTTGCGCTTGCCGCTCTTGAAGCTGTTCCATCTGGTGAAGGATACTCAACTCGCAGCACGCGGCTATAAAGTATTCCGAGCAAAAGTGAAAATGTTTTACGTGACGCTAGATCTTTCGGCACACAGCTCGCGCAAAAGCACCTTGACGTGGCTGGCCTCAATTGCTACCGGGGAACTTGTTTGTTTTTTGTTTTTTTTTTCCACGAAAACAAGGGTAAAAAAAAGAATATTTTTTCCTGCACCGTTTGTACAATCAATTCCGGAGCACAGATTGCTACCCATTGCAAAGGAACTTTCAGCCTTGAAGCTGCGAAAAAAATTATCTCGATCACGCGTCCGGAAAGCCACTTCGCGGCTCCCGAGTCGCTCGTCCACCTGCACATCCGTGACGTACGCGGGTAGGGAAAAGTAGGGATTTTTCATTGTTGCCAGTAGAGAGTCGCCTCCTCGAACCCTCGCGGCCGGCGTAACTTGAAAATTCAATTTCACGGAAAATTTGTATTTGTTAAAAAATATTTTGGTTATCAGTTGAGAAAGGGCTTATTGATGCGGTCTGCAAATTTCCAGCCAAATCGAAGTTTACCGAAAAATCGGCGGAGTTCCCCTTTAAGGAGTTTATGTATATTTATAAAATGACCATTTATGCAGTATACCAATACCGCATTGTCAAATCTCCACATTTCACCATTTGTTTCGGAGACAGTGGTTTCAATTCGTACCTCATTCGGACGAAAAATAGAAAAGATCGTATTTTCTCTATTCCGGATACGCAAGACGTAAATATGATAACGTTCACGCGAAATGTGTTGACTTAAAAGCGGAACGAGGGCTGCAGCCAGCATGAAAAATAGAAAGCAAGATGACTTCAATTGTGATTTAAATCAGACCGGTTTTGCTCGGATGACTTAACAATTTAAACCTTTCCCGCAAAAATAATAGCGATTGTTTACTGTTTTTTTATTATTTTATGATATCAATATGCGCATTTATTCTGTATTTAAATCAAAAAATCCTCATACAAGAAGGATTTATATAGGACTGAACACGACCAAAAGCAGTGGTCTTCGGAGCAACTCGGTGAGTTGAGCTTCATTTCTCCTTCCAACTTCGTTCCTCAGTTACGTCACGTTTCTTGCAATCAAATCAGAACGCAAAAGATAGAGACGAAAACTGGAACAGTAATTTCGAATTGCAAGAAAATCAGATTGCGAAACTTCAAAGCCAATGCAGTTTTTTCGCTAATAAAAGATACCAGGACCAGGCGGATTTTGTCGATCGTGCGACAGTAACCTAGCTGTCTTTGGAGATTTCTGTTTTTCGTTTGTCTCCTTCTTCCCCCTCTCCAGGGATTATTTTTGTCATTCTCCAGCTCGCTTGCATTACCACATTAATTGCATTATCATGATAACCTTAAAATGCCAGCCGTTCACCCTTGTTTATGCTAGACTGGTCGCGGCAGATAAAATCCGTTTGCTCTACTGATGTATATCTCCTGGTTAGTTCAGTTGGTAGAGCGCTCCACTGGAAATAGTGAGGTCCCAGGTTCTATGTCACGACCAGCCGGAGTTTTCCGGGCACGCACCAGTCACCTACACATAAAAGTTTTTACACCTTTAAGGGTGTAAAAGTGGTGTTGTAGCAACTTACACTCATGGCTACACCCTTTTAACACCCTAAAATTTAGGAATACGCCTCATAATTTTACCGAAAGGGGTGCTGTTTCGTGTTACACCCTACATTTAGTGAAGGGTGTAAGAAGGGTGTAGAAGGGGGTGCTAAATAAATATTATGAAATGGTTCTGGAAAGCTTATATATCGTTCTGTCCATAATGTACAGGTAAGATTTCTGCTTGAAAAGCAACAGTTGTTAGCAGTCTAGTTTTTTATAATGTCAGTTGTAATTCATGCAAATAGCTGATAATAAAGTGCCTCTTTTGCATACAATTTTTATGTTTGCAAACAAAATTTTATATATGAGTTCATATTTAATTTTCTTACAAATCACTCCATGCTCAGAAATTGGAAACTAGAGTGAAATGCACAATACTAGCATTTTTTACAAATATTTATTGATGGAAGTGTACAGTAAGAAAATCAGTTAGTCTCGAGTTTATATCTGACAACATGAAATCAAAATATAGTGAAAATGTTCGACAAATATTCATGACATGCTGCTAGAACCTGTCACATGACCATGTCATCCTGGGTAAAATATTCATTTGAGAATATGATGACATGCGCAAAAACTGACGCACATAAAGAGGCAAAACCCATAATAAACCTGTCCGAGACATCCCATACAAAAATGGTCTATGGTCGTCTATGGAAAATTCAATGGCAGGTAATCACCCCCATAGCTTTGCGTGGTCGGCCTTAGAAATTTATAAATACAGCTACAGCCAGCTAGTGAAAAGTTTAGGGCCCTGTGTCTATTGACTGGGAACCAATTAATTTTTTTCACTCCTATAAAAAAGTCTCTGATCCCAAGTCTAAAGACTCGGAACCAATACATTTTCTTTACCCACCTATAAAAAATTAGATGGCCCTGAGTCTAAAGACTCAAGGCTATGTTTTAATAACAACAATAATAATAATAATAATAATTAATATAGTGTTTTAACAGTGTCCAGGAACATCCAATTGGTCTTCTTGCTGGCGCAGTGCAATAGAACGCACAAACAGACGCTTGCGCGCTCGCAGACACACAACACACGCGCGCACGCACGAGCACACGCATGCACACGCGCAAACAGCACGCCAGCGCGCAGACGCACACGCACGCACAAGCAGAGACGCACACACGCATGCACGCGGACGTATCCACACGCGCGCGCACACACACACACACGCGCATGCACGCACACACACACACGCAAACAAATACGACGAAGGAAACGTTGCTTGAGTTAGTTTCGGGTTCGGTTTACACAAAAGAGAAACATACTAAAGTTTAAATAAAACCTAAGATTTACTCTTTTTTTTTTGTAATGTCTTACATTATTACTATAGTGACATTCTTATTGTTACTAATATAATAATATTTTGCTTAGTATCGTTCTAAAAAATAAAATAAATAAAAAGGAAAAGAGACGCTTGAAGACTGCGCAAGACCATCGCTATTGCAATCAGCTCCCGTTGGGCTGCCGAAATTGAATGGCCGTTGGAGTTCCAGAGGCTTCGAGAATCTCTTTTCTTTTCATGTTATAGACGTTTTAGCGGATATTTTAGATATCTTCCTTATGAATACCGTGTCCTAGAATAGCAAGCAATGACTGAGAGCTGGGAGACGCTGTATCTTGCCAACGCTCGTAAGTTCAGGACAGCATGGACGACTCGTGCAAACGCCGGTAAGCAACTTCCTTTTGTTTCTGCGAAGTGGGCTGCTGTTTCAAACTTTGTCGTGTACTGTGTGCTTGCTAAGCTATGCTTCATTTTAACTATGCTTCTGTCCTGTGTTTATTTGTTATTTGAAAAGAGCGTATCTTCTTCAAAACCTGTCTCGCTCCGCAGTGTGAGAAGGATTTCCGTGCGGCGGAACCGTGCACGGGGGGGGGGGGGGCATGTTCTGGGCGCCGTCCAACGACGCTCCTCCGACGACGCTTTCGCCGAGCGTTCAAGTGCCGTCTGAGGGACGTTCAAGCATTCGATCGCCGTCCCAAAGTTTTAATCACAGGTCATGCTTGTTCTGACGTCTTGTACCAACAGCCGCTCGCCACCGATTTGTTTCATAAAGCGGGATCGAAAAATACTTTACAAGGGCGAGCAGCATGATTTTTTGCCTAAGCTAATGCCTGTGCCGTAGAGACGCGCGGTCTCTTCGCGTTTGCCGAACCGGCGCAATTTCCAAGTTCACGATTGTGTGACGTAAAAAACAAAAAGTTTAGATGTCACGTTTTTTAGTGGTGGCGAAAGTCCTTACTAAAAGCAGAGCAGCTAGAAAAAGCATGAAAAAAAGATGGAAAAACATTAACTCAGACGCTGATGTCAAACCTGAATATTCGATGGGGTTGAAAGACTACCACCGTACCAACTCGCCCTGGATATTCTTTCTGTCAAAGACTAATAGCCAATAGTAATAAATAAATAAATGCCAACTATTAATTGGCTAGAAGTTCGTAATTGTTGCAGTACACACTCTAAAAAAATAGGGTGTAGTGGGTACACCCCCAGGGGGTTTAAGTGCTGCTACATATACTACACCCAGAAAGGTGTACAAGTACACCTCAAGACGAGGTGCATACATACACCCTTTTTCAGGGTCCATATAGGCACCCTTTTAGACACCTTCAGCTTTCGGGGTGCACAGATACACCCCATATTGGGGTGTGTCACTACTCCTTTCTTACACCCTCTCTGTCGTTTCAGTGTGCAGGTACACCGCAATTTAAGGTGTACAAGTATTCCCTTCTCTACACCCACGCAATTTATTGGGAGTAAAGGTACACCCACCAACAGGGTTTACTATTATACCGTTGTTTACACCCACCCCGCTCATAGGAACAGAGATACACCCGCCAACAGGGTTTACTATTACACCGTTCTTTACAGCCACCCCGCTCATAGGGAACATAGATACACCTCATTCAATGGTGCACCATTACACCTCTTTGTGCACCCACCTCAAGGAAACCTGTAAAAAATGTACGCGCCCAGGTGGTTGCAAAAAGGCAGGTAAATACACAAGGGATTGTTTTCAAATCTCCTAGAAATTTATTAGAGGGCCTATTTCGTAAACAAGTACAAACGTGCAAGCAATCCGTGATATGTGAAGATATACAACGAAGCTGTTACACAAATGAGAAGATTACTGAGCGAACAAGAACCGGGGTGATTCTTAAGTAATGTCTATTCTCCCACAGCCGGCAGAATTATTTACCAAAATTCTGCCGGCAGTCGCCACTCATTGTGATACAATCACTTCATCGAACGACGTTTCATCAACACGCGATGTTTCATAGACAGCTTAGATTAGCTTTCCTATATTAGTTTCTTTTTTTTTGTAATGAGCCGCCCTACACTATATGCGCGAAGTGACATGTACGGGTGGCACAGGTGGGGTGAACTTTTTGTAATGAGCCGCCCTAGACTGTCGCCACGAAGCGACGTGAACGGGTGGGCTGGGTCGGTGAGCACGCGCCTCTGAGACACACGCGCGACGGAATGTTCCTTCAGCGTGCATTTCACGTAACGAGTGACGATGAAACATTAGTGTCGACGAAACGTGTCTGCAAAACGTGTATCAACGAAAAGTTGTCCATGAAACGCGTTTTCCCAAAACGCCGGGAGAATAAGAAAGTCAGTATTCTACCTGCAGTTATCACCTGATTGTAGACAGCTAATGGCAGGCGACTGCCGATAGAATTCCGGGGAAATTATTCACCTGGCTGCTAGGAAATAGACACTGCCTAAGTTTAGAGGTAATCCGGAACGGAATGGTCAATTGCTGCAAAGGAGTAAGTAGCAGCGCACTTACGATGAAAATGCCGAACTTGAAATATGTAATCCGAGATGTCGACACGGGCTCACTGCAGAACAACCACACAAACACAAAAACAGGAAAGGAAGGGGTCTTCGAAGATTCAACACAATGTGGCAGAAGCAGTAATTAACCAAACCGAACACTAAACGCATCACATGAATTCTTTCGGCTTTTTTGAAGAAATCGCTTGTTGCCGATGCAAGCGTAGGACTTTTCACACACTGGAAGCCTTGGTGCACTCGAATACGTTGTCGCGGACGAAATCTCCCGCAGTCCCGCTGGCCGCAGCACAGCACACAAGAAACTAGGCCCGGAATCAGACATTCCGGGATCGGAAAGAGCTACCTCGTCATCCGCGAAACCTTTACCATATGATCACGCTCCTGCCATTACCCGCGCCCAGTCAGCGGAGTAAAGAGATAAAAAAAAAGCCTCCGGTTCATTGGTCCGGCGACTGCGCAGCTTCTTCCACGCTTTCAGCTTAGGGAGAGAAAGAAAAGAGAGGAGCATACGAAAATAGCAGCTCGTTCAAGGCCAAAAGAGGCTGTCCTCGCAAAGGCTTATCTTCAGGGTTATCCCAACAACGAACACAACGACAGGATTTGTCCCTTATATCCTCTTGAAAATTCGATCCAAAGTTAATAGTGCAGTGGATACTACCCGTGGCCTTGGCCTTCAGGCAGGTGCCGTGCTCTGCCTTATCTCTGGTTTGGAGACTGTAGTCATGTGATCCTACCCGGACCCTCGATTGGCCTAAAACATGCATAGCGTCCACTCTACTGTCAATACCGAGTGAACAGGACAGCTCCATACTTTCTAAGAAACTGTCCAACCCAAAAAGTGACCCCCAAGGGGGAATCCAAGCACAAGGTGATCGGGGTGCGTGGATAGCGTGGCGGTGCACTGATACACCTAGAGGTTTTAAGGGAGAGGAGAATGCTCATTTTCGGTGTACAAGTACACTGGCTGGGCAACGGAGGGTGCATCTTTTAGAAAAAGGGTGCATGTGTGCCTGATACACCCGACTACACTCTTTTTTTCTTAGAGTGCAGACCTACCCTGCTCTACTGTTTTTATAATATCAGGTATTGTGTAAATGTATAGGACAGTTCATAGCAGCCATTTATGTCCGACACATTATATTGAATCTTTTCTCAAAGAGCTCGAAGTTATATAAAAACGTGCTCTTTATAAATTAAGCCGCAACACTGAATGTACAATAGCGTGTGACTTGTGTGTATGTTCTCAGCGAAAGAAAAGAATGCATTCAAAAAGGGCCAGTCATATTGTTTAATCGCTGTTAGAGCTTCTTTCAGGTACACGCTAAATGTGGGTGTCTACGTCTAAAAGAGTGGAATTGACATTTCCTGCAGGGCTGGCGGGCCTGACTCAGTTTTGCTAGCAGCTTGCAGCCTATGGGAACCTGGGGAACTACCACAAGAGTGAGACGGATGCACACCCTGCACTTCCTCAACGATGGCACCATGAGGAAGGGGAGCTGCCCTAAAGTGAATGCAATGGCAGGTGGGTCATTCCAGTGAACCCCTATACAGATGATACCAAGCAGAAAATATTAAAAAAATGTATTATTAAAAACACGGAGTGTGAATCGCACAGACAAGGAGGAGATCAACACAGCGCTGTGTGGCGTTCGTATCCCCTGTTCCCATATTATTCGTGATTTCTTTTTAATTGTTGGCTACCAACTGGTACAATCATCAGCACCTAGTCAACAAAGGCATGCTGCTATTTATTTGTATGCATTAACAATGTGCTTACAGTTGAATCCTACAGTCATTTATTAATGAACACAAACAAAAACGAGGATGCAAGCTAGCTATACAGGCTAAACACGAATAATTAATTCAAGACTGATTCTCTGAAGGATGACACGAACACAGAGAAATGTCAAACAGAGCTAAGTTTTCAATAGACAAAAAAATAGGCGACCCAAAAGAGGAAACATAGGGGAAGGCATGAAGTCACTCTTTACAATTTTTCTTCTGTTTACCACCCCTCTACAAAGGGAATTTCTTCCTGGACCTCACAGCATTATACTCTTCACAACCCCTGTATACCCAAGGACAGTAAACGCAAGGAAGCAACCTACTAACATCTGGGCAAATTTGATTAAACAAACAACAGAGAATGCCCATGAGCTTTCAACCTAGAAAATAAAAAAATATCATGCACAACATTAAGATTTTAAAAAAATACAGACGGACATCATGCCTGTTTCTAAAATAAATATAGGCCAAGAAACTTCTTCCACTCGGTGGCAAAACACAGGGGAGGCCTTCAACAGATTTCTAGGTTTCATCCTTGTACTGATTCTTTCAGTATATACTTAAGTTCTGGTCATTCTGTTTAGTCGAAATAATTTCAGTAGTGCTCTATAAGAACCCACAATCATTACATTAGATCACGTGTTTTAATGCAGCCGAATACAGATCCTTATTTTTCTGCAACATTTATACTAAGTTCAATCGGTCGTTAATGCAGGGTTTTGTGGCATGAAGTGTTCTATGAGGTGCGCGAGAATTTCTAGCGGTTCTTGGGACATGTCGTGCTGTAGGCTTATGTATTACTGGCTTTCTCTTTGTTACTTTGTGGTATATGGCAAGCTGTATCAAAATTAATTGCAGGTCCCAGCTGAACCAAGCGGGTACACGCAACCGTCAAAGACTGCAAGCCGCTCTCTTCAAGCCGTACATAGTGTTCTGTGAGGTGAGCAGTCATATCTCGCGGTCCTTGGTACATGCCGTGCTGGGGGTTTATGTAAAACTGGCCTTGTACAGTTTGATCCAGTTTTACGTAAGAAAAATGTGGACCCCTATAGTGGGATGGTGCCCAGCTGCATGCACATGTACCCGGTATTTATGTATACATATATACAAAACTTTCTATTTTGATTCGAACGAAATTTTAAAACAAATGGCATGAGTGTTACTTGGATGCCACCTTCACTGTGTGTTTATGGGGCTCGGAGGGCATCAGATGAGGGGATAACTGTCGCAGGATGTTAATCAGAACTTATATACCAAAATGTTTTCATAATATTTTTAATTAATGATTTTATGGGGCATGTTTCCATTTTAGTTTCAAAGGCATTGAATATTAAAGACTCAACCAATTGACACAATTTGCGAATGGCAACAAGTTTCGAGATATTCAATGCTAAAAATCAGCCTTTTCTTTGCTCAATTCCAAAATCTTGCACTCAGAAGACCTCAGGATGTTGTGAAGATGGGGTGGCGTCGAACGCACCTTCACTATCTTGGAAGTATGACGCTGATGCATCCACCAAGGACACACTGTCGAGATAGTGACGACGTGCCTGGTAGGACTATGTCATTCTTCTACCCACCATTAACGGCACGAATTCTTGAGCTCAAACTGAGCGCGGTTTTTGCATCTGGCATTATAAACGCAAAAGTTGGACAATGAATATCTTGAAGGCGCTTGGCTTTTTGTGAATTGTTTAAATAGGGATAGCCTTTAATATTGACTGGCTTTTAACACTGCAGTTGCAACATGGCCCATAAAGCCATTAAATACAAAGCTAACAGATTTTGGTCAATTAGTCAACATACTGTGACGGTTATCCCCTTTACTAATGTCCGCCGAGTCCCACGAACATGCAGTGAAGAAGACATTGACATAACTCTCAAGGCCTTTTTTTAAATTCTGTTAGCTTTCAAATCGAATGATGTGTCTACATGTAAAACGTCTTGTATAATGTAATCATGCACATAATTGTTACAAAGCTTTGCCTTTCATCCAATTAAAGTATCGCATTTTTTATCGCAACCTTTCAAACATAAGCAAAGCATCCAGTTTGGTACTTAGAATGTATTCTATTCGGCAATAAAATCAATGAACTACTACTTATTTTGCCTTTGGCTTCCTACGGAAAATAATAGGCATGTGCGAATCGTAGAATTCGGGCTTAAATTGGATAGTGATCTGAGATTATTAACTTTTCAGTTTAATATCACATAGTTTCTGCACCTCTCTCCAAGCCCGCGAACTCTGGGTCCGTTTACATCAAGTCATCCAGCAGCCGCAGGTTATCTTTTGGCCATCGAGATTGCTCTTCTCTTGACGCAGACAGCTCATTGTATGTTTACGGGTAAAACAGCGCGAACAAGGACACAGGACGAAGAAGATGTACACAGACGGAGCGCTGACTGTCAACTGTTTATTTGTAAAGAAATGCCCAACGGCGTGGTCACACCAAACAACAATTACATCACCACACATGATCGTCACAAGTTAAAGTCCCTCAAAAATGCCAACTCACAATCATAAAGATCTATCGAAGGCGCGCTAACACAGTTGTCTTTGAACTTGGAAATGTAAAAGGCCTCTGTTATCTCTCTAGTTCGTTGGTGACTGTATCTTCTCAGGACCATGGTGTCTCCCAAAACCGGAGAACAACCACATCTGTCGCAGTGAACCGCCAGATTCCCTGACGGAGATGCCCTAATCAAACACGCGTGTTCACGTAATCCATCAATAATGCAGCGACCGGTCTGGCCGATGTGAACTTTTTTACAAGTGAGGGAATTACTGTAGACCCCCCACACCCACATAAGAGACAAACTTGTTTTCATGCTTCTTATCACGTGCGGCCCTGACAACCGATCCCCTCTCTACCCTCGCACATAAACATCCCAGCTTGACAGGTGCTGAGAAAACAACAGGAACATTGTGGCGTTGCGCTACTTTCTTTAATCTATGCCACCTTACGGATATAGGGCACCACCACCGGTTTCTGCGTAGACTTCCTACCCATAACTACCTTCCGATTTCTCTCCCTCTTCAAGAGGCATTCGGCCACACCTACCAGCAGATTGCCTGGATAGCCGCCCTCCAAAAGTTTGTTGGCCTAGCTATCAAAACTTGTCGTCATTTGGTGAGGATATGACCTGACGAGCGACCCGAAAGACTACTGAATATGACTCCCCTTTTAACTATTCTTGAATGACTCGAGTCGAACGCAAGCTTACCTTCCTTCAACCTAGGACAGTATCACCAACACACGTGGGAGTCCGAAAACGTTAGCTAAATGTCTAATAACTGTAGAACACTCCCAACAGGGTCTTCCTTGGTGGAGTTCATCCCCCTTGAACACGTCTAACATGTTTGGAACCACACCCTCTTTCTTCCTGCCAGAATTAGATCGGAAGAACACCAAAAAGTCATCTAAGTACCTAAATACACGGATAACGTCACTCCCTAAATCTCCGGCTATGCCTCTATCACACCTGTACAGGAATACGTGACTTAAAGAAGACCCTGTTGGGCAGTTGACAACAGCAAACATGTTTTGGCCTTCTACATTAAAATACGTTGTGCTTTTTTTCTTTTACCTAACGCAGGACGAGAACACCCCACCGGCACCTTGTGTCCTCTACAACAAGCAAGAGCTGGACGATGCAGACTTTCTTCACCTTGTTGTGGATCGTGAGCGCTTGTTCTCCGTTTTTAATGTTCAGAGGGGTTGTGCATGTTGTTGGCAGCATGTTGGCTGTTCAGCATCCAGTACGAACGCAAAGCCTTCAGCACGCTGGTTGCTCTGGAGAGGCTTTTTTTTTGGCTTGAGTGACACAACTCGGAGGACAGTCCTAATTAAATTTTTGAACAAAGTTTGCAGACAGGAATGTGGTTGAAGAGATGTTTTGGTGAGCCGTTTTAAAAGTGTATAATGCACTTTTCTAGCCAGCATTATCAGGTTATTTTTATTTTCCTTTCAGAACGAATGATAGAAGGGTTTATGGAGGTATGTTTCTTTTTCTATCTTTAAACGTTGGGCACTTTCTGTGATAACTTATGCTGACCTCCTGTAGGCGAGATGCTTAAAATTTAGCTGTACAAGTTCCTCATCCATAGTCGTCTTCCAGAACTTTATAATTTTCCTTGTACATGAGCAAGAGAATATCGTCTTCTACTGAAACATTTGCTTTTTTGACGTAGAGTACGAGTTCATTCTGTGATATTTTTCATTAAATGTTTGCAGATAGCATTCTTTATGTCATGAAGTGGCATACATTGTATTTTTCATTTGTCTCTTAGGGATCAATAAATGTTCAATTTAACACATTCTAATGATGTCATAATGAGCTTCACTTACTGAACTACTGCTGTGGTTCAATCAGGGGCTAAACCAGCCCTTCTACCATGCTTCCAACTAGTAAACAGATGCGCATAAAGGGACAAGTGATAAGCGAAGCATGTTTCCTGCAATCCTCTGAGACAAACAAAACATGTCACGTGTTTTCCAACCAGGAAAGCTCCACATGCTTCGTTTGTGGCAGCCCGTGATGCTTACAATGTCTCAGCCGTGCAGTACGATGTTTGGGGCCACTGCTTGCTCACTTAGAGTTCGAGAAAGGGGGGCGCCGTAGCACTACCCAGTCGCCCTCGGGGATAAGATGTGGCTTGCAAGGAGCTCTTTTGTAATACTTCTTCATGAAGTGAGTCGTGTTCAGTGACTCGTAATTTCTTTATCATGTGCCTCGTTTGTGGTGAAGTTGCAATCCTCCTAAGTGAAAAAAGTGTAAATGTTTTCAGTAAACATAAGCTGTAAATAATATAACAATAATATAAAAATATGCAATACCTTTTAAGATTTTTGTACAATTTACAAGTTCTGATTGTGTATTGGACACATTCCTATGAAATTTTTCACTGGGGCTTGTACTTCATTTCAACTTTCGTCCGAGCGCGGCGGAATCTACCAGCCATCCCAGCCAACCCAGCGTTGAGAGAGTATCATGTGACCTTGAACTACCAAAACGTCGTGTGATACTCTCCCGGTGCTGGATTGGCTAGGGTGGCTCAGCATCCACTGGGCTACCACAGCGGGCGCCAATTGCATGCCAAGCACCCTCTGCCAAGGGTGATGGTCAAGCACCCACTCTGAAGGGTGCTTGCCTGAACACCCTAAGGGTGTTAGCCCTGGGAAAAACTGATTTACACCCCTAAGGGTGTAAACACTTTTACTGTGTAGCTGTGTTTAAAGATTTGTGTTTGTCCCTTGTTCCCCTTCTTTAGGGATTATTTTCGTCATTCTTGCCCAGAAATCTAGCACCTTTGCATTAACTGCATTATCATCATGGCCTTAAAACCTAGGCCGTTCACAATGTTGGTGTTAGACTTGTGGCGGCTGATAAACCTCGTTTGCTCTACTGACGTGTAACTTCTGGTTATCTCAGTTGGTAGAGAGCTCCACTTTAAATGGAGAGAGAGAAAGAGATTCCTATTTCGATACCAGGGCCAGGCGGATTTTTTCGATCGTGCACCAGTGACCCAGCTGTGTTTGCAGATTTGTGTTTTTTGTATCCCCCTTGTTTCTCTTCTCCAGGGATTATTTTTTGTCATTCATGACCAGCTCGCTTCCGCCTTTGCATTAATTCCATTATCATCATAACCTTAAAGTGTACGCCGTTCACCCCTGTTGGTGTTAGACTGGTGGCGGCTGGCGAAACCCGTTTGCTCTACTGACATCTAACTGCTGGTTATCAGTTGGTAGAGCCCTTTACTGGAAATGACAGGTCCCTGGTTCGATACCAGGACAAGGCAGATTTTTTCGGTCGCGCACCCGTCACCTAGCTCTGCTTGGAGAATTGTGTTTCTCATTTGTCACCCTTGCTCCCCTTCTTCGGGGATTATTTTTGTCAAAACAAAATTAAGCAAAATTCGAAAAATCGCTTCGCGCTAACTTTTCGCACAAAAAGTGGTTGTTTGGGCGAGTTGGTTTGGCATCTTACGCAATCTTGTGCGCAGCAAGAACGAGGACAAAAGGGAGAAAGAGGCCACAACGAGGCGTAACTCTCAGCTGATTTTTATTAAATACGTGTACCGGTATTTGTAGTCTGAACCATCGTCACAAAAAATGACAACAAACAAGACGACAAAAGCAAAGAAACAACCATTACAGAGCATGATTGGGAAAAAAAAAACACTATCTCCTTCTCAGGTAAACCAGTTCCTTCTCTGATAACGCAATCGACGGCATAACAACATACGTGTGTCCTAAATAATAAATGTGTTCGGCTTCTACAATTTCGCGTGTTAACGTTGATTTGCATTTTCCAATTTTTACGCATTCATCTAACAGTGGGGTACAACCGCAAGTCCTGCAATACAAGTGAAGAAAACCACCGTTTTGTTTATTTCACGTTGTTACTGTGATCGCGATGCCGATCATTTAGGCAACGCCCCGTCTGCCCGAGGGAGTGCTTGCCACAGGACAACGGAATACGATAAACCACACCATCTGTATGTCGACGAATTTCGTTCTGTGCTTCTTTCCACATCCGTGTTTGGCACGCACGCCAGGCTTTGATAGCTGGCACAGGTCCATGAGCTTGTTGGGCAAAAAAAACACTACCTTTATGTATGATCGCACTGCTACGTTTTTTTGTTTTTTTTTTAATTGTGAGACGCTCGGTGAATATGCGGTGTCACAACAAATTTTCCTTTTTGTCTTGCCAGCTGTCTCCCATTGTTTTAAAGCAGAAACTGCCAAATCCCTCACCGCTTTTACAGAATGCCTTGGCGCACTCGAGGTCACGTATGAGATACCTGTGGGCAACACTATTCACTTCCTTGACGTCAAATTTTTATTTCTCGACGACCACATCTGGTGGTGCAACGAGCCACGTGCGAATAAGCTATAGCTTCCGTTTCATTTAGCCAACTCCAAGCTAGTCAAAAGAAGTATTGTTAACGTGTGTTTCACCAATGCACTAAAAACATTCTGTGAGCATTTCATCCCCACAGGTTTTGAACAGCAATTTTTGTGGTTTCTTGCAGCTGGGTATCCCAAACACATTCTTGTTGGGGTCGCGGAAGGCCTTCTAAGAAAGCACAGTTTCGAGGAAAACAATGGGAGCCAGCTGGCAAGACAAAAAGAAAAGTTGTGATACCGTATATTGACCGAGTGTCGGCCAGTTTGAAAAAAAAAAAGCATCAATGCGATTAAACGTAAATGTAGTGTTTTCTGCGCCCACTAAGCTCATGGACCCGTGCAAACTATTAAAGCCTGGTTTGCGTGCAAAACACGGATGTGAAAAGAAGCACAGAACTAAATTTGTCGACTGTACAGATCAGACTTGTACGTAATCCGTTACAAGTATCGAAATTACTTGTAATTCCTTACATTTATCAGTAATTTAGTAACGGAATAATTACATATTTTCTAGAGTAATTTTAAAGTAATTCCCTTACATTTTTACGTAACGGATTCCTTGTAATCCGTTACATTTTTTTTCAGGAAACCCCCCCTCCCTTTTTTAAAGTAAGGGTTGTTTTTATTTTGGTAAAGTCGAGCGCAGTGACACCGCAAAGGGAGGCTTGGCACTCTTCAGGTCCGCAAAGCCTTTTTTCTTTTTTGCAACACTAAGCCCCTGAATCTATTTTTTTTTTAGACTCTAACAACAATGCCAAAAATCCAAATGAACATTTCTACACAATAAGAAAAAAGAAAGGGGGGGGGGGGGAAAGTTATATCCGCTTTTTTTAGTCCCTTTGTTTTTTCTTTGCGATCGAAGGCGGGGTGAGGCGGACTCCAAGTGATTGTGTGCCTCTTCGAGAAGCTCGAGGCGGTAAGTGCACAGACAAGAATCAACAATGTCCTTCTCGGTTATAGTGACTACGACCATTTTCATAATGTCGCAACACGAGGCAACGCTCCGACTGCCCTAAAATCCACTAAAAGTTATGTGATAATATGTGAAGGTGTTATTGCCACAAGCATCCTCGTTCGTTGCTGCACCCTTATCATCTTCTCTTAGAAAACAGGATGTATATTTTTCTGCTTCGTTCACCTTATTTGACCCTGTTTTAAGAGCTACTTACTCTTTTGCAGTCCAACTTCTAGGGTTGGCCCACTTTATTTGTGAATTCCAGCCACGTTATCTGCATCTCAGACACCATTTTTGTGAGTCAGCTTTTTGCGAGCACTTCGAAAATGGTAATAACTAGTCTTCCTTTTTTCTTCTCCCTGTTTTTACCCCAGCAGGACGCATCTTATCTCAAGCAGATATTTTTACAAATAAAACATAGTGGTGGCTGACGTAGACTTGATATTCTGGGCTTGAGGAGAGATTGAAACTCGTGAGTGGGGCCATAGCGCCGCTTACTTAGTTCTCTGCCCAATCGCTGCCCGTGGCATCAGCAGACGTCTATCTGGAGAACACCGGAGTAAACTGCAGTCGGTTCGTGCTCTGTGCGCTTTTGCAACGGCATCAAGAAAGGTACACACGGCAAAAGTGCGTTTACATTTCCTTGTTTTAACCAACGTTATAATTAATTGTTGTTATGAATGTCCTTTTTTTTCTTTCGATTACTTATATTTATATACTGGAAACCTTTTTTGTTCACCAACGTCTCAACCGCGAGGCTCGACCTGTTCAGAACCGAAGGAAGAAGAATATCGATAATACCTTACTGTTACAACTATGTTTTGCTATTGTCTGGCAGTATATGCCGGTATACTAAAATGGACATAAATTAATTCTTATTCTAGTTTTGGCCAGATGTATGGTGACTTCTACAGCTTCGCGATTTTGACAATGGAGAATTTCAGTAGATTGGTCCGATGACTCCGATAACGATACCCGATACTCCGCCGCCGCACATGCGCATTCATCATAACGTTATCGGGGGTATGGAGGTATCGGAACGATCTACTAAAACTCTCGAATATCAGGCCACGCCTGCTACGACGAAGCTTTGCTCTATCTTCGAAGTAAATAGTACTTTTATTGCTTCGCTGAAGAACCTCAATGCAGAGCATAAAGCATTCGCGAGGAATAATATGCCACTCCCATAGAGTGCCTCAGTTCAAAGGGTGTTTAGCGTAACAGTCGACATCTTCAGTAAGAAATAGTGCAAAATGTCTGACGAGACTTTCGAGTGTCAGCTGCTGCTCAAAATACTCAAGGGCTTTAAATGGAACAGGTTGCAACAATAAGAACTTGAATAACCCTCTTTCCTTTGTTTCTTAATTGTAGACAATATTGTTGAAAGTAACGCCACGAAAGTAACGGATTACTTTTTGAGGTAACGGTCACTTACTTTTATGGCAGAGTAATTGTAATTGTAGTAAATTACAATTTAGCCTTGAGTAATTGTAACTGTAATTTCTTACTATTTTTCAGTAACGTGTACAAGTGTGGTACAGATGGTGTGTTTCTTTGAATTCCGTTGTCCTTGGGCGGGCACTACGTCGGGCAGACGGGGCTCTGCCTAAATGATCGGCTTCACGAGCATAGTAACAACGTGAAAAAAAACATAACGGTGATTTTCTTGACATTGCATCGTACGGCTTGCGGTTGTACCCCACTGTGGGATGGATAGCGCAAAAATAGAAAATGCAAGTCAACGTTAACACGCGAAATCGTAGATGCTGAACACATTCATTATTTAGGAGACACGTGTGATGCTATGCCGTCGATTGCGTTATCGGACAAAGAACTGGTTTTTCTGAGAAAGTGATAGTAGGGAGTTTTAGCGAAGTCGTTTTTCAAGCACACGGTTCCGATATCACGAACGGTACAGCTGGTCCGTTCCGTGAAACCGTACGTGCAATTTGACATACTTTAGCGAATCGTGAAAGTTGCGCGACCGTGTAAACGATGATGATGATAGTGCTTAACGGTGGTGCCATCTTCTAGTGAACATGTGAAACATTCTGCAACGTGTAAATCCGTGGGTGGCGACTCGTGTTTCCGGCGTATACGACTGATGTAAACAAGACGGCCGATGTAACATTTGCCGGTCGAAATTTCAAGAACTGCGAAGCTAGATGGAGTAAAAAGTATCTAAACGACCGTAAAGGTATGTGTTGTGTCTCCGTCATCCTGAACTTGAACGATCGTTCACGTTGTGTGCCGTCGAACCAAATCATTTCGTCTGCTCGCGGTCGCCACGGCAGCTAGTCTGCCCGCAGATCGCAAAAATTTACTAAGATGCGTAGTTTACAGCATTCACGATCGCTTACCATTGTGAGCAGTCCTCAAAATGATTTGGTTCAACCTCTCAAATGAAGCAGACTAACAGGACGGCAAATCTCCTGCCGCTGTCCTAAGCCTAACGCTCGGCTGGGTCGGCGAAGGCTGTCGCCGAACCGACCGCCATCTTTTTTTTCGCCCGAGTCGTGAACGGTGCTGGCTGCGTTGCGGTGACGACTCCAGCGGCCGGAATGGGAGAAACGAACGAGAAGAGCCTTCCGACGTCCCGAACGACTCGCGCGCGCATGCGCAGTGGCGTCGCCGATGCGTTGGAGGGCGAAACCGTTCGTGTGGAAACGACCTGCTAAAACTCCCGTAGTGTTCTTTCCCCAATCATACTCTGTGACGGTTGTTTCTTTGTTTTTGTCTTTTTGTTTGTTGCCTTTTTTTTGTGACAATGGTTCAGACTACAAATACCGGTACACATAGTCAATAAAAATCAGTTGAGAGTTTCGCTTCGTTCTGTCCTGTTTCTTCCTTTTGTCCTCGTCCATGCTGAGCCACAAGATTGCATAAAGAATCTGTTCTACGGTGTACCGCCTGCATGAGGGACGCATAAAACATTTGTAGTACTACTGCTACGAAATGATATCGATTCCATTACGCAATATTTTAATTTGAGGTGAGCCTTTCGCCGGGTTTGTCAAAAAGCTGATCAGCTTTTCTCCGGACCCGCACAAAAGTGGGTGAGCTTTTCTCTGGTGAGATTATCTCCGATGAGGTTATCTCGGGTGAGCTTATCTCCGGTGAGCTTATCTCCGGTGACTCTTCTCCGGTGAGCTGTTCTGCGGGATTCGCAGTGTAGCGTAGACCCGCAGTCAGTAGCAGGCGGGAGCGCTCAGGTTGCGATCCAGGGTATGTGCATGGTACATGACTCTTGTCGGCCTTTATACATTCTAGGGGACAGTTAGGAGGAGGGGAAGGGGCGAGGGGTGGGGTGGGGGGAAAGGGAGAGGGAGCATGCTGCCTCTCGTGGTACGTGCAGGAAGTTCCAAGTGGAAGTTACAGCTAGTGTAAAGACCACTCCTGCCCGGAGTCTTCAAAGCACAACTTCCTCCAGCCTAGTTAGATAGCGGGAGAGGGGCCAGACACACGGAGGGATGAGAGCACGCGTTTCCAGCCGGGGAGAGTGTCTACGGACGTGGAGGAGAGTAAGAACTTCAGATAAAGAGGGAAGGGGAATCGAGATCAGAGAGAAAGTGTGACAGTTGATCAGCTGCCAGGTTGTATTAGTTCATTGCATGGCATTGAGCCCCATGCATACCTTAATGCAGTTCGAGGTATTCCCATAGACAAAAGCGCCTTTCAAACACTTGCGACTCAGTAGGACTGAGAGAAACGAGAACAGTTTTAGACAGCAGCTCTTATGGCGCGTTCACACTGGAAGCGGATACGCAAACGCGAAGCGGATCCGCACGTTCTCAACCGCAAAGCGGCTAGGATCGAGTGGTTGGAGCGCGTTTTTGCCAACCGCTTCGGGATCGATTTCTCCCAACCGCTTTCACGAACCGCAAAGCGGCAACCAATCGCAACGCGAACGCTGACGTGGCGTCAGTAACTTTCAAAACAAGATGGCCCCTGTCACTGGTGAGCCGTCCAAGGCGCTGTAGTCCTAGTGTTACAGCAGACTAATCAACGGAGAAACGTGATGTTCACGTTCGTCACTTGAATCCGACGCGAAAAGAATTGACTCGTAAACTTAACGGGCTTCGCCCAGGTGATTTGGTTTCTGTAAGAGTTTGTTTATTATTCCGGTGCCACAGCCCGAAGCTCGCTGCCTTGTTAGTCTCTGCCCGTAGAACGTCGGAACCCGCCCTGATTGACCGAAATGTCATCTTTTCTACCCACTAAGATAATCGCGTGAACTATTGAAAGCTTTAGACACCGTGCATGACCACCACGGAGGCCGATACAGACGTCGTGAGCCTGATTGCGTAGGAACATACTTAAGAAATAAAGTGCACGTACCAGACGATGCAGAGGTAATCCACACGGCGTTTATTTGAGCATAATGTCAAACAAACAGTCGACTGGATCGATTCTATTCATGCGGGTCCACTTCGAAGAAAAGGTCGGGGGCATCTTGTTCTGAGTCAGCAAGGCGCGCCTAGCTGGGCTTTGCTTGACGGCGAAGTGGAGGGAATCACCGGTGAGTTTTGCGGTTCCATGCCTCCTTTTTCGCTGCCGGAAGTAGGGATGCGTGCGAACATCCCGAAGAATAATCGTTAGTGCCAAAATAGCAAAATTTTGACTTTGGACCGTGGATTAAAGTGAATTTTGGCTTGTAAAACAAGGTTGCCAAACGCAAGTCTTAAAAGATCACGCGTGATCGCCGAGAAACCGCCGAGAAATCGCGGATCCGCTTCCAGTGAGAATGCGCCATTAGGCGCCCGTTCCCGGCTTGAGCGGCGTCGACGTAACCGCCTGGTGCATTATGAGAAACTTTCCATAATGCACAGCGGTGACGCGCGCGTTGCCTTATGGGACGTTTCCTATAATGCACCGCGCAGGAGGGAGGAGGGGAGGAGGGGGAAGAGGAGGGCGGGGAGGAGGAGGGAGGAGGGTGGACGAGAAGGATGGGCGAGGATAGGGAGGAGGAGGAAGGAGGAGCGAGGAGGAGGAGGAGAGAGAGGGATGAGGAAGAGCGAAGAGGGGGAGGGGAGGAGAAGGGAGGAGGAGAGGAGGTGGAGGAAGAGGGGCATAAGGCGCGGAGCACGGAAGGAGTAGATGAGGAGGGAGGAGGAGAGGGTACAGATGAGGAGGAGGGGCATACCGTCCCCTCCGTACCCTAACCTCCTTCTCCTCAAGAGCTGCGCTCTAATTTGGCATTACAAAGAGTTGTAAACGTACATATATATATATATATGTATATATATATATATACATATATATGTATTGCGACTCCGACTGGAGCTTTGGGAAGACGCACGACTTGTCAGCCGCCAGAACGGCAGCCGAGGTGACGGGGGACGTATGCGGCGTGCTGTTGCTGCCGTCGCGTATATTCCTGGTCGTTGTTCTATTGTGGCGAAGGTGAGAAGGTTAAAGCCACATCCACATGTAGAGTGTTACAAGCAGCTCTGGAGCATCAGCTCCGTCTCCGAAATGCTTTTTTTATATTTCTCATAAATTCGAGCCAGCTGACGCTACAAACCCAAACCTGATGTTTTGAACGACACTTTCACTTAACGAGTGTGCGTGCATTAAAGGTCCGTTTGAAGCGTCGAGCTCGTTCTCGTTGCTTTATCTTACGGTGAAATGGAGTGTGCAGTTCTAAGCACGCCTACAGAAGATCTTTTTTTTACATAATTGTTTTTTTGTGGACACAGTAAATGTTTGCATTACTCAAGTTTCTTATTCGGTTGTCTCCTTTTTTTCTATTGAGTGAATCGGTTTTAATTTTAAACTGCATATTGTGCATTCTTCGACGTCCGCTTTTGAATTTAGAATTTACGCGCACATTTGAGCTATCGATTTCTACCTAAATTCAAAATGATAGTTAGTCATGGCAGATTATGTGGCGCAACATACCACCTAATACGAACGTAATCATTGATATTTGTTATCCATCCATTCAGATAGAAGCCATCTTTATATTTAGCCATGTAGTGAACGGAAGCGCCTAAACAGGAAGCCGGGACCACCTTCGCAACAGCCGCTAAGTGCGCTGACAGTCGAGTGAAGCGCTGGCGCCTATCGGAGTTGCCACTGTTTACGTTACACTATTTTATTCTATTGTACCATGATCAGTGTTGGCGGTGACGCGTTACAAGGAACGGCTTTACCGGTAACGCGGTACTTTTCCTCGGTAACCTGTAACGTACTCGTAACTATTTTTAAAAAGGAATGGGTAACGTTCTTACGTTATTTATTTCGAGTAACGGGTAACGGAGTTACGTTGCTCGTTACCTTTTCTTCCCAATACTTAAAAAATTACACTTCAATTTTTTTCTTGTTCCTAGGCGCCAAGCCACGTGAATGTTTTAGCGTTTTGTGTTTTTCTAGCCGTTTTGTTTTCTGGTGAGCCTTTAGGTAAAACCATAAGAAAGATAAAGTAGTTATGGTCAGTTTCTGGATTGACTTAAAACGTTTCTTGACCTATGGCGCTTATGCATATCTGTATCGTTAAAACAATTAAAACCTGTTAATTCATTATTAAAAAAGTACCGCAAAATTAATGTGCGTTACTTTTAATCAGTAATGGAAACGGAAACCTGTTCCTTTGATTTTGAAAAAACGTAGGACCGTAACGCGTTACTTTTATTTGCAAGTAGCAAGTAATTTTTTTTTTTTTTTGGTAACATGTACAAGACTGATGACCGTGGAGCGTGTGTATTGCTTATGTGGGAAGGGGGTGCTTCTGCAGACAGTTATCGCTTACACAGAATGTACTACATTCATACCACCAGGTCGGGGTCTTGTAAACCACAAAGAATCATAATCAGTCAAGATACGTAAAAAAAAAATATTACACTAATGCTTTCGTTGATCACGCAAATTCTGCGCAGAAAAATGTGCGCAGTCATGCATGGCCCGCTAAAGCCTGAGGCAAAGTAGCGGCATTCAGAAAGCATGCTGTGGCAACGGCTGTTGTTTGCCGAAATCCCCCGTGCTCTCGACCCCGCTGCAAGGTCACGTGTCAACGTTTCGTCGGGCCGAACCACCTGACCCCCTTGCGTCGGCCTGGGAATCTCACGCTAGAGCTAATCTATTGTAGTGCCTACTGTACAACGTACAACCCGAGGCATGTGTTCAATTTAGCCTTTGCGACGCTCACTTCGCACAGAGGGGAAAACGGCAGACGCTGTTTCAGTAAACAGAGCGAATGCGTACTATTAAAATATTCACCTCGTGGAGGCACCTCCACGAGCGTCTGGATATTCTGGTTCCGTTTCCGCGGGACAGGTTTCGAGAAGCTGCCATTCTTACCCTCGGAGAAAAAAATAATAATTGACTGCCGGTGCTCACTTCAGGTGGTTTGGGGACTATAGTCATTTTATTTAAAGTTACTGATACACAAATATTATATCTAAACTGCTTATTTTTCCTTCAGAATTAAAATCTGAGCGATCATACACACCAAAATAATAGACACGATACTGGACGCAAATAAAGAAAGAACGGACAACCGCACACACCGTCTAAAAAAAAAGTATGTATGGTTGTCCTTTCTGGTTTTTGTTTTCCCCATTTTTGGGTTCGTTATTGTGGAGTTAATTAACCAACTTGCTGAGTTTTTACTTTCACTTGCATTATCTACGCGTGTGTTAAAAACTCTACTATTAATAACCTCGGAGACTCGCTTTCAGATGTCAGCGTCGGTTACAAAATTTATAACGTACAAGAATAACTATGACAGAAATATCACCGCTGGTATTTTCCGTCTAAACGGACATGGGTCGAAAAAAAAGCGACGAATTTCACCCGACGGTGCTCGCTCTGCGCGGTCTGTCAGAAAGGTGGCGGCGGTTGCTCTGTGTGTAAATTGAACGTAGACTGCCCCTCAAACTTATCACTGCCTGTCACTTACCCAAATATTGTTTTATTGAGACTTACTCAAATCCATATTTATCACCGACACAGCTGTGTTATGTTCAGGTAGTCCAAACTTCACCCCGTTTATTCGACCGGTAGGCACTAGGAAGAGCAGAAAACCTGTCAAAAACGCACCATCTGTAGCAGCGTTAAGTTTGGGGAGACACTGTATCGCCGGCTAAAGTTCGTCGGTTGTCCGCCGCATTTTCGCTCTATACTTTTCACACGTAACGCGAAATTAGAGACCAAATTTTGCGCTGTCTAATGAACTGTATATAAAAAATATTCCCGGCCTCCTGTCACATTTTTTTTTTACACACACGCAGTCCAGGTACGAAGCACAGTCATGAGCTCGCTATATCCACTACACTTTGCCTATGTGCAAATAACAAAACGAAATGCATTACACAATGCCATTTACGTAGCCCAATAGGGCCGTTAACCGCAATTTTTGGCGGCTAACAAGTTCAAACCAAGTCCTTTCTCGCGGAGCAAACAATACGCCTCACTCTGCCCCGCGAGTCACTAACCAAACTGCATCCACGCTGGCTTTAAAAGAAAAAAGGCACGTCTAGGGGCATGTTTTAGTTTCTGCAAAATAGACAAAACAGTGGTCTGCTGCCATGGTAAAAAAGAAAGAGAGCCGTGACGGGACGGCATGGAGATGATTAAATTTCCCGCCAGGGACGGGGCAATACACGCCCGTAATGGTTCTAATGGCCGGCCCCAAGATAAATGTCGGAGTCGCACTCGAGTCGCTCACTCGGCGCAGCGGTGGATCGTTCCTCGGATGCCACTTCGTCATGGACCTCCGGACAACGACACCCCTGTGCCGAACAGGGCCCGCTCTGCCAATAAAGCTAGCGGGCAGCGGGAGCTACACAAGTGGTGCAGCGTGTGTGTGGCTACCACCGCTCCCTGAGGACCGTCGCTGAGCACATAGAGAAGACCGCCGTTTACATCGTCTCCTAGGGGAAAGAAGGAAGCGCCCGAGGAAAACGTCGGGGCCGTTTCCGGAACGGAGAAATGGGGCGCTGTAGGGGGGATTGTCGCCCGTGAGAAAAGGCGTCTGGGTATTAGGTCTGGGGTTTTCTTTTGCTATTGCGATGAAATTGCGTCGCCGTTCCCGTCTAACACTGCCTTACCACGCGGCCGTTTGTTTTCGCGAAAAGCGTTTGCGTTGCAGTTCGCGTCCTGTTGTTTGTTCTTAAGTCATTTGTTAAGCGATTTCTATATCCTCTATTGGATGAGTTTTGCGCATTGTTGTATGAGGACGGGGGCGAGTGAGTGGCTCTAAATGAAACTTCATGTGTGAAATCTTTTGCAAACGCCGTCGCACCTAAGCGTCGAGCAGTGCTGCGAAGATTTTATAAAACAAAATTGGGTTGTGTGTATGTTTATACAGCCTAGAACTTGGTCTGCCTCAAGGGCGACGAGTCTCCCAGCTGTAGATGAGCAATTTGGCCAGTGCAGTACAACCGCTACCCTGGGGTCTTTAACGTGCATCACGCAGTAGTGATACACGACCGCACGCCGGTACGATGCTCATCCAGATTGAAACGGGCAGGGGCGGGGATTAGAAGCGATCACAGTGATCACAATATGGGGAGGAAGCGTATAGCGACGCTTAATGTGCGTGTGCGCCGTACTAACGTTATTATATAAAAATACCTATGAAAATACATGTTCCGGCGACAGCCGCCGCCCTGTAACCACGTTTTGCGTGGTTTGTGGTAACTTTTACGAAACGGATATCTGCAATCAGGGAAGAACGAAACGACAATAGGAAGTCCCAAGTTTAATGTGTAGTATGCTTTTTATGTACTTTATTTTGCCCGTGTTTGTCTGTTTTTTTTTCCCGTTATGGGCATGCCATTGACGCGTATGAAAGCGAATGTCACCCGTAACCGCAGATTCTGCAAACATATTCTGACTGAAAAATGCCTTGTATACAGACGCAAACTTGATAATTAGAGGTAACCGTTGGGTAGCCTTTAATATTTAGTTTAGTTTGCACAAATGACTTAAACGTTGGATACCTTTTAAATTAAATTATAAAACGGTGGATATGTTCGAAATTTGACGGAACGATTCAAATCCTTTAGGTTACCCTTTATTCTGATCTGCGTCTTTTTGAGTCACAATAAACGTGCAGTTGTGTAGCACTCGGGGTTTGTGGTTTTGCATCAACCTCACCTCTACCTGACCACTCTTCACTCCCCATTGACGAAAGGGTGTGCTCTCTTTGACGAGCGATACTAGGGCGAGGACACTTGTTATATTATTAAAATGAGCCCACGCGAATCAGGTGTCGTACTTCAAGAGACCATATTTGTTCCAGGCGAAGTAAACCAAAGCGCACGAACTAACGTTAACGGGCATGTCTAGAAAACACCCATTGAAGAAACCGTTAAATAGAAATCAATATAGCTAGCTACCCTTTGACAGGTACGTTTTTATGTAATTTTTTGCTTACAGTTTAGATACACTTCGACTCAGTATTTTTTATTGTTTCTTTAGTTGAAAATACTATTAGTCCCTTTTTCAGAAAAAAAAAGACTATGATAGGAGTGAGCAAAAAAAAATAAAAAAAGACAAGATCTGAAGTAGCAGACACTTCGAGCACACCAAACGTCGCATGCGTAAATTCCCAATACAAAGACCAAAATTTACACGAGGTCTATTAGTTATACAGGTCTAGGTACTTCATGAGATAAGACACACTTTTTTTCCCAGGTAAGTTGTGCTTGAAGTTAAGCACACCTTAAATTTCCGAGCATGTGAGCGCTCAAAAAACCTAGCAGATTCGCCGACATTTGAGATTCTAAAAAACTGCGAGTAGACAAGAAGATATATGAAAATCAGGTAGCCAAGAATATAAATAACTACAATACAGCCTAGGCCACCGTGCTTTGGGCTCCGAAGAAATCTTAACGCAGTCTTAACGCTGTCAAATGCGACTGTTGTGAACGAGCCCTTATTCACACATGGAGAGATAATACGAGATTCGACGTCCCGTTGTCCGACGAATTTAGAGCAATCCCATTTCTGCGCACTTTAGAATCATGGCTTCTATAGGAACTGCCAGGCTTAAAGGAAAGTAGAGCGTTGAGAGTTCAGAGCATCTCATTATCGATCGACAACCAATCAGATTGCTACGTTACCCAATAAGATTGCCGAGGGACCAATCACGAAGCCAGAACACATTAAAGCCACGCCCTGCGTTTCTTTACGTGTCAGAAACTACAGTAGAGGCCAGAGTTGACAACGTTGATAATTATATGCAACAGACAAATCCCAACATTGTTTGTCTCGTGTTGTTGTTGTTGTTGTTGTTTTTGTTTTCTGAGCAAGTCGTGTTTTAGATTGCGGGCGTCAGAACAAAAACCTGTGTTCCAAGGCCTTTTTTCTCGGGGACTTGTGCTCCATGTGACACTTATATCACTTAGCCAGTCAAGAATTATGGCTCTCAAGGCGGCTGTAAGAGTCGTCCCTCGGATGCACTCAAAGAGGAATAGCTGCGACTATTTGCAGTGAACACTATATCAAACGTCAGTTCCATGACGAAAGTGATCCCTGGGGAAGGGGAACGAGTGGGACAAAGGACAAACACAAATCTCCAAACACAGCCTTTGTTATATTGTTCCTTTGTTATATTGTTCCCCTTCTCCAGGAATTATTTTTTTCGTTCTCATCCAGCTAGCTTCCACCTTTGCATTTAATTGCATTATCGTCAGTTCCAATCCCGGTTGGTGCTCCTACACCAAAGCAATATAACGTAAGAAGGTGGATCATGTCGTAACCCGATTTATTTTTTAATACTTTAAGAAACTTTTAAAATAAAAAAAAAATGTCTTAAGACTTTACTTGCGCCCAACATCCAGCAATAACTATTTATTTTTAATGTTCAGCAGGTACACCCTTCGAACCCAATTTAGATGGCCCACAAAAACTCGGTTTTTCAACGTATCGCTCTGCGACTTACCACTGCTTAGTGGTGTAACCTCGGAGTGAAAATATTAGCGGATGAACTTATCTCGTTAGCGAATAAACAATTTAAAATGGTTGAGCAGTCCTTCAGTAATCTAAAGTACAGCCACAGTAATTACATCGACACGTCACTGCAAACTCGTGACGTGTCGCAACATCGCTGTGGCTGTACTTTAGACTTTGTTTGCCCCTGTGCGTTGTTTCAAAATTCTGCAGCGTCTTACATTCAAAATTAAAAATAAAAAAAAAATTAAATTTAATTAAAAATAAGAGACTACGCTTTGTTTAATCCAGACTGAGCGCACTCGAAGACTTGAACAGATATTAGCACCAACACTCGCACGCAAGCCACGAATCATTTACTGCCAGTGATTTATCTATTATTCACTCTAAAAAAATAACTTCGCGTCTACTTACCCGCAAAACACTTGAAGAGCCAATCTGAGCAATCTAGGAAATCAGCTCAGGAATGATGAGGCGGAACATCTGTTTAGACCTCAAAATGAAGTCTGCGCTCTGGCATTACGCAATGCAAAGCGACATGTTTGCATTGCGTAATGCCACAGCGCAGACTTCATTTTGAGGTCTAGAGAGATGTTCTGCCTCGATCATCAATCGCTGAGTTGATTTCCTAGATCGCAAAGATTGGCTCTTTAAGTGTTTTGCGGGTAAGTAAACGCGCATGCATTTTTAAGAGTGTTCCTCACGCACAAGCACGCAAGTGCTTTTGTGAGACTGAGTGAAATGTATGAATGCTTGATTTGTGCATAAACTAATTATTATTATTGTTAGCAGTAGTACTAGTATTAGTAGTAGCATTATTAGCATATTATGGAACACACGCAAAAACAAAATGATGACGAACGCCGTGACGCTGCTTTCTGAACTCGGTCTGACTGGTCGCATCGGCTCATAGGGTGCGCTCGGACTTAATGTGAAATTAAGTATAGCAATTAAATATTCAATTGATTACAACCGTAGTTTGTGGGAAGGGGGGTCGAAATGAATAATAATATACTATTATATGTCAGTATACGTTTTGTGACATTTTCAAGGAAAAATTACTACTGGCTTACGTCTCGCTTTATGACAAGAAATAATTTGTGCACCGCAATTAATACATGAAACCTATATTGTCGCTTAAACTCCAGAATGCAATATTGCTGATTCGTTGGGGACAAACAATCACACATGATCATATGCGACTGTTTCTCCGATTAATCGGTCAGAGCAATAACACATTATTTTTCCAAAGGTTTCTCCGCAGCGCACGGGACGAAAACACGATAAATGTGAAGAGAGAAAAACTACTGCCTAGAAGTTTTATCTGGAACGGATTGGCGTATAACTGGAACAGAGTAAGTGGAACGACAGGTTAGATCCTCCTAACACCTTCTTGTTCCAGTTATAAAAAGCAATCATAGAGCGATAAGATCCCGCGTTCTATATATAATCCTCGATCCACTTAAAGTTTTAATTTGTTCCAGAAAGACTCTGTGGAACGTTAATTTAACTGGAACCTACGATGAACCAGATTAAGAGTGTTGATGAGCACGGTCGTCATATTGCGCATCACTAGAAAATCGAAGCGCGGTACATTGAGAAATCTATTTTTTTCGGGCTGCATAAAGTGTGTTCGAAACGTTAGTGTACATGCTATATATTTGTCCGTGTGTGTATATAGGTTCCGAGGGGAGTGAAAAGAGCGGATTTCGCAGTTCAACGTCACAAGCAGAAAAATCTAGCCCTCAAAACTGAGCTCTAACACCAAAAGCTCGAAGCCCAGTCCTGCTGTTGATTTCAGTATTAACGAAGGGTTAGGGCAGTGTGCATTCAACGACATAGGAGGCATTCACTTGGCCGGAAACGATGCATCGCGGAACAGCATCGCCTTCCGATTACACTCGGTACGGTCTAAGCCTCCATTTGCGCCTGACGTTGCGTATGGTTATCTGCACCGTGGTGGGTTCAAAAACAAGTAAATTACCGGTGTAACCATTTCGTACCGTACACCGAAAGACTAAGACACACCTGTTTCTTATTCTCAAGGTGTTCCCCTTGTGTTATCTGTAGTTGTCTTTTATATATCTCCTTCTTTCATATGTAATCACAAAGCACTCTATGACCTAACAAACTAGGGCATCCGAGGCTGGCTGATGGTATTTAGAGAAAACGAGTTAAATCAGGTGACACATCGCTAGACATAAATGGGGGGAGGGGGGGGGGGAGTGTCTATGCACTCCTCAAGACCTTCCTGAGCATTCAAAAAGCTTGGCTGCTTTCCCAGCACTAAGAAGAAAAAAGAGTGTCGCTAGTGGGCACCTATGCAAGCATTGCCAGGAACGAGTCTTGGGCTACCTAAGTTACTGCACAAGAAGCCGCAGGTGATTCACCTGTAGCTTCCTGAAGATTAACGATTCAAGTGGCACAGGTGCCGGGACTGGCAGTTCGAATTTACACGGGTCAATATTTAGAAGCCTGATTCAATCTTGCGCGCTGTTACTTTGGCTGGGCCAGCCCGCGGCCCGCTATCGAGTTCCGACAGTCGGTCCGGCAAGGTCGCTAAACCCTCTTCAGTTTTCACTCTACATGTAGCCGAATCAACAAGTTATTGAGGCAACACACGCCATGGGTATGGTGACTGGTTTGAAAACTTCAAGAAAACAAAATGTCTCATTGAGTTCGGACAAACAACTAAAGTGACTACCCCTGTTGTGTGCACACAATGAAAAAATTTTAATGAAGCAAAAGTGTACCACAGTCTCGTGAAGAAATTTGTGAAAATAAGCTTCCGAAAAAAAAATGAAAGACGTTTACAAATTTTTATAATGTGAAATTAGAGTGCAGCTCTTAAAGAGGAGGAAGGGAAGGTATGTTCCTCCGTACCCTCCACTCTTCCTCATGAACCCGCTAAACCTAGCAGAAAAAATTTAGGTGGAGAATGTCTCCGCTAAATTTTGCTGGAAAATTTCCCGGCTAAAATTAGCGGGTTAAGTTTCTCCGTCAAATTTAGCGGGGAAATTAGCGTCACGTGACACCAACACCGATTCAATTTCCCCGCTAAATCTAGCGGGAAAAATGACGTCACATCACTTCGCGTCACGTCAACCATGAATATATTCAGTTTGTCCGCTAGATTTAGCGGGAAAATTGACGTCACGTGACATCAACACCAATGATATATCCCGCTAAATTTAGCGGGGCCGTTACACCAACGCCGACGCCGCAAGACGCGGAAACGGGCGCCTAAGAGCTGCGCCTTAAAAATAAGCACAGGTTTCACTGTCTTGACAAAAGCAGCCTCTCCCGCCCCCCCCCCCCCCCCCCCCAAATAATGGGACGACCTCGGACGCACGCAGGATGTTCCTGCGAGTGTCCACGTAGGCATTTCTGCCTCAGAAAGAAGCGTTAAAAATACTATGGTGGAACCACCTATGACAAACGTTACCACCACGCCAGTAATGTTGGTCGAAAAGCAGTCGACGACCAAGACAATCTCAACAGATTTCTGTGAAAACGAAAACTACTTGGTTTCAACACAACACACTCTTTTATCACTACCCATCTCCTCAAAACAAGTTTTCAAAATATGTGGCTCAAAAACAAAAACACAGGGCCGGCTCGGGCCTTTGATGACTGTAACTCTTAAGACCGAGCCTGGCCCGGAAGCATGGCCCAAGATCTACTTTTAGGTATGGACGCAGCGAGCTCTCCCGTACCCATGCCGACCCCTACTGGCAGTGCCATCGATTGCACCAACTTGTATTTAAGCTTCTCTACCAGAGGCATCTGTGGTCTATGAACATACTAGAACCCGAGGATGAGGACGACACAAAACGCGGATACGCATAACGAGTATGGCATGTGACCGTAGACACAAAACGCCTTCAACCACTCCGACACATCAGGATACTGCCAAGTTGTGCGCAAAGCAGTTCTTATTCCCTCTTAAAAATCTGAATAGGGAGTCTCGTTTGAAATATATATCAATCTATTTATCACTTAGGTCGGTCTTAGTGCTACGGTGTCGAAGAGAAACATTGAAAGAACTGCAGTCCCATTGTGAGCCCAGTGTTGGTACCGCATTTGAGCCAGTATCCACCTTTATGTGAAATATGTGCCGCGCATACGCGCCAACCTCGACGCGCCTGGGTTCGGAAGTATGCGATAATAAACAGATCCTTTAAAATGGGCCGCAGACAATACTACGAAGCATCTCAGACAGTCCAACTCGGCGGACAATAGCACGTGATTTCGCGCTTCACTCCGCTTAACCGCAAGGTCACGTGTCATCCACTCCACACTTGATTGGCTTCATCAATAGTACAGATGAGGCCAGTTGGTACATGACTTAATTCTGACAAAATGCGCCGCAAGACAAGGACAGAGCAAGTAAGACAACACGAAGCTGATTGGCTTCGAATGCTCGTACCATCGGCTACGGTTTATTTGAAGGTAAAACGGAGTAGTCTAAAGTGTTTGCTGTGACTCTTTCTCTCTTCCTGTTGGGCACGCAGAGAAGGGGTGCCTTCTTTGTATCAACTTCGGGGTGGAACGTGATTTTCAAGGGGCACAGAAGTCATGTTTGGGGCAGCTTTCTATGTCCCATTAACACAATGGGCCAACAGTATATATCTAATGTGCCTGCGGCCGGATTACACTTGCTCTGTAAGGGGTAACCTCGGACCAGTAGTTCGAGAAACGCGTCTGTACGCCAGCAGCACATATTACAAAAATGTGGATTGAACCACGGCTGGCTTGCGTCATGACAAGGTACATTCCGTTTCCACACGAACCAGAAAAGGGAAAAAGCTAGCGCTACCGTGAGGCAATCACGGCTATCAAGTAAAGCAAGCAATACCTCTTTACATGATTAGAGCATATTAACAGAACACAATGTTAAATGACACTCTCCAATCTTTTGATTCTTGTCAAGGCAACAACTCTTACTTGACAAAGCCGTAGGGCTGAATAAGATGGCGTCATCAGCGACGCCCAGCGCTGAGCACAGATTGGGTACGACGATTGCGTCAACGTTCGGCTCGAACCTGACTCAAAACCGTGCGCTGTCGCAGTACTCATTTCTAATCTGTGTCCAGCGTTGGCCTTCTCTGGTGACGCCATCTTATTCAGCACTACGACCTTGTCTTTTGGGCGGTGATAACGAGGTGCTGCGACGAGAAGACCCAACGAAAGTAAACTCGGTGTTGCTGTCTTGCTGGTGCCGCATTTGTTGTACTTGGCGGAGGAGGTCGAGATGGAGTTGTCGGCCGGTCCGGTATTGAGATGTGCGCGCTCCTAGAGTTTGGCCTGAACTGCGAGGACGACGAAGATGTCGGCCCGTATCATTCGCATTGCAATGCTGCGCCCTTTGTGTGTAGTGATGGGGGAATGGGGTCATTGGGGTGCTGCGCCATGAGGGTCTTGCATTGAAGTCTCCTTGCCAGGGACATAAACACCGGGTTAAAGGAAGTGGAAGGAATGACACTTTCGTGACTTGTTCCTGTGAATCCGGTACGAAGCCCACGCCTGGGTCAGTCCTGAATTATCCACGCTGTATTGGGCCTTCTCAGGCGCCGCAGTGAGGCTGGCGGAGTGTAGGAAGTCCGCGATGACAGATCATGATGTCGTCGGCATGGACATTGAAGCCAAGGTCTAGGATCTGGGACAAGTGGGGAGGTAGGGTCTGCCATTATGAGATTGAATTGTGTCATGGACAGTACTGTTCTCTGTTGCAGGCAATATGATGAAATTAAAGACGATAGGTAAAACGCAATTGTGTGTTAAGCACAAGCGACGCAGCATCAGTGGGTCGGGATCGGCACAGTTGGCACTTCTCTCGCATGAGGATAGATGGCATCTAGACCAGGGGATATCTAGACAAAGGGGCCCCACTTTGTGCTGAACATAGTCTGGATGCTCCATTGAACAAATTGGCAACAGCTAAACATGTTTCGTAAATAGTGGTGCTTCTGCACTAAGAGTTATACATGTGAGTATGTTCTTTTTCGATAAACAGACTCTGGGAATTTGTTTCGGGGTCCATTTCTGCTGGTTAGGTTGGCTGACTGCATACACCATAGTGATTTCAGATAGACCTGAAAATAAAGTCGATTCTTTAATCCTGAAAACTATTTCCCTTTTGCTATGTGTATTAGTTATTGCGATAACATGTTTCAAGCATCACTATGCTTCAAAAAATCAGAACAAATGCTATAACAATAACGTTCATATCCTGTATTTATTACTTGAAGGGACCTACTTTCCTGAACAAAATATTTATGTAGCTCAACAAAATATATAAACACCGTACAACGTTATCTTATAGTACAAATAATCGGCAATAAAAACCTCACCCACATGTGCATGCTTTTATTAGTTGTTTCTAATAGCTATAACGTTACAGTTTTATGTTGGCTGGTGTTACAGGTGCATTCTGTCTCTGTGTGAGGCAACCGAGCCCACAGAGAAAAGTTGATTTTCTTAGCCGACAATCTGCGCTCCGTGCTCCATGGAAATAAAAAAATAAAGATCACGAATGAAAATTGTACAACCAAACACATTTCATCCAATCTTTTATATTGGACGCATATTGTTGTTGTGTCTATGACACATGCAAGTGGTTCGTTGAATGACATCTAACATTGTTTCTGTGAAAAGCATTGCTTGTTCATATGCTTCTCTTCTGGCAGCAGTTTGCTTTTGCCTTTAGAAAGACATTCCCAACTGTCAGCTCGAGGCATTGCCTCTACACCAAGATGTAACTGCAGTCCACTAATGAAACGATTCCTTAGTGTACCGGGGCATTCTCCGAGAACTCCTGTTTTGCTGTTTTTACAGCGATACGTGCATTTATTTCATTCTACTAGATTAATCGTAGCCTAAGCAGCGCTAGACTCCGAGCCCCACTCACGCGCTCAATACTGTTTTGCGGTGCACACTTTAACCGATGCTGCTTCGATATTTCCGAAATGTTTTCCACTGAACTAACCACTCACTCATTTGCAAGTTCACTCAGGTGCCCATGAAGCCGGAGTGTTCACGTGTTTTGTTTCTTCTCTTTTTTTTCGAGGAGCTGAAGTTGCAGTCTCGATAGGCAATGTGGCGCGTAAGACCAACACTAGCGCACGTCGGCGGTGGCTGCTCTTTTACGCGTCTGGACAAACTAACGTCTCACAAACGATATAATTTATAAAGTGCTTACATGACCTGCACAAGTTATGAAGTCGATCCCGGGGGTGTTCCGGATGATTATATGTACGTACTGAATCGAGAATACGACTGACGAGACTATAAAATGCAGGAGATGACCGCTTCTGTTAACTACAAGTCGCACCGCGACGGCGTCACTTCCAGAATGCGCGCACATGCACATATCGCTTGGTGACATTGGTCTATTGGCCACCACTCTGTGCAAGCCCGTCAGGCCCATTGCCACTACGGAGTTTCTCGAAGGTGTGTATCTTCAGAGAATCGTCCTCGCGCAGGTTCCCTCAGTCGAGTACATGGATTGTTAAAACACCCGCAGTCACTTTTGGCTATGTGCACACACACACAGAAGCACGATAATAAAGCAGTGAATTAAAAACATCACTATGTACGCCAAGAACGGCAGGTAGAAATGCGCGTCCGCATGATTTCGTGCATTCACCAAGCACGCAGCCAACGTTGCGCTCAGCCATGGCGAATTGAAGATCCGCAATAAATTGTGGTGTCATTTGAATACCTCCTGTGTGGTGCAGGTTAGAAACAAAAAGTGTTCAGTCTTAAATCAACGACCAATTTGTCTTTTCAGTGTAGGCACCAGGCGCATTTACAAAGGATACAAACAATATTTTGCATTCTATATATTAGTGCCACAAATGTGTCCTTACAATTATATTATTGTTTTATACCAAGTTATATAAATAGGAAATATTTTAGTGGTTTAAGGTACCTTCTCGATTTCCTATTCTAAATTCTTTCGCGAAACCAACATTTGTCTTACAGGAAGTGAACTTAAATGACTTTTAAACATTGGTCTGTAAGTCGGGGAAGATATAGAAATCGCGAAGCACTGCCGTCCATTTTCGAAGGGAACCACCATACAGGCAGTGCCGTGTAAATAATTGGAGCCTGTACCGGTAACAAGATCATTTTGGCTCTTTGAATGATGCAGTTAAAAGTTTGGGTTTCTCAACGGCAATTAAGGGGCATGCAAAATATCAATATCATTCTCAAACTCAAACAAAAATCAACAACCCAGTTCTCGACTACCGATTGCCTTTCTTAAACCTGAGGAGACGGTAGAGCCAGTGCCACCGATGAGTTTTAAAAAGTAATGCTACAACTCTGAAACTAAAATGAACCATTCAGTCGCTCATTCGCTTTTTACTCGCCGAACTACTAGCTTGTTCTTTCACAACAGAGGAACTGGAAGAATTTCTCAAAGTGCAGTCCCCTTCCCTGGACCTGGTTTTGTTACGAAGAAGGCATGGCGTAACTTAGACGAAGTCATCTTCCGGAGCTATTTGAAATGCTTAACAAAGTGATGCTTTCGTCTTCTTCAATGGTCTCCCCTCCCTTAAACAAGGCAAACCTTACGTGGACTTGTCATCAAATAGGCCAATCCCTACAACTAGTTGTGAAAAAATGCTCTTCGAGAAGCTCTATCTGTGTCTTCTCCCATAAAAAAGAACTGACACCAATGAAGCTTTCGACCAACCGTTCGGGCTATTCGTCGCATCTTTCCCCAAAGGATGCTATAGGAGACGTGGAAACGACGTTCGAATTGGTACTGACCAGCCGTAAAACGATATATGCAATTTCCGCCCAGCAGATGCGACAACCGAGACTGCCGAAGTGACGGATTGTCGCAGAGGTAACCCGATCTTGAAGTCATTGCCAGCTCGCGAGGAGAAAAAAAAAAAGAAAAGAAAAACGACCTCGCATCCAGTCTTATGTTCTACCCATTCGTATACGTCCCAACTACCCGGAGTCACAACCAATTCTTCGGAAACATTTCGACCACACATCCCAGCAATAGCCCGTGAAACAGTGAATCAAATAAAAAAAAGAAAAGGCGGTACTAGTTTGAGAGTTATTCCACACGCTCGTAGAGGAGCTCCCAGTCTCATGCTAAAATAAAACAAAAGCAAGTATATAGAAAACAAAACAAAAACACGAGGAAGACTAAAAAACGCGGGAAACCATGAAATATTCGGGAAGCAGTTTTCCTGTCCGGATTCGCTGCTCGCGCTGCCGTATACGACGTACAGGCTCCAACAAAAAGAATGGAATAAAAAAGTGTCAAAGAGACCGGGATGGTAGAACGGAAGGCAATTTCGGGTGGAAAACCCTTTGGGATTTGTGAAGCACCGGTGACTGTGACCAGAAAGAAGAAGCCACGTCGTTTCGCGGAACACCGAGCCAGGAATCAATCCAATTACAGAGAACCCGAGAGCGATAAACGGACGAGGTCCTCTTAACTTTTTCTTCCTTTTTTTTTGAGTTCTTTCTCTTTGTTTTGCCTGCCCAGGAAGGGAAGTTCACCCCTCTGAGTGCTCTTCCCATGCTTCGAGGACGGTGGCGAGCAGAAGCCAAGCAAAGGCAGCACGAGGTCGAAAAAAAAACAACCGAGGACGATATGAGTGGCGGCCCGTATTCGTGTTCGTCCTACGCCAACGGGATTATCCTACGGTTGCCCAACTGTCTGGACAGAATTTCAACACTGTGAGCCATGTTTTTGCGTACGTTTTGGTTGTCGATGTTGTTGCTGGTGTATACGTATGCATCCCCAGGGGACAGATCTGCCCGGTTGAAATTGGCAAAGTTGATAGGAGATTGGATTGAAGAGGTAGAGATCGGAATCCGATTTTTCAGGACCTTTTTTACTTCTGTGTTTGTTTTTTGGCAGACAGACACCCGCTTTCACAACGTTCCGAAAGCACACTTTGTGAATGTGTGTGTATTTGTCTATGCATGTGTGTGTCCGGTATTGCGTCGACTAATATGCGGTTAGTATAAAACTGATGTTAATATGCCAGCGTGACATAAAGAGCCCAATGCTTACGGTCATGGCTGAAGAAGAGAGAGGTGTCTGAACGGGCAACGCCTCGCTCGCCATGACACCAGTGCTTAAAGTAAGGGCTCGGGAGATCTCGGACTCGCCACAGATTTCGACAGCTGGGGTGGTTCGAACTTCATGGGGAGTAGATCCAATCATCGCGCCCCTAACGGGGAAGTTGACAGCTAAATTCATGTTACAACATTAATTATATGAGCATGCTTCTGACGCAGCGTTCGGCAGTGTAAGCCACAAGCTGACACAGGCGAATGCTGTGTCAGTGTTTCTATGCTTGTGCATGTTATTAGTTTAAAGACAAGGTGCTTGACAAAATATGCCCCACTATCATCCCCCCTCCCTCATGTGACCATAAAAAAGACCGCCTGCCACCGGTGGGAAACTTTCAGCACTGTATGAAGCAAGTGTGGCGAAAGTTCGCTCGCACTTCTGGCAAATGCCACGAGATGGCTAACATAAAATGTGCTCGAGGAACCGTCCTAATTTGCGCACACGATTTCAAGGCTGCGCGACCGGGCCTGCGCAATGGCCCATAATCGACAGTGCCCCCGACGGGAGATACGCGAACCCTGAGTTTCGGGCCCCTTTCTGGCTTTGTAAAAATTAAAAAAAAAAAAAAACAGCGCGAAGATGGACGAGGGACGAGCAGATGCAAACAGACAGCGCGCTGCGCTCTCTCTGTCTGCATCTATTCGTCCCTCGTCCATCTTCGCGATGTTTTTTTTTTTATCATTTATAAATTTCCCAAACGCAGACCCAACTCACCCAGGTTTCACCGCTACCACCCTTTCTGGCCTTGTTCAGACACCTGGAGAAACGGTGCTCGAGTGTGATAGCGCACCCCTCCCCGTTTCGATCTGGATGAGTATCGTACCGGCGTACGGTCGTCAGTCCCTACAGCGTGATGCACATGAAGGAACCCAGGCTGGCAGCGGTACTGCACAGGCTAAAATTCTCATCTACGTCATAAACCAGTGTCGCCGCAGCTCAAAGGCAGACCAACCTTACCCTGCATTCACACTGGAGTTCGAACCGCCACAGCAAAGCGGATACTCTCACTTTCGTCATGAGTGCGCGAGAATTTGTATTGAATATTTATGCTGCCGCAAAGGAACATTCGTAAAATGAGAAATATTCTTAGTAAACGAAAGGAGCTGTTTAATTACTTAAAGCAGATTCTACACTCTCAGAAATAAAAAGGTATTGTCTTACACCCTTCGTTCCATATCATACACCCCAAAACGTCAGTTTGACGTACAGAGCACTGACGTCGAACCGATGGTACCAGCTTACACACGCGCATTGATAGCCGAGTGCTACAACTTATTAAAACAGCTATTGCACGTGTTACTGACAAGAACAAAACAAAATAATTAGTGTTTTTTGGCCCTACGGCAAAACCTCACTGCCTTTATTTCCTGTAGTAAGATACGTACTTTAGCTGTTTAGTAAGTTATATCGCAGCGCTATCAATGCCTTCTTAAAAAGAGAGCCGTCAGTTCGATGTGAGTGCAATGTACATCGAACTTACGTTTTTGGGGTGTATTATTGTGACAAAACGGTGCAAGACTACATCCTTTTTTTTAGAGTGTCTGGACTCGAGGGTTAGTCTATTAATCTGCTGTGTTCAAGTAGATTAAAATTTTTGTGATGAAATAAACTTATCGGGGACCTTATTGCCATGCAGTATTTAGAAAACGATCGTTCAGATTTGTTAAAAATACAGCAGTCGTTTTGGAGAGTGAAGTATATATGGTTTATTAATTTCCACACTAAGTTTAACAGGGAAATTGAGGTCACGTGGCCACGTCATGTTACGTCATATTATCATGTCACACCAGAAGTTTACACCGTGACGTCAAGGTGTTACGTGACCTGACGTTACATTACGTAGGGTCACGTGACTTCAATTTCCCCTCTAGGCTTAGCTGGAAAATCGACTATACGGTGTTTAGCTGGGGTCACGTTATACCATAACCTCATACGAGTTCAATAACCTCGCTCCATTTAACCGGGAAATTGATGCCACGTATCCAGACGTCACATAGCGAGGTCGGTAATGTGACGTATCAATGTCACAAGACCTGACGTCACAAGACGGCAGATCAAGGTACATACATTTAGTCGGTAAGATTAGTGCCAAATTGACTCTAGGTGTCAAGTCGTGGCGCCACGCGATGCCATAACCTCACATGATGTCACCGATCTCCCCGTTAAATTTAGCAGTGTTATTAGGGAATTGTAGTAGACCGTTTCCGCAGCCCGCGCTAAGCACCCGAAAAGAGCTCCGTAATCCGCCACGAGACCTTGAACTATGCAGACAAGGCTGGCGGCGCGCATGCGCAGCTGCGGCGTAAACGATCTACTGCAACTCCCGATTGAAGGGAAGGTTTCAGGTCGCGGAGTGACGTGATCTTACGTCACGCAACGTGGTAACGTGACGTTGCATAACAATGTCAAGTCGTGGTGTCACGTGACATCTTTATGTCACGTGACGTCACCTTCCCCGCTACATATAGCGGAGAAATGCACGAATAGAGGGACAGACAAACGAGAAATATTTTGGGATTAAGGGGTTTCGTCAAAAGGCCTTCCATGCTTTAAATATATTCCGTCTGTGCAGTATCTTGGAATTCACTGACGCCGGATAAAGGAGGACTGACTCTGTGCGGATAGTCGTTATATCCCGAGGCGACAAAAAAAGACCCAATCTCCCCACCCGGACAAGAAACGACCGAACAAGTCTGAACAAGAAACAGGCTAGAGATGCAAAAAAAAAAAAAAAAAAACGATCGATTATTCTACATACGAATGAAGGAACGCAATGGGTAGTATCCATCCGTATTGCACTCGAGCTCGGCCCATAGAGCGTGTGCGCCTGCCTCCACGTAACCGCCCTTCATGCATGCGCGTACGCCGAGCCCTCAGGCGAACGAGATCGATTCCCACGGATCTGTGACACACGCGAAGAATAGTTCTCTCGACGCGCCGAGGAAGTTGTCATTCTTTTCGAAAGCCCCGAGGGCGTTCGAGGAACCTTCAGGGATTACTGACGCCGGAAGGCCATCTTGCCGCGTCGCTCGCTCGCGCCTACTCTCAACCGTTTGCGTTCGCAGAGCTCTGGCGGACTAGAAAAAATAAGCGGGAACGGAATAATGGGGGTAAATTGAGCAGCAGCAATCTAGCGAAGCTGAAGGGATTAAAAAAAAAAGCAGAATGGGACTCCCGTTCACTTAGCAAAAGGCTCCTGACTTTAGGTAAATTGGAATGTTCAACATGCGTGAGATTTTTTAACTTGGGGCTGACGCACTTTCCTCTGTCTAAAGATAGACACAACCAACTTCCATTTACTCTTTTCTTTTTTTCATACATTCTCTTTACATGCTCGACGGTGGATCGGTCCTATATTCACGAAAAAACTCGACGTAACAAACTATTTCTATAAGGTTCATGTTTAATCACAGCCCTATTTTTATGAACCACGAAAACGTGATATAGTCGTATCATGAAACGTTACATCTGGATGTACAGTCTCCGCGGGAGTTAATCGCTCCACGCTAGCGCGCGTTTATTTCCGAGGGGCGCTTGACTGGTGACTATACTTCGTTTCAGCTTCGGTCCGAGCGCGGCCGATGTTATGAGCCGAAGGGCCAATCAAACAGCGAAAGAGGCACAACGTCATAGCGTGCTCTCTGCAGTTGATAGGACCAGCCGGTATTCGCCGTCTCTCTATGCGTGCTCCTCCGCCGGCTAGTCCTATTAAGGGCAGATAGCACGCCATGACGCTGCGCTTTTTGTGCTGTTCGATTGGCCCGTCGGCTCATAACCTCGGCCGCGCTCGGACCTAAGCTGAAACGAAGTTTAGCGATAAAACTAGAGATGACGTTAGGGCGAGTCCATATGGAGTGGATGGGGGAAGCCGCTCAATTCGAGGGAACCGTTGTTATCATCTGCCTGCCTGCGGGTGAGCGTAGTTCGAATGAAAATGGGAGATGATTCTGCAGAAGGTAGAAAATACAACTGACGTGTTTCCTTCCCTCTTTCATAACTGCAATCTCATTCGTGCTCGGCGATCATGAATTCTGCAGAATCATATTCCCTTTTCATTCGAACTACGCTCACTCGCACGCAGATAACAACGCTTCCTCTGAATCGAGACGGCTTCCTTCGTCCACTCCGCATGGACTCGCCCTCACGTCATCTCTAGTTCTATCGCAAGACACCAGTCAAGCGGACCTGAAAAAAAAAAAAAAAAACCCGCGCTCGCGTGGACCTATTAACTCCCGCGGCGATTACCTACATCAGCAGCGCTGTCGTTCTTTACATCTCAGAGACGCCGTAGCAGTAACGTACACGTTTATTATGAGTAAGGCACGGATTCTTTTTTTTTCAGTAACGTCCTTTGTTCTCACATCTGATCCTTGCATCTCGAATGTTTCCGGCAGCCACCTTCATCCCATCCTTCTCAAGAAACAGCAGGCCGTGCGTTTGAGTAAGAGGTGCCCGCAAAAAAGAGAAAAAGGAATTTACCGACAGAGCATTTTATCGTGAAAATGCATGGGTTGAGTTACACTATGCTGAGCACAGAGCCTCTCTGTGGAGATAAGTGCCAACAAAATTTCTCTGGCGAGGATTTTTAAAGTTCGAAAAAGTTTTGTTCAGATATCAATGTCTACCGGGTGAAACAAGGAGACGGCAGGCTCTTTAAATCGACCGGAAAATTCGGTTTCTTAACCTATCGCGCTACGACTTTGTGCAGCGTTGCCCACAGATGGTGCATTTTTTTTTGTAAAATTTGCAAAGAGCGAACTTACACGAGAAAAAAGTAATGAAAGAAAAAGGCTTAGCTCCTATGGAAACGTTGCGACGCCACCGGTCTTCAAAGAGCACGGCGCCGTTTTGCACGGGACACAAGAGATGGCGCAACGAACGCCGCCAACGAACGAGTATTCGGCGCCGAGAGCCAGCGTCTTTAGCAGACAATCTTTTCGACTCAAAAGCGGCGCGCGTTCCGCAGGCGGCGACAGTCGCAGAAACAAAAACAGGCGCGGTAACAACAAGCAACTGCAGTTCCTTGTCTGCTAAATACGCCGGCTCTCGGCGTCTGCTCGTTCGGTGGCGGCAGTTGGCGTCGCGACCGCTTGCGCCATCTTTTGTCTTCCGTGCGAAACAGCGCCGTGTTGTTTGAAGACCGGTGGCGTCGCTGCGTTTCCATCAGACTTGTGCCTATCTCAAATACTCTACTCAAGATACTGTATCTTAAATACTTTTTGAAGTATCTTGGTATCTTGCAAATACCTTTGATGGAGAGTATTTAATTACAATTCCGAGTATCTTGTACTCATTATCTTAAATACATTTTTGACATTCCGCCATTTTCCGAGTTTTTCGGTAGGAAGTGGCGTGGGCGTGGCACGAGCAAACGTGAACATTCTTTCGAGCAACCGAATCCTGTTGCTAGCTCCGATTAGCTACGGTGCCTTTAACTGAGCTCGTGAAAATATCGCTTTTTTGCCGACTGTGACTCATATTTCAACCCAAAGTTCGTACAATGAAGGTTCTCCCCTCGCCTTCCCAAAGGCGCCTTTTTTGTTTCTATAAAGTTTCCCCCCAAAAAATCCTCAAACAAAAGGCGTGGTTTTACGGAAGTAAAGATGCCACCCTGACCCTGAGGCGCAAGCAGACCGGGAAACGACCAACGAGAACAATGCAGACTTGAGTGTCAAGAAAATAACAAATAGAACAAAATGAGAAGTGGACACACACAAAAAAGTAGACATTTTTGTTTCGCCATTTCGTCGTTTACCCTGAGACTGGGGGTTTTTTTAGAAGAGCAAAAGTAACAGATGGGAATCGATGGGAAACGCGTATCCCATCGATAGGAGGAATTTCAAGGATGTGAGAGCGGTGAAACAAGAGTTAGAAAGGAGTTCGTTTGAGACCTGTCTGTTTTTCTGTTACTTTTGCTCTTCTAAAAACCCCCCCAGTCTCAGGGTAAACGACGAAGTGGTTTACTTCCACCAGCTAGCCTGTACATTGACTCTATTTTTGTTTCGCTTTTTGTATATTTGACCCTGCTAAGGCAAAACGGCAAATTTGTTTTTCTTTTCTTTGTGTTGTCAGTCCGGCACTTATTGCTCTCGCGAACACTGTCTGTAAGCGAACATTGATAAGCAGAGAACAGTACAGGAAACGAACTAGAAGCTGGATGACTCTCAAAATGCCAACAAAGTGTCCCCCGACGTTGAGTGATTTTCTGAACGCAACCTACTTGAAGAAGGTGCGACCACTGCCGTAACTATTATGTGGGTTCTCTTTGTTATTCATTCACTCATATCCGTGTCCCAAGTTCATTTATAGTGAACTCCCCGTATAGGGAATATGTAGTTAAACGATGCGTCTAAGGTGCGCCGCAGGATGTGATATTCAGCGATGTCACTATTGGCGAAGCGCTCTGACCCGTTTGTCACCCCCACACCTCGGTGTTTACCCAACACAAGGCCTGCGCACATGCCCACAGGCCTTGTGGGCATGTTCGTGTATCTTTTTTAATAGAGCGCAAGGCACAGCAATAAAAAAATACAAAAAATTAGTGAAGTGACGTTAATTGCCGGATCTCCCCCGAAAGCAGTTGCCAGGGGATGAGAACTTGACCCACTTGCGCTTTTGTGCTGAGCTGGGCACTGTGCATGCTGCATTGTTCATGCAGGCCGGAGTGGTAACAAAGGAGCCCCTATTTCCCCTCACCGGAGAACACGAACTCCAGCTGAACGCTGACGCCGCGTTCGGTTAAGTCAGCCGAGCGCTGAGCCATTGTATTTGTTGTCCCCATCCATATAGTTCTAAAGTTAACCGCTTGGGGCACCACGGTCTGATCTCCTCCCCAATAGATAAAGCGACCTCTTTCTTGTTGTCCCAGAAATGTTTTGTAACATCTATCAGTGATATTGCCACGCGCGTTGCCCAGCGAGCGCATGGCCGAATGGTTACCGCGCTTGGCTCTCGCGTGGACGCTCTCGCGCGGAGGCTCCGGGTTCGATACCGAAAAGCTGACTTCTCTTTTATTTATTACTTCAATTTGACATTCTGGTAAGTTCGAGAATTTTGTCTTCTGATCGAGTTACGAATGTTCTACGCGCCGAACGTTCTACGCCGAATGTTCCAGAAACCCACGCGGGTCCAAAAGGTGCTCCGAGTGGCGGTCCGGAGTCAGTCTCGCCCCAGCTGTCGATCATGCTGTTTCGCCGACATCGACGCCTGCGACGCGCTAGCCTTTCTCTATTTTGTTTCGGGAACAAGTTCGCTCCCTTAAACGTTTAGTTTCTTTTGTTATTCGCCGCCTCATCATTTATCATTCATGACAATATTTTGCTCTTTATAGTCGGACTGCATAAAATAGCCCTACGATAATTTTTTCCCCCGTTTTGTGTTGTTGCGTGCTAATAAACCATTCTGGTAACCCAGATTTGCGTAGCTGCATAATTGTCGTTGTCAATAACGTCGATACAAATTAAGCAATGCGGAAGTATCTTCAAAAGTAACTGAAATACATTTCTATGTATTTGTACTCTACTCAAGATACTTTGCAGTGAAAGTAACTTGAGTAGTATTTTAAATACTTTATGAAGCAGGTATTTAGTAACTTAACTTAAATACTTTTATCGAGTATTTTGTCCAACACTGGTTTCCATAGGAGCTAAGCCTTTTTCTTTCTTTACTTTTTCCTCAGGTAAGTTCGTTCTTTGCAAATTTTACAAAAACAAATGCACCATCTGTGGGCAACGCTGCACAAAGTCGTAGCGCGATAGGTTAAGAAACCGAATTTTCCGATCGATTTAAAGAGCCTGCCGTCTCCTTGTTTCACCCGGTAGAATTAAAAACTCCTGACTTAAAAGACCTGAAAAGTTTATTTAATTCTGCCCGTTTTTCAAATCCTCACATTTTCCAAGCCATTGACGTTTTTTTTGTTTTTTTTTTTCTAATGTTTTAGGCGAACGTATTTTCTTTTTACCAAAGGATTCTTTCGCGAAGATCTCACAGCCCGAAACGGAACAACAAATTTTATAGCGGTATAAATGATGCCCTTAAACATTTTCCAAATATTGCAGGTGAATACCGTGCTTAATAAAACAAAAAAACTCACGCGTATTGTGTTTTGCTAAAGTTTTACTTAAAAATACGAGATCAAGCACAGAGCTAACAGAACCTTGTGCTCAAGTACTTTATGCACTATTTATATAAATTGTTTCAAAACGCTAGATTTAAACGCGCTTAAGATGTAGAAACTTCGCTGTGGCTGACGCAAACGTGCATTCAATCAATAGCGGACAAATTAAAATTCCCAGTAAAAATTACCCTCTTATTTGTACTTATCATGGGCTCGAAACATTTTATTTAAAAAAGTATAACATATGTTTTTGGCTATTGGGAGATAATACTTAGCACTCATGATAAGAAAAGCTACGTCAACTACAACGTAATAAAAAAATTTAGTGATGTCGAAGGGAGGCTTCACAACTCTTTCAAACTGTTTTCAAATGATGACGGTGACACGGCCATATCGAAACTTACGATTATCATTAAAGCACGCATAATTCGGGGGAATAGAAACGGAGTCCTCGACTGGGGCGCTCAATTATGGTTTTGTTATTATAACCACGTACGTTTCGTGTTCTAGAAAAACGGCTTCTATTTCAGCTGTCTTGTTTAATACGCAACGCGTCTTCAAACGAATAACCACGAGCTCATCAAGAAAACGACTGGCATTCGAAAGACAACGCCCGTCCTTGTTCTCTCTCATGGTCTTGACTGTCCTAGCATAAGCGTCGACGGCAAGATTCTGGGTCGAAATAAAGCAAAAGGGCCGTCAAACGCCACCTCATCCTAGACTAACCGCACCCTGGTTTCTGAATTTGTTTCGTCACGCGTAGCATCCCAGAATTGGTTCCTTGCGGTTTGATATAGTTTGAAAAAAAAAACAAAAAAATTCACTAATCGAAATGTTCGTACCTTTCAGCCTCTTCAATTGCGTTACGGGGCAGTGACAAATTCATTAACGCTCTGTCGTTGCCAGAAAGGAAGCACCGTCTGCAAAGCAATACCTACAGTCAGGCACGCATCCAGGGAGGGAGAGGGGAGGCATGGGGCTTTGGTCTCTCACCCCCCGAAAGCTTTCATTTTGCTGGGGCCTTCTCTCCCCCTCTCCCTCATACAGCGTTCTGTCATGGCAGCCCCCCCCCCCTCCCCCCCTGATCAAAACCCTGGTTTCGTGCCTGCCTACAGTCACACTCAATAACATCTTAAAATGAGCAGGACGTATCTTAATATGTACAAGCCAATTACGTCTGCTCCGTGATTCGGCTTGCTTATGAATTAAATCCGCTATGTCATTCATTAGTTTCGGAGCTATAATAGGACAATCGGGAATCCGTTTCTTAAGCTGTTCGTTATTAAGTTACCACCGTCGATAGCTCTTTTTCACAGGACCTGTCTGGTAGGCCATCCCAGCGAGCTAAAACTTCATAGCAGCGGGCTCATTACAGCAGACTGACGGCGAGTGCTCCTCTTTGCACCATTATCGCTGGGTTTGCTGGATCTGGCGTCTCTTTTTTGGGCCTCATCGAAACAAGGGATTGTAGGAAGCTTCCTCGACGATCCTAATCAAGTTTAGAGCACCACACGCGCGAGTTTCGCTTCCTCTCTGGGCTCAGAATTGAAAAGGAAGTAAGGAGGAAAAAAGTTAAAAAAGGGAGACCTTTTTTTTTCTTTTTTTTTTTTTTTTTTGGGGGGGGGGGGGGGGGGTAGACAAAACGGCAGTGCTGGAAGATGCGCCGGTGAGGGCGCCCGCTGGGATATTGGGAGTTAGGGACCTCAGTACTCCTCCCGCGCACAGGTCGGCGGAAAACAGGGCAACAGAAGAGGGTGGGTCTATTAACGGTTGGTGTTGCGTCGAGAGGCGCAGCATCTATTTAAACACGGTGTTCGTTAAACAAGCGAGGTTTTTGTTTTTTGTTTTTTTTTTTCCAGGCTGAGAATGATGCCGCCTGTTGTATGTTTAATTAAGAATTCACGCAGGGATTTTCACTTTGCTCTCCCTCTCTCTCTCTTACTTATACTCTCTCCCTCTTTCCTCTCATTCTATCTCACTTTTTCTTTCTGCCCCTATTCCCTCTCCCCTCCTCTCTCACGCTTTCTTTCTTTCTGTAACTTCTTCCTGACGAACTGTGTGGTGTGTTTAATTATTTGTGGAAGGCACAGTTGGCAGAAACTTCTGAAAATAACTCGTGTCAACAGGCTTGAAGTAACTCATTGGACGCGGCAATTCTGCCTTCAAAGGCAATTTCCGAACTTCCCTTGTTAATGTGGTTTCGTATCATAAGTCACAAGTTGGTTTCACTGTTTAGTGCCCGCCAGAATTCAGCTGAGGCTCCTTCAATGCGCTTACGTGTAACTCATAGTTCGCGGAAATTGGGTGGTTTATTCTGTCATCACATTCTGTTCATAACCTAACCACATTCCACGTTTTTTGTTTTGTTTTCCAGGTTCTGCAATTCTTCATATAACCTTGATTGCTCAGGAAATTAGAGATTGCCTTCCACATGAAAGCTCGACATGGCCCAGTAATTATTTCTTAAGAATAAAGGTATGAACATGTTTTAGTTAATACTGTATCTTGTGTGCACTTCCTTGAAATTTCTAACACAGTGTTTAAGCAGCTGTTAATCTCTGGGATGTGCAGCTGGCATTAACTCCTGAAAGTAACTTGGGCCAACAGCCTAGTCACATTCCCTGGGCACTAGATATTTAATTTGAATTGTTCCCGCATCAAAAAGTGGTTTACGTGTTGTCTGTAACTTGCAGCGGCAGAAAGCTGTAACTCAATCACTGACGACGATTCCCGTCGTCGTCAGTGATTCTCAATCACGCATGACGACGATTCCCGTCGTCATGCGTGACGACGGGAATCGTTCCGACATCAAAAATTAGCTGGCGTGTTTTCCACACCTTGCAGCAACGGCCAGAGCCTGTTGAACTGCTAGCTGCAGTGATTTAACAAAACAGACATCTCAGTGAACAATAAATATAGCAGCAAAATGCTGTATTTATTGTTCACCGAGACGTCCGTTTTGTTAAGTCACTGCAGCTAGCAGTTCAACAGGCTCTGGCCGTCGCTGCAAGCTGTGAACAACATGCCAGCTAATTTTGTATGTAGGAATGATTCCTGTCGTCGCGCATCACGTACAGCTCAGAGATTGAGATTTATGGTTTTCTGCCGTTGCAAGTTACGGACAACACGCCAGCTAATTTTCGATGCCGGAACGATTTCTGTCGTTGCACATTACGTGCAGCTCAGTCATTAAGTGTTACGGTTTTCTACCGTCACAAGTTACGGATAACACGCCAGCTAATTTTGGATGCCGGAACAATTCCCGTATCTGTGGATCACGTGCATGAAAGTTACGGTTTTCTGCCACGCTTCTACGGGTCAAGTTACGGGCAGAAACCGTAGGGCCTCATTACTGTCATGCACGTAATGCCTAGTTAATGCTGTGACCGTAATGCAAGACAACGGAAATTGTACCGGCATCAAAAATTAACTGGCAATTTCAGTAATTTGACGGGATTTTTTTTTACAGTGAAGCTACTAAACTTTGGCTAGCAGACGGCGTTCGGAAAATCGGCGTTTCGTGCCATGGTGACGGCAATAAGAGCAGACGTCCTTTATGCTGTGGAAGAACACTGCGGCGCAGCGATACGAGGTGCGTGCTGAGGCCCTTCACGCATTCTTTTCAATGGGCGGAACGCAAAAAAAAAAAATGAGCTCGAAATAAGGACTTAGCACAGAAGGCAGGTTTTCTCCAGCGCGTCGAAATTTTGACAATCCTTGCACAAAAAGCATGTTTTTAGACGAAAGTCTAAAAACAGCATTTTTTTATAGAACAACATATGAATAAAGTGTTAATTATCGGGGCGGGTTTACATTCGTATGCAACCACGATTCTCATAATCATAAAAAGGTATCTAAGAAATACGTTTCTAATAATACACCTACACCTAACTATGCAAATTAAAGTTATTATTACCTCCTCAGTAGAATTGCAGTTAGCAATATTAAGCATACCTATTGTACGCGCCTTAAAACGAGAAGGTATACTACACCAATGAGTCTGACACCATTGTTCACCCTACGCAGTCGCCTCCGTATTGAGGAATATAACCTATACGGCGAGCAAGTGTTCTAAAATGCGTCTTTGGCTCATTGGAACGCAAGGAGGGGGCACGCCAATCAAAGCGCAACATAGAGAACGCGTAGATGACGCACGATGACGAGGCAGCCAAGCTTGCGCTGCCATTGGTTGAGGTCGGTGGTAGACAAATGCACGTGAGCGCATTTGGCGGGTAAACAGACGCACGAGGTGCACAAGGACCAGGCGACCTTGCACGTCGTATTCGACCCGCCTCATGTTTTTCCTCTACGGTTTAAAGGTATAATGAACCAAACATTTCTCCGTACATAATAAGTGGCGCACGAACTTTCCACGAGCCAGCAGCCGCCGCTGTGCGCGAGCACATGCAACGAAATTGAAGTCATAATCCTCCATTCATGTATGGAAAAAGGTGTATGGGCTCCGGGAAAAAAGAGAATAACAACAGGCTTTTAATTTCCAAACATGAAAGCGACGTGCTTGTTAGACAAATTATTCGCCTACCTTTTACACCGGGCCTCGCTGTGGAGAAGAAAAGCCTGTCTTTATTCTCCTTTTCACCGGAGCCCACCCATTTCACGGCCATCTTCAGCGAGAATGGAGACTATATGACGTCAATTTTGTTGCTCGTGCTCGCGCACACAAGCGGCTGCTGGCTCGTGAAAAGATCGTGCGTCACGTAATATGAACACTACAATGTTTTGTTTAGCATCCTTTTAAAGAAGGTGCATGGTAGGCCAGACAATATAAAGTCAAGTAGAACGTAAAGATGCTTCCGTTTCAGTCGCTCATCGATGGAACCCAGTAGTGGAGATTGCACACGCACAGAACAAAACGTAGATTAAGAAAAAAGGGAAAGAAAAGCAAGAATAAAACAGCTGAACCGAAGATAGAGGGAGTAGGCAGGCGAGCGGGTTTATGTTACAGATTTTTGAAAAACCGGCGACGACGGACGAATAGAGGGACAAACACGAAACGTCTCAATAGCGACGACGGTGGAGGATGTCACAGATACAACGACAAACATGAAACAATGCCTGCATCAAGTAGTCTGATTTGAGATAGGAGGAGAGACAGAGAAGGCTGGTTTATGTTACACTTTTTGTTTCTACCGCAGACGATGGGCAAAAAAAGGAAACAAGCACAAAACGTCTGAAGATCCCTTTATATTTTCGTAGCAGTCGGATTTCCTTGCAGATGCGCAGCGGAGGACGTTTTATATGACGCCCGGAAGACCTCTCGGTTCTTCTATGGGACCGTTCTATGTCTTCGGGCGAAGGAGCCAGAAATAGTCCCGTGCTCTCGGTGGTTTATATTATTTTCTTGGCGTGCAGCTTTTTAATATACTGAGTAGCCTCCTTCTCTGTAAGTGCGTCGGTATGTGCGTGAGTGGTTTGCGTTAGAGGGAGCCCCCGACCGACTCAAAAAATCTCGGAGGAACCCCCTCGGCCAAATGAAACTTGAGGGCTCGCTGAATTGATCGCCGGAACCCGAGGTTCCAATGCGACGGAGTGCGGCCTCTATCCCCGATGATTCGACGCCGCCAGCACTGCTTGACCTCGCTGCGGCCTTTACAACAGGCACATTTCTTCGCAGATTTTGATTGCTCGGTTATTCAGCGACAGTGATCACGCATTTTGGCTCCTTCTTAGATTTCCGAAGCGTTTGTTTTCGCTTATTTAAGCACGTAGTTTCACTACTTAAATCGGTAGCTTCTTGCCTCGGCCTCTGCACATTAAAAGACGCTTAGATAGAGCGGCGTTTAGCGCTTAACCTTCGCTGAGAACTGTATCTTCACATTTCTGACTCCTAGAGCTAGTTTCTTCTCTGAAACCGCGTTGATCTGTGATTGCACACAGTTTGAACTAAAGGTCTGTATTTTCAAAACTACCAGTCAGTGTCCCAAAAAAACAAAATCATAACTAATCTTTAGCAACGAAATGTTCAGTGCGACCTTCATGTATTTATATAGTGCAATTACACAATGCCAAACGAAATCGAACGTCAAGAATCGAGTGCAACCTATTAATAGGAATAAAAAATATAACAAAATAAGACTGCATTTTTATATGCTAACTTTTGTGGGCAGGCTCTAATTAGAAAGTTCTAGTTAGTCTTCAAACTAGGTCAAAACATTACAAGATTCAAAGAAAGGATAAAAAGGTGAATTTTGGCTATCCTATCAGCATCGCAGCACTAAACGTAACACTATGTATCCGTACACTGCTGGGCATTGGTCGTGCGAACAAGACCACGTGAATATGATAACAAGTGTGAGAAGGGGCGTATAGACAAACAGCCCACTATCCAATCCTCGGTGCGAAGTCACGTGTGAGAGTAAGCAGGCCAGGGTCAGTATTTACGTAGTGTTGCTCGTAGAACGGCAGAAAAGTGCGCTCAAATCATCTTGACACCGAGCACGCGTCCGAAGATACAGCGCTGTCGATATAAGCTTGACTGCACGTGTACTCACAATCCACTCACCACCTCATAGAAGACAAGGTCTGAGCGCATTACGTCATGGTTAGTGGATCTCCGATCTGCTCCAAGTATGCAAACACGGCTACGCGAGATAGGCTGAACTTTGCTTGGCAGTCAAATGTATGGGAGCGCGCGTGCTTGGCAACCGGTTACAGCTGGGCAGGCACACTCCTTGGAATAGAAAGGGGTTTCAATAGGGGGTGCTCACTGGACGCCATATTTGAGGGCGATGTTTAGAGCAAATGCTCAGAACGAGCTCAGATTAATAGCCCGCTAAGACCGGCAGTCTTGCTGGTGCGGAATGCACGTTCCAAATTCACTGCCGAAGCTAGCCGTCAGCACGCGCTCAGCAGCCGCGCACACAGCTATGGCCGCCAGTGAATACTCCCTATTCCCTTGAAGTTTGAGCGTAGCGAAAGCTACAAAAACGAGCTCCGGGCTTTCTGCGTTCCTGCCAAGCAAGCGCGCTCGTCCAGTGCAAGCTCTGTTCAAGGCCACATGCTCGCGCTTGTAACGCTAAGCTCGCTGGCTTCCGCAGTGCTTCGGTTGCGGGTGCCTGCGCGATCACACATGTGTTAGCAAGTGCAGAAAGTTAGCGCTGAAGGCGGAGCTTCTAGTTTCAGCTTAAGGGTTAACAACGTATAACATTTGGACCTGCGTTTGAACTTAACTTGAAACGAAGTATAGACAATTGCACTCGTAAGTGATGACGTCACAAAATGGTGCTCCGCTTCATACAAACCACTGCTGAGGCCGTTGTTATGGACAAATGCATAAGGACTCGGCGCGAGGTTAGAAATTGTCTGATAAAAAAGTAAATATTTTTGTAAAATAATATCAATAATAATAATAATCTTTATTTGGACTCCTTGAGTCTCAAGTGGAGGGGCAAAAGGTAAACAGATTTACCAGTTGCATTGTGTCTTCTGACAATCTAATCATGAAGACTTTTTCTATCGTCTCAGTACCATAATATGATGAAAAAAGCACGTAATAAAATTTCACAGCCGGTTTTGGCTTGCTACCAGACGACATCCCGGCTTCGCGGGTTCACTTGTTCTTTCTGAGGGAGCACACGACCGCGTTGATTGAGGTTGGTAAAGATCGACGAAACTTCTATTCTCGGGGTCAACTTTCCGTGGGATTTGGGAAGTGAAGAGCGCCCGTGCACAGCTTTCATTGACGCTCGAGGTGCGCGAGCGAATTCCCGTGAAGCTCGCTTCGGCAATATTTGAGAAAGTGAAAGCTCTGGGAAGCCGAATCATGTACGGCGACGACGAAGTGAAGTGTATTAAGGTTCAATAACTGTAGACCAGCACACGTTTCAATCATTTCTGAGAGCACATTTGCTTCAGTGCACACCTATGTGATAGAACGAACTGTCCGTAACAGATATATATTGCCGCAGAAGAAAACGAATCAACAACCGTAAAAGAACAAATAGAGATTTAATCGGCGAACTTGAGCCTAGAAACAAAACAAAGGATGAGCGTCGATGGCGGTAGCAGCGAGCCACGATGCGTCGGCGGGACAGCTGGCTGTGAGTTGGCTAAGACGCGCTCGGCTCCTTATCTATACACTAGGCATCTCGAGCATTCGACATAGAATGTTCGTCAGTGATCTAGCGCGGGACTGATTATGCAAGGGTAAGAGTAAACTCGAATCTTTTAGAGGCACCGAGAAGCGTTCTTTCTCAGTCATGCTCGCTTGGGGCCTTACTTAAAACTTAAGAATCAGTATGATTTTTTTTCTTCGCTTAATGATTAAAAGGCAGGTACAAAACACAGACCCATATTGCAAGCCTCAAAAACGAAATTTGGGTTCTCAAACTACTCGGGTTACAGACAACATAATTGCTTTTGTCATTACAATCCTCGTTAAGTAAAAAATCAAAAAGAGGGCCCGACGCTGCTTTGATATAATGTTCTAAACAGATGCTTTTCACGCTGCATTTTAGAGCGCAGCACTTAGGCGCCCGTTTCCGGCTTAAGCGGCGCCGGCGTCGCCGTCGCTGTCGCCGTCGGTGCAACTGCGCGGTGCATTATGGGTAAATTTCCCCGCTAAATTTAGCGGAAAATGTTTAGCAGATCTTTATGCGTGTGGTGATTTTCCTCAAACAGTATTAGCGGCGAGATGTTTCGGTGGCGCCCTCGTATGGTTACCTTTTGTGACGTCATTACCTTGCGAACAACAAGTTCGAAGGTGTTTGTACTAGCACGGCGGAAGCTTGAAATCAAAGCGTTCTTGAGCCAACACAGTCAACACCGTCAAAATGGAAGTCCTCACGTTCCTCTTATTTCCTTCCATGAGAAATCCTTTGCTGACGTCATAGTCAGCATTCGGCCAATCGGGGAAGGCCGACCACCGCGACGCTTTCGGTCGCGCACGTCGCCAATACCATATCGCACGCAAAAACATTTCGTTTTTATAAACCTCATGAGTTTTCTTAGGCCCGCCATGTTCCCAATAAATTCAACAGTAAAATCATATCACTGTGGCAACGACTCAAACAGAGTCCGACGTAATACCTCAACCATTTCATGTGCATTCGTTATGTGTTCGTCGTCTGTGACGGGAATCTCGAGGCGTCTCGAGGACCGGAAGTTATCGTCGCCAACATTTCAAGAACAGCCGATTCTTGGCGAAATTCTCTCGAGGAAACTGTAAAATTTTGGCTTCCTTTAACTCTTTTTTTTGGACGTTTAAATTGCACGTCCGAGTCTTGACCGATCCTTATTTCGGAATGGAATCCAGCCCCATGTAGTCGTCCATAACAACGCCCCTAGCAACGGTTTGTTTGGAGCGGAGACGTGACACTTACCGTGTCAGTTGCAAGCGGGGAGACTGGCCTCTGCCGTGTATCTGCTCGTGCGGGAAAGCGCGTGCAATTACAAGCTTGTCAAAGCTACGTTCAGACGCAAGCTGCACATGCTTGCACGCATGGGGCACCACTCGGGGCGCGATGCCGTTTTCAGTATTCGTGCGTACGGCTCAGCGTACACTACACAGCTCCACGCACACACGCGCGCGCTGAGCCGCGTAGATCGCACGCTGAGCTATGCACTTGTAAACATTGGAAAGCCTTATACTGATGACGATTCAAGAAGAAAGGCGAAGTTCTTGTCTTCTACCATCACTGACAGGATAAGAAGGTTTTTCAGTAGACCCGCCTCCAGCGCGAGCTACATAACCTTCGACAGCGCTTTCGGCGACGTTTGGGACCTTCGAGTGTGCACGCGCAGAAAAGCACGGCGGAGAGCCACGAGCACGTGCTGGAGGCTGGGATTCCGATACACCGTGCCGTTCCCATCCCCTAAGGAACTATTAGCGATGTGTACAACCAGTGGCGTCGCTACGTGCCGTCGGCGTTTCGCGATTGGCCAAACGACAGGCATGAGGGCATGGTCGGACCGTCAAGTTCGACGGTGTTAGTTCAAGAACGCCACGACTCCGAGCTTCCTCCGTCCTCTTTGCACACACCATCAAGATTGTCGTACGCAGCTGATGATAAGTAGCGAGGATCACAACTCGTGACGTCAGGGCAAGGCAAATCCTGGTCTTGACGTCACGGGTGCGAGCCATAAGAAGGCGCCACGGAAACATCTCGTCGAGAATAGGTGGCACTGATCCTCTTCATCGGTCATCTCACCACCTTCGGGATAGGACTCTCGGCGAGTTTTTCAATTCGTCACTGAAAAGAACGAACCACGATTTACTTTCCCTATATCAAACTACCGTGGCCCCTTTTTTATGATGGTACTACACAGTATTGACTGCAGTAGACAAATATTTAAAATAAAGTAGTTAAGCTTATGTAATTAATTCGATAATTATCACTTTATATTCATTCCCTGGCATCCATCGCGGTCGTTAAAATCCCGAAAAAAATCGTGTACGGAATTGAAGTGTTGTTAAATCACTGAAATAAATCCAGAGAGAGTAAACAAGAAACAATCTTAGCGCGGGAAAGGATAAACCATGAACATGAAAGCAGCGTTTCACCTGTGCTCTTTCCATGTTACTTTTTCTTCTGCATAAAATTAAAGGATTTATTTGTTTGCTGTTTTTAGTTTTTCAATCATATCTTTATTTCTAAAAAGTAGGCTTAAACATCGCCTTGAGCATGCCTAAAAACGTTACCTATTATGACGCGTTGTTTCTCAGGAAACAGATTTTAATTAGACGATTGCACACACGTCCCTAAGCATAAATATAGAAATAACTCTCATCAAAAAGTTGAGAGGAAACCATAAAGCCTTACACTGAGAAACGTATAATCTCATGACGTAGTATAACGTATAGTTTTGTAAGATTGTGCAAGCTCCGAAGAATTCTTGACTGCTCTCTGTCGCTTTTTTTTTCACTCAGTTGTGCGTTTTCAGATAATATCGAACAACCATGTCCGGTGACCATTTTTAATTTTGATTAAAAAAATATATTTTGCTGGCTTTATGCCCAGAAGTATAAAACAAATCCTTGTTTTCGTGAAAAAATTTTTGTCTTTGCGAAAAAAAAAATGGTAAGCACCCTCTCAGTTTCGTGCGCGTTTTGCGTATCGTGCGATGTTGACATTTCGGGCGGCTTCCCCCAAAAAACAGTTCTGGCTACGGGTCTTGAAATATTCACTGACAAATTAGGCATAGGAAAGATTGACAAAAGTATTAATCACCGAGTATTAGGGTAGTTATTTTGAGAAAAAAAAAGCCGTTTGCAACTCCCTGTAACGCCGAATTAGAGCGCAGCTCTTGAGGAGGAGGAGGGGAAAATATGTAGAGGGGGCAATGCCCCTCCTACTCTTGTGCCCTCCCGCATTTAGGGGAAAATTTTCCGCTAGCTTTAGCGGGGAAAATTTGCCGTTAGATTTAGCGGGGAAATTTTGCCGCTAAATTTAGCGGGGAACTTTTTCCAGCGGGGAAATTTAGCCATGATGCACCGCGCGGTTACGCCGACGCCGCTCAAGCTGGAAACGGGCGCATAAGAGCTGCTCTCTAAAAATCGCAAACATGGCACATTGCGCAATAACGCTCTGGATTAAAGAATATTTTTCTCCGTATCTATAAAAGCTAAGGTCTTAAACTTTGCCAGTGTGTTGCCCTGTATATAGCTCATCTTTTCGTTAAATATTGTTGTCCTGGTTAGCTGGAGAAATTTACAAGAATTGCTTACACAGGGGCATTTAACTAAAAATGCATCATTTTGAAAATCATTTAAAAAAAAAGAGCATCTTTGATTTTCTTTAAACTATCTGAAATGAACGTTTTAATATGTACTAACAGAGTCTGCAAAAACATGATGCAATATTTGTGTGGCTTTTAAGTTATAAATCGAGACAAATGGCCAAATTGACGCTAACGCGGTTGCCATAAATGGGGCGTGCACATACCCGTTCTTCACAATTTCATTATTATTAAAACGTGTAAAAATGCTACAGGTTGGTCAGGAAAAGACAAATTGACAGCACAGAGGTGGATGGTAGTTTTGAAGAGAAAATGCCTAATACAGTTTCGTACAACCGACCCAAAAATTCCCATGCGCCGGAGCGATCGAGGTGCGCCACCCTGTAACATGCTTCGCGGTGCCTGTTTAACAGCCGGCGTATAGCGTCTCCGTCTACGCGACGTAAACGAAGCAACCGGAACGACTTTGCAAAGAGATCAACCTACAACCTTGGCGGTAACAGGATATAGGAAGTAGGGCGCGGCAGAGCCTGAACCAGCGCCTAATGTGAGCGCCAATAGATCCGCCGCCGTGGAGGTCCACACAACGCGTAGAAAATAAAGATACATAAAAAAAGGAAAAATAATTGCGATTGAATGAGATTGTCTGTACCTTAATTTATAGGACAACGGTTTGGAGAATCCTGAAATCCAGTTTGGGTATGCCCATGTGACCTACGCAAGTGACGGTGCAACAAGCCACTTTAAGAACAAGTACCAACTACACGAGCTGCAGAGCCACAAATACAAGTCAGAGAGGTGTATTTTTTTCCGCAGCTTGACATGGCAAGAGTGCCTGTGATTGAATCGGGGGTTGTGTCAAGCACCAGACAACGTTGTACAGCCTCCGACGACACACCAAGTCGGTGATCAAGTCGGCGTCAGAGATGGTTGCCCCACTGAATACTAAACTGCCGAACGTGAAACTAATCCACCTCCCGAAAGCTGACGTCAAAGCGTTCAGGGACATGCAAGCAAAGGACTGGGACTCTGTTTCCGTTGTGCGTGGAATTCAGTCCTGTCACTTGTGGCAGTGTACGCGGTCCGACACTTCGCAGCCCCAGCTTTTTTAGCAAGAACAGTAGCCGCAGAAAAGATATATCTTTAAAAGTAAAGTCTCCCATGGCTGTAAAAAGCAGATCGAGGTCGCGAGCTTGCGGTACCACTGAGAAGAAACGAACAGTGATCACAACAGGCAAACCGGGAAAAAAATGTTCCTTTTTGGGGTGCCAGGACAGCGCCGTGACCGACTCAGGTCAGCGTCCGGTAGAAGGAATTTACGCGTCAAGCTCCGAATGTGCGCACAGGGTCTTGAATAATTAAACTAGTTTCAATTGTACCACTTTAAACATGTATTCGTTTTTATCACTATTTAAACGTAAGCAGCCCAGCCTCCCCACGAAGGGTAGGCTCCGAAATTCACTGATCCGAGAAATCTGTATTTAAATTGTTAACTTGGGCTTCAAACTCACCTGTAATCTTTTGTATGAATTCTAATTTTTCATGAATTCCTGTCACAGTGCATTCTTTTCACAGACGTCCTACATTTTGCAACCCCTTGCTTGCCCTTGTTTGAAATTGGCAACGTCCTATCTTTTTCCACTCCCGTTCCGTCAATTCTGTATATTTAAAACCCTGTAAAATAGAAAAAAAAAAGATTGCAAAGCATTTTTGAAGGGCCTGATGAGACAGATTATGAGCCTTGATCTGTGAAAAGTAGAAGAAAAATTGCGATGGCCTTCATTTTAAACTGAATTTCCAATGATTGCAAAATCGGTAACCTGTTTTAATTTCAGTGTATTTATTTTAGAAAGGTTAACGTTTTCAATTTCAATGACAATTTATGCAAATATAAAACAGACGCGTTCAAATCGTTTAAAAAATTTGAATTTCCAGTCTTTTAAGATCCGGATCCATAAAGCTCTGAATTGCTTCGCAATCGAAAATACATGTTTACCTTCTTTTATTTTATGTAGTCTCTGCACGACAGCAACTTTGAGATTTTTTTTTCTCAAGAGAATTTTTATTTTCCGCGAAAAAAAGTTTGAATATGTTTTTGCGCCTGCACAACAAGTAAAACATATCCTTTGCTAAAAGTAATAATAAAAAAAATGTCGACCGGACATGGTCGTTCGATCCTATCTGAAAACGCCCAATACAAACAATCTCAGGCAATCGGAAATTTTTTGCTTTTAAGTATCTTTTATTTTCTACGCGTTGTGCGGCCCTCCACTGCGGCGGATCAATTGGCGCTCACAGGCGGCCCAGGTTCAGGCTCTGCCGCGCCCTACTTCCTATATCCCGTTACCGCCAAGGTTGTAGGCTGATCTCTGTGCAAAGTCGTTCTGGTGTATTCCTTTACGTCGCGTAGACGGAGACGCTATACGCCGGCTGTTAAAACAGGCACCGCGAAGCATGTTAGAGGGTGGCGCACCTCGATCGCTCCGGCCCATGGGAATTTTCGGGTTGGTTGTACGAAAATGTATTAGGAATTTTCTCTTCAAAACTACCGTCCACCTCTGTGCTGTCAATTTGTCTTTTCCTGACCAACCTGTAGCATTTTTACACGTTTTAATAATAATGAAATTGTGAAGAACGGGTATGTGCACGCCCCATTTATGGCAACCGCGTTAGCGTCAATTTGGCCATGTTTCTCCCTGTATAACTTAAAGCCACACAAATATTGCATCATATTTTTGCAAACTCTGTTAGTAAATATTATAAACGTTAATGTCAGAGAGTTTAAAAAAAATAAAGATGGCCTTTTTTTTAAAAATGATATTCAAAATAAAGCATTTTTAGTTAAATGCCCCTGTGTGAGCAATTCTTGTAAATTTCTCCAGCTAACCAGGACAAGAATATTTCACGCAAAGATGAACTATATACAGGGAAACACACTGGCAAAGTTTGAAAACCTTAGCTTTTATAGATACGGAGAAAAATATTCTTTAATCCAGAGCGTTATTGCGCAATGTGCATGTTTGCGATTTTTTTTCTCAAATTAACTACCCTGATACTCGGTGATTAATACTTTTTGTCAATCCTTCCTATGCCTAATTTGTCAGTGAATATTTCAAGACCCGTAGCCAGAACAGTTTTTTAGGGGAAGCCGCCCGAAATGTCAACATCGCGCGATACGCAAAACGCGCACGAGACTGGGATGGTGCTTACAAATTTGTTTCGCAAAGACAAACATTATTTTTCCGAAAACAAGGATTGGTTTTATACTTCTGGGCATAAAGCCAGCAAAATATTTTTTTTCATCAAAATTAAAAATGATCACCGTACATGGTTGTTCGATCTTATCTGAAAACGCCCAGTTGTATTTTTACAGCCCTGAATCAGTGTTCCCGTCCTTGTTTCGAGCAAGTTGGAAATATCTTTTTGAATTCTTGGTTTACTTGGAATTCTTTTTACGGGCGCAATCATCCGTTTCCTCGCTTGCGTTCCCCGTGTTCTCCAATATGCAAGTGACTACGGGGCCGGTTCCTGCACCGAGAAAGTAGATCATCCTGAAAATCGGGACCCTCAAATTCTTCACGTTGCACGACGGAGGACGTTTCCTATCGCAATTTTGTTGAAGTTTTGGTTTTATACTTTAGGAATTCGTTTCTACGCGGACTTGCTTCCAGCTGTTTTCATTGTAGTCAAACTGAGAACGTTTTCTTTTCCCAGTGTGCGCTTCGTATTTTCAAATGACATGGTTATATGTTATTTTTCAGCATTGTTCGAGAAATTTGTTTCGCTCATAACTAAGAGGGTATACACACACGCATGCACGCACGAACGCACGCACGCAAGCACACGCATGCACGCACATATACACTAGAAATTTTTTCTTATGTTTTTGTGTCGTTTTTGGTGACATAATATGCGGATTTATATCGATAATTTTATACACTAATGTAGAGGTTCTCAAATGTGGTTCCGCGAAGCCCACGCCTACACCCTCAACCTGACCCCCCCCCCCCCCCCTTTAACCATCCCCCCTAAAACATTTTAAAAACATGCTTGTGGATTTTGGCTACGCAACGCAAGCTACGGCTCGTTTAAAGGGTACAGCCGTTACCATCTATACAGTAATCCATTCTTTTACTTTTTGCTTTTCACTACTGTCTATAACAGTAAAGGATGCCCCTCTCACTCTTGAATTAGTGATCTTACTTTACACCCCTCCCCCCTCTTCCCCTTCCCCTGCTGGCGTGGAGTCCCCCATCGTATTGGCGGGTCCCCATAGGAGACTCCGAATCATGCATGCGTCAGAACCACTACCCTGATCAGTTGACCGTGTACGCTTTTCTACCTTAAATGTTGTGTAAAGCTTTAATTTTAGCTCATAAAACACTACAGAATGATTTAGATATATATTAAGGAAATTGGGAACAGCGCGCAAAAAAGACAAGGACAACGAGAGTAGAGCACAGGACAAGCGCTGACTATCAACTGAAGTTTTATTAAAAAAGGCTCAAACAAGAGAACACCACAAAGCCAACCAACGCCAAAACAACCAATGGCGCGTCGCTCACCAGGCATCTATAAAATCTATCTATTTTTTGTGAAGATAAACCGAAGGTTGGCTGACGCAGTGCCCCGAGCCAGCTTTTTCGATTGCATGCGCAATTGAAAAAGATATATATGTCTGCCTTGAGTGTAGACGCCATACATAATTTTAGAGCGCAGCTCTTAGGCACCCGTTTCCGGCTTGAGCGGCGTCGGCGTCGGCGTCGCCGTCGGCGTAACCGCGCGGTGCATTCTGGAAATGTCCCATAATGCACCGCGCGAGCCCCCCCCCCCCCCCCGGGTCACGTGACCTCGGGGGGGGGGGGGGCGGGGTCACGTGACCCTCCGAGATCACGTGACCCCCCCCCCCCCCCCCCCCCGAGGTCACGTGCCCCCCTCCCCGGAGGAGATTGAAGATTGAGGGGAGGAGGGAGGAGGAGAAGGAGGAGGGGCATACCCTCCCCTCAGTACCCTTCCCTCCTCCTCCTCAAGAGATCCGCTCCTATTCGGCGTTACAGGAAGCTGTAAACGGCTTTCACTTTTTTAATTGTTAATGTCATCCCCTGACTTCGCTTTCTGCGCGAAAGTATCCAAAAGAGAGCATGAACGCGTGGTCAAAGATCCAGCAAGCATGGAGCTGTGGCTTGTCCGCTTGGCAGACCGAGTATATTATAAAAATAAATTGTGTCGCACTGTGCCTCTTGCAAACGCATTCTCCACTTTCGAGGTAGAGTATTGGCGACGAGATGCTTTCAGTGGCAAAATTTTATTGTTTGTAGCTACTATACTCTGTTCACCCTTAAAGGAGACATGAAACGATTTTTCTACTTCTTCTTCTAAGCTTTAATCCTCAACTCAAAGGCGAATTGAGAAATCACGAAATACTTTTTTTCGGTCTATTTCGCCTATAAGTCAACAGCTCCCGCCCTCATTCGGCGTTGGGCCAATTACACGTCTTTCGTTAGCAGACGGCCAACCTATAGGCAGCCAACTCACGCTTTAATTTTTAACTCCTTCCTCAGGCATGTTCATTCCTTAACACATTGGTACACCAAATTTACTATCTTTCGGCCGCCTCTGCACAAAATCTTAGTTGCTAAGCTGAAAAACCGATTTCTACAGTTTCTTCAAAAGGTTAATGATACCTTTGACTCAACCGGTATTGCGATTACAAAAGGATATTGCGTGATTTAGCGATAACAAAATGAAGTATACCGTTATATTACAATTAGTTTTTATTACGTCTGATCCCAAATTTTAATAAAAGGTTAGCCAAGAATTTCGTGCCAAAGTTAGGTCAGCCATCTGTAAGCAACGCCTACTGAATACCTCAGCTGCAACGTTACCAATTGTGAGTGTCGAACTTGTGAGAATTGCAGTAGTGCATGGCACGAACTTACTTAGCAGGCCATACCGTCACTGCGCAAATACTTCCATAGAAGAGACTTGGAGTCCTCTAAGAAGCTAAAGACTTTATTTCTGGTCTTGTCTCTAAAATGAATCACAATTGAGTTGTTCGTATGTTTATACAGCCGAAAGTTAGTCGGTCTTAATGAGCGTCTGTTGTCTCAGCTGAAGATGAGACACTTATCCAGTGCGGTACAACCGCTAGCCCGGGGTCTTTAACGTGCACCACGCAGTAATGATACACAACTGTACGCTGGTACGATGCTCATCCAGATCGAAACGGGCAGGGGTGGGGATTCAACCCAGGACCCCCGCAGGTTTACCTGAGCGAGCTTTCGCCCCACGCCCTCCAAGCTGCGGTACGTTAGCGCTCTCGGCCACTGAGCTCCAGTCTCGTTTCTTCTATAGAAACACCCCAAACAGCAAGAAATTGAAAGAATTGTTTGTGTGCGAGTCGTTCGGTAACTTTCGCATAGCTTGCGAATTGGCGTCCCCCGTGAAACCATAACACCGTGGTTTAGGTCGCCACAAAGAAGCCGCTAAAGTTTGTGGAGATCTGGCTGCCTTCTCCCGCGCTGACCCTCTGGGCCCCAATTTCCGGCATCCGAGATACGTCATGCCTCGGGGAAGCGGCCATGGCCTCGCGTACCAAAGGTCCGGCTGGATCGCTCCTCTAAGCCAACTGACGTCACGGGACTGGCCTCCCAGAAGAAAGGGGCGAAGGCTTGAAAAGGGGAAGCCGGGCAAAGGAAGGTCTCTCTCGCACGGCGTCTCTTGGACGGTGGCGTTCTTGGACGGCGGACAGCGTGCAGCGGCGACAGGAGACGAGGACGCTGGCGCGGGAATCGACGGGAGACGGACGATGGCGCGGGGAAAGTGCGGGCGAGACGTCGAGCTGTGGACTCGACTAAAGGACCAGACGGCGACCCTGGACGACGACGTCCCCATGACGCGGTGTGGACGACCACCGCTTAGACTAGGAGAAGCTGCAGTGGCAGCGGACTTTCCCCCGGCCTCGCTGATGACCGTTCCCCGATCCCGAAACCCCCCAGGCAATGAGTGAGTGAATAAACCCTTTTGCCGAGAGCGAAGTATTGAAGTGTCATATTCATCCAGGAACAGGGTCTGAGGGAATCGGAGTTAGAAGCCCGCATAAACTGGCGCCGCAATGTGGGGCCTGATTTTTGATCAGGCAGGCATTCCGATTCCTAACCTGTTTCCGGTTGAATTTAGGGCACTGTTTCGCGTTCTTTTTGGGGTTGATCTTCGTCGCAGGAACGCGACACGAAGTTTCGTTGCGGGCGCGCCGCACTAATATCCTGACATGATCGCCTGCCTCACGAGGAGGCGCGGACCTTGACCGTTTTTTTAGGGATTAACCCTTTTTACCAGCCTGTCAGGAATTTGCTTATCCCCCGTTACGAGAAGCGCCCTGAGTATTTGCTGTTCAGCGCACCGTTGGATGCTGGCAGGTTGACCCTGCTGCGCAAGAGCGCTGTGTGCGTCGAAATTACCGCACTTTTCGAGGCCCGTAGCGTACAGGACGTCACCCCACATACGCCTCCGGCCGTCCCCGTCTGCTGGGAAAGATGCCAGCTCACGGTTTGGGGGATGTGACGCGCCTAACCGCCTTTGCTCGCGTGTCGATATAATGTTTTGGAACGCTTGTTACCGATCGGACGCGTTAGAGAGGCATCGCTCTGGGTGGAGAACGCTTCCATTGCGGATGGCGGTTGCATGCATAGACTGTGTTTGTAAATTATTCCCGCGTTGCATTTTGTCCGGGGGGAGCACTAGCGTCCCAGTGTTACCGTATGTATGCTAGCTCCAAGTTGGCCTTGCTTGAGCTGTCAGCGCGGTTTTGAGCTTCGTTAGTTGACAGCGTTTTAAGGTACGGTATGCGCTCTTGTTGTTCCGACCAAGATCGCTTCAAACGAGTACCTTGTGGCCAGAGGCTACATTTAGGGGCTAAGCCCACTAAATCGTGCCGGATACGCGATGTCTGGTGCGCAAAGATCGGAATCCAGAAAACCACAGAGTTTCCGTTTTCACTTTATCAGTGGCTGTCTGTGTGTAATGCTCCGTGGAATCCAGTTTGACACGATGGGCATGACCTGTTCGTATCTGGTTGTAGAGTCTTGAGGTTGATTACGTTTAATTGTGCGCACAGTTGGTTCCAGATCCTCACACCGCCATATCGGGCGTTGAGCCTCGCGGCGGGCGTTACTCTTTCATTTCGTTCTCTCCGTCTCCGGAGGAGCGGCGGCTAGAGCGCGCTCTGCGCTGCCGCCGGACACGGTACCGGTCCTCAGCCGTGTTTGGGTTCGCGTTGGGACGCGAGGTTGTACAGAGCGTAATTGGTCGTTTCGGAGACCTGGCTTAGAGAGAAATTATAAATATAGGGAGAAAAAGACAGCTAGGTGGGGAAAGAGCTGTGCTCGTGCAGTGAAAAGCTGCACGAGGGGAGTGGCGGTCTTGCGAAGATGTGACGAGTTGTTCATAGTTTTATCCTGTACAGATGCGCGGTTGGCGCGGAAAAACGTACGGTTCACGTCGGCGGATACGTGCCCGGGAAGCCTAGAAATTATGGCAGCGGCATGGCCGTCGGCGGCCTATAACTGTTGTGCGTTGCGTCAGCCCGTCGCTGTACAAACTGCAGCCTTTGCATGAATGGGTAGCGGGTGTTGGAATGCGGCGGTAAATGCGGTAGACACTTCGACGCTGCGGAAACTGTTTATGCAGAGCAAATATAGTTTATCAACTCGTTCATTTCCAAGACCGGCCGGTTAGATTATGTGACATTTCAGTGTCGCGCTTGTTGCGCGGAAGATGAAAGGTGCGCGTGTGGGATACTTACATTGTTCGAACCCTGCCTGTCTTTACAGTCGCAAGAAGACTTTTCAGTTATGCGGCGTGTTGACTTGGTTGGGGGCGAGCTTTGTGTGTAACCTACTGCGTTTTTATGTGGACGCGTTGCTCGGGTTGAGAACGTCAAAGAGTCGCGAGACGCGTTGATGACGTACTTTTATTGCTCGATCCCGGCCGGCCTTGACATCAGCTGGAAGACTTTTTAGTTATGCGGTGTCGGGGTTTGGCCGAAGGAGAACTCTAACGTGCGTCGATGCGCTTGTCGCGGTTGTCGAGCCCGTGCGGGGTTCGGTGCGGACCGCCGATACGCGCTCGTCGCTCGTGTTGGATGTTACCTCCGAGCAGTGAAGCGGTAACATCTGGTTGCATACCCAGACGTTACGGACATAGCCGTGTAAATAGGCTGTCCGATTAGATCTGCTCTCCGCACGATCTAGATACTGTTCCCTTTGTACTGGTGTAAGTGGCCGGTACCAAGGAACACCAGCCTTTCAGTAAGGTGATTCTCCCTTCTGATGAAGGCGTGCTGCGTAGTTTGGCTGTACCGTGTTTGTAGCTCGGGTGTCGCGAACGCCGAGTGCATGAGTGCCCGTCTTGGGTAATTGCTACCGTTGGTAGAGAGTTTTTTTATCCCTAGCTATTTCGAGTCGCACCTCGCGAATAGGGCAGGTTTTGTGGCCATTTCTGTTTTACGTGAGGTTATTGTTAGTTTTGAGGTTTTGTGCGTTCTTCGCGAATGTGCTGGAGATTAATATTGTTGTCAGAAGTGTGCGGTTCTGACTCTCTGGTAGATTGTTTTCTGTTTTAAAAGAATGCGGTTGAGTTTTATAGGAGCAAATGTTGTATAGTGGACGTATGTGCGATTTGAGTATATAGAGAGTGCTCATACTTTTTAGTTGAGGAATAGTTTCCTCTTACGTACCTCCCGAACGTGTAGCGTGATGTTCTTGATGATTGCCTGCCTGTTTGTATTGAAATGAAGAGTTTTTTTTATTTCGTGGCATGTCCAATGATCGAACGTATTTGGTTTCGTGGCGATGTCTGGTATAGCGTGCCGGTAATTGTTTTTGCGCGATTCGCTGTCTGGAATAACTGAACAGTGAACACAAAGTATGTGGACAAGGTACCTGGTGAAAATATAAAAAATGACAAAAAGAACGACGAAACTGGGGTTTCAGACATGGTGTTTTTGTCTGTTCCTTATTTTACCCCAGTCTCAGGGTTCGCCGTAATTATGTAACTGAACAGTCAGAACTGTAAAGCTGAGAGATTCGGAGGTATTCTGACGTCTCTGTGGAGCAAACTTTTCTTTCGAGCGCGCTCCACATATGGCGCATCTGTGCGCCCATTTCGCGCAGCGTCAGAATTGGTGCGGCTTGATTTCGTGCGGGAGTGCGCTCACTTTCGCCAACGCGCCTGTATCGAAAACCGGGCCAGAAAAAGAAAAAAAGTACCGCTCTACCGCCGGGAGTACGTAGCTGGTCGAACAGTCACATGATTTGAGCGCTTCCACTGCACGTAGCTTGCGCGACGCGACAAACTAAGCATAAGACTGCTCTGATGTGAAAGTTCAGTTGAAGCCCTTTTGTATCGAAATAACACTTGTTGTACTATATGTGCGTTACGTGCTGCAGTTGACGTAGTCCAGTGCGTTACGTGCCGTACAGTCGGGCTCACTATTATTATCCCAGGCGCAGATACCTTTGAACGTCGGGTTCATGCGAATGTTTTGAGTTATCTGATATCCTTACCCTTGAAAGCAAAGATTGTAAGGTATACAGTGTATTTTTTAGTATTTGCTTATTTCTAAATCAATCGTAAATCTTATTTTATGCAAAATTATTGCCACGACTTCACGTGTAAATGACTTTATGAATTTATCGCACGTACATCTTTGCATCCGTTGAAGGATTTTGCCTTAAACACTAATAGAGTTGACTTCTGTAATGATTATGCTGCGTAACAATTAACAGCGGGAAAAAAAGGAAGGAGATTAATAGGTGAATATACAATAAATAAACTAATATTTCTGTCACTGCCTAACGTAAAAAGTAAAATCATGACCCCATTAAAAAGGAGAGCCGATTGACAACAGCTACAACAGCTGTAGTCGCGGTTTACAAGCATTCATATGGGCGAAAAAAAAAGCGTTGAAAAGAATCCTAGCTTACTCACAAAAGTATGCGACTATATTCAGCAGCCACGAGATATTTGCCTAGTGTGAAACATCTTACGATTAGGACAAACCTGCCACGGAGTTTCTTCTTCTCTCTCAACTTCAGTCTGCCACGTATAGACGCGTGAAATGAGTTAATTCTGGCAGCCGGTGTCTGCCAGGGTGATTTATCCAACCAATCCTCGCAATTCCAAGTTAGCCCCTTTAATTCCCGCTGACATAGGCGCTGGCAGACACATGTCTGCCAGCAACCATCTGTCCGATGAGGTAGAACTCTCCAGGGCTCTCCTCCTGCAGCCAATCCCCATCCCCTGAGCACGACAGCCGACACCTCTGCGCGGCAGTAAGTTCCCGACGGGACAGGAAGGACAAAGGCAGCCCGAAATTTTCATGCGAATCTCCCACCCAAGTTTACTCGGCTCAGCGAGGCAGAAGAATAATGCCGAAGGCCCAACTAGGGTGTATCCAGACTCTGGCCGCTCTCTCTTTTTTTTTTTTTTTTACTTTGGATCTTTCTGAAGAGGAACCATGCATTTTCTGCCTTTTCGCCGATCCCCTCCCAAAGCAGGGAACGGCCTGGCACATTCGTTATAGCTTCAGGCCCACTTATGTATTCGCCCTATTGAAAATTCCATCAAGGTACGTAATTTGGGACGCTGACAGCCAGTCAGCAGCCCTGGTGGATCGTGCCCTGATGGTCCATCAGGTGACGTCTGACCATTTTATTCAGCGAAATTTCGTCGACAACATTCAGTTTTCCCAATGTTAATCGTAAAAAAAGAAATGTAGGTATCGCCAAATGCGTCGAGAAAACAAAATGCTCAAAAGATTCAAAAAAAAAAAAAAGCAACCCCGCAAGGGGGATTGAACCCGGGACCGCTTGCTCATGAGGCAGACGTCTTACCACTAAGCTACACTGCAGCTTCAAAAAACTCATTTTGAGAACTCGTTTTATACGAGACTTTCGCGCGGCACTTGAACGCTTGAGCACAGTACCGTCGGACGGCACTCGAACGCTCTGCAAAAGTGCCGTCGGACGGTACCCCACCAGTGATACACGCGCCGTCTGACTATCTTTCGGACGGCACTTGTAGGAGCGAGTGGACCGTCGGATGGCACTGTAGACACAGCCTCTAAGGAATGCTTCGGCTCCATATGCAGTTAAGCCTTCAGCATGTTATGCAAAGCACTCGTACATCAATCGCCGTACTTCAGTTCTACTCACCTGCCATGCAGAGTATTTTCGCGTCGTAGAACCCTCCTTTTGTTCGCGCGTCTCCGGCCCAGTAGAGCTGGTACACCTTGTCGTCTTCAACTACACCGCTAAACTTCCTTAAATAGTCGGAACTCCCGAAACAATGGGTCGTTTCGAGGAGAAATTCTACTAAAACGTAAGATGTTGTAGAGCTCGGGCAGGATCGACAGGTTGGAGCAAGCGGGCAAACAAAACGAGTCGAGAGCGATCATTCATGGAAGCTCGGCGAAGCCGAGCGAAGCGAAAGTAAAGGAGTAAGTGACGCGTTCGGCCACTTCGGCGTTTGGCGGGCTTCTGATCAGTGTTGTCGGTCGGTTGCGTGTCATATCTCTAACATCAGCGGTTTTATGGTTTCACGTCCCGAAATCGTTTTCTCGTGCATAGATTATTTTTCGTATTCATAGATTTGACGAAATATTTGTATTCGAACGAACTTTACGTCCATTGACCGTACGTCTGTCTGCCCGTCAAAGCTTTTTGACGTACAGTCAGAGACAATCGATGTCCAATCAGAATCGCCACCAAGAAATCTTGACGGCATTTCGCGGCGGCCGACTGCCAGCAGGAAACCATCAGAAAGCCGACAAGCGGAGTCTGACTGGAGTTTGACTGTCGGTCAGAGTAACTTGTTGGCCAATCAGACGTGCTTGACGTACAATCAGGCACAGACAGGTGTCCACTAGAAAACATCAACTGCCAGACAGCGTTACATTGATAGATTTTTCCTTCGGGCGGGTAGCCCTGTAAGCAGAGACCAAGCAGGCGCATCGCTTAGCACACTCCCGGACGTGCTGCGGTCCACTTCTGTAGCGCGGTGAAATTGGAGCGTCCCGAAGGACAAGGATCCGACGAAGGAGGTTTACGATATGGGGCCTGCCTGCTCGGTTAGCCGGTGGCATGTATCGCGCCCTTCGATTAATGCACTTACCCAACTCCATCCACTGAACGAGTCGCATATTCTCTTTCTACTAGGCAACGCTCCTACGAACATAATGACTTTTTAGGGAATTTTTAGTGCGAGAAAGTGTTTGTGAAGCGTACATGGAGAAAGTGACCAATCAAGTTCTACTTCTGTGTCTAATCATTCGTAAGGCTCTCCTCAGAGTTAAATGAGTGACCAAAAACGACCTCTACCAAGATCGGACAAGGCGAGCTTAAACATAAGCGTGGCCCATCGTCGAGCATCAGTTGATATCAGAAATAAAAAATTGCCCTGCTTAAGACTGTATATTTCACAGCTACACAGCAAAACTTCCCGACAGTATGAAAACAGCTCTAAACAGTCATTGTTGCGATAGAATTTTGCTAACAAAAAAAAAAAGAGAAAACACGGACTGAGTTCAGTTCCACCAGGGTCAATGTCTTCTTGCTTAAAGGGGCCATGTATTGCAGGGATGACCAGACTTGCCGGTTAGATCAGAGTCCATAGGTCGGGCACAATTACACGAAACAGGTTAATAATCAACTTAAGTGGAAGTTTTATTTCTAACCTGGCATATTTGTCAGATTCTTTATGCCAGCTCACAAGGAGTAACCTTGACTGGAAGTGTACAGTGCAATTTTACATCACGAAGACGGCCCAACAGTGGATTCAAGTCCACATGTCCTCAAAACCGAATTACCCCATATGAGTATAGGGTAATGTATAACTGTCTTCGCAAGTCATCAATCCAAAGAAAAACTACCCCTAATAAAAAAGATAAACTGGCCGTCATGTGGAGAATAGAAGACGACAACGCGTCTCTTCACAAGGAAGCAATTCAATGTTCGCTCTGATCAAAAAACTTTTGCTTAGCCTTCAAACCAATCCAACTGCACGACCCTATGCTAGAATTCAGTTCCGATGTCTTAGGATCGCTCTACATCTTCTCGCTTCATAATCTGAAAGGCGCCGATAATTATTCTGACTACACGTCACGTTGCCCGTGGAAGTTCACTTAAAATTTATAAAACAGACAGAGCTTCTGATGAGTATAGCCCTGCGCGGATAACAGCTTGTTCATCCGCATCCTATCCGCATCCGCAGACTTTGTATCCGCATACGAACCACGTCCGCGAAATTCGGAACCGTATCCGACCCTCAATCCGCGAATTAATTTTATATCATAAAACTAAGCATGAATAAAAAATTTAAGAAACCATCTCAATGGTATTTTATAAGCCTTCTGCTTTCCGTTGTACAAGGAACTCTTCGAGTCAAAATAAGGTAAAAGACATTTTACCGTATCCTGACTTATCCTATTTATAAAACAAGGGATCATTCTTGCAGAGACACTTCGCATCACTGAAAATATGATTGCAGTTATCAGATCATCTGGGGACTCCGTGACACTGGCACTTTGTCCAGAAACTGCGCTTGAAAGGGGAAAAAATGTTATTCTTATTTTCCAATTTTGTTTTATAAAACCCCCTTTAAGCAGACACATATTTTATAAGCGTGACAATTAAGAAAGGGCAGACTAATTATATGGTCTCCTTTTATTTAAGCCAAATAATAAGAAAGTGGTAGATTGAAGGAGCTCACTTACCGCAGCAAAGTACTCGTCTATATGTTGTAAGGCGCGAGTAAATCACTGGGAAAATGTCAAATATTCAATAACTGCAACACTTCCTATCGGTTTCAATTTTAAACACTATCGCTCAACTGCATGCTCGGAACCTTATACTTAAAAACAACTTTGTGCCAACTGTCCAGAAAAAGAAACGCACACACAGGCACACATTTCACTTGTCGAGGTTGCTGTGTAAACGATACCGAACATTGTCTACATGAACGGATTCAGACTATTTCGCCTGTCTTAAAGTAATACCCGCCATTGAGAAGCCTCTCTCTATGGGTGGACTTGATGCTGGGATGGCATGCACGAAATGCGCTACAAGAGTGAGGTGCGGAAACTCGTGCTGGCACAAGTTCCACCACTCCAGAGGATCGAATTCAATCTCCTCGATCTACTTGTAGGCAAAAAAGCCACTTGCAGGCTTTTTTTACATTTTTGTGGCTTGCACTTTTTGGGTTTTCTTTGCCCAAATAACGTTTTCCTCTCTTTCTCATCCAAGCAAAAACACGCTTTTCCAGGACGTTGGATGCTTCTTCACTCTTTACTTTTTCTAGAGTCAGCCATCTCTCAGCTTGCGGTCGAGCTTGTAACTGAGCAGCCTGAGCGCCCTGTCGATCGAAGACATCGTGTGTTTCACTGGTCCGCTGGCTCTCTGAGGATCGGAAAAAAACATGTCTTACGCCCAGCTGGCTTCTTCTTTCGTCGTTCGGCTTGTGCAACGAAGTCGAGATCCCGCACTAGCCACCGACGATGTCGTCACTGCTATTCTCGTTGTCGGACGACGAACGGTCTCTCATACGACGTAACTGGGTCTTGGCGTACGACTCGAAAACCAGAAGCCGGCTGTGCTGTAAGAGGCGATGCTGGAGTTCAGGGAGGTCGGCCACCTTACAGTTATCTGAGAAAAACATCAGACGCCAGATGTCAAACGAGCCGTGTTCCAAAATTTACTCGATCTCACGGTTTTGTACCTTGGCGTTCTAAAACCAACCCGGGTCTAGCGTTTTCAATCTGTGTTGTTGCGTGACATGGCCGCCAGAGTAACTATGATCCATTTGGTTAATATTTGGAGCACATTCCCGTTGACTTGTGCGCGTGACGTCATCATAGCGCCCCGGTAGGAGCGATATCTGACGCTCTGGCTGCGCCCATTGAGCCCGGCCTACGTCTCCATCTTGTGCAGACAACAAAAATTCGCCATTGGTTAATTTTTTGTGACGTGTTTCTAGATATGACAGGGAAGGTCCCCGAAAAGCAGAAATTATCTTCTTTACGGTAGCAAACGAATCCGGACGATCGAAAAAATGAGCGCGGGGTGTGTAATAAAGGTCAAGGATTCCAAATAAACATATATCATGGAATTTCGGAAAAAAGCATTTCACGACCCCTTTAAGAGCAGCTGCCAACGCTATCAGATCACGCTTCTAGCCTTCGCTGCGGTACAACATAAGGTTAACGGAGTATAGAGATTGACTGGAGATTTTACAGTTCAACCTCAATACGAATAAATAAACACACACAAGTGAACCGACCCAGCTAATCCAACTCTTTCATTTTGTTTTCTTTTTTTATTCAACAGATCGGGCAGATCACCCTGCAACTAGAGCTATAAAAGGATTACGAATTCCACGATTGTTTTAACGAATCTAAGTGTAGTTTCCTCTGTGCCGTCTTGATCGTCATTATTTATTTTTACTTTGAGTTCTGAAAAAGCCCATTCGTACCTAATATTTTCTAGCAGTAGTAAGTGGTAAGGGTAGCAGAAAGCCGGAACATGTTGGCCACTCCTTTGATGGGGGCGAGTTTTCTTTGGGCGGTGCTAGAGTCACACACTCTTTCTTTACATTTCATTTAAAAGCAATGCAATTGAGACCAGCAGAAATATGGACAGCTTTGCAACCTCCTAATTAAAGATAGGCGATTTTGGTTTTCCAGATATTCTTCTTACACCTATCTCCCCTGAAAACAACTAGCAGTGTAATGTCTTGCCAGTAACTGCCTATTTTGCTTTGCACATTGATCAGATCAAATATTTATTTTAAAAGTTACCTAGGTAACTCAAGACAAATCGCATAAAACAGTAAATCCGCTTTCTTTATTATGTTCGTGTAGCACACTTTGAAGAAAGGTTCATCGTCACATCAACAGAGTTCACTCACACCAAAACTGGAACATTCCTCCAGGCCCCTCTTGACAGATCAAGACTTTTGAAGCATGTTGTTGGAACAATTTTTTCCTTCACCAGGAAAACAGTTTGTCGTACACAACGTGGCAAGCAATGCAAGTAGTACCCTCGAGGAGCAGTCGTGAGTCACGGTTGTACCGGTGAATGTATCGTCGTCGTTTTGGTTGCTCTGAACGCAACCGGAGCATATGTCTGAACCAGGCATTTGCGCTGCAAGTTGCAGCTTCAGGCGTTACGCTGGCGCTTGAAACATTTTGAGTCCAGGCGTGCACAAGCTGCATAAAACTGTGCAACAACCATTGGGAAACGCCGCCAAATTATCCGATAACAACACGAACGACCACCAGCTACTACCAAGTACTGCAGGTCGTGTTTCTGCACATTCCAGAAAAGTCGCGTTCCTAGATTTCACTGTATATGCAGTACCTAGTCCTGGTATGTCCCAAGCTACACATGTCGTCTACAAGACATATACATGTGGTCGTAAATGATCAACAAACGCCTTGTTCTCAAGAAATACGTCTTATAGACGTTGTTTCTTAGATAGAGTGAAGACGTCGGTACTAAGCGGTTTAGTAAACGTGACAAAGCGGTTTTCCGATCGACATCAAGTTTTACCGGTTTTTAATTGAGACGTTTTCATTCGTCTACATAAAGATGTACACTGAATTATGTGGACTTTTGCCATTTTTCAAATACATGTAAAATATTCTATAAAAATTATACATGTTATTAAAGTTTTGGATTGAGCGTTGGCAAATAAATGTCTTAACATGCAATTTAGAATACGATCAAGTGCATTGTAAACATTCCTGCAAATGTTCCTTAAACTCAAATGGGGTGCAATCAAACTTGGGACGCTGTCTGTTCACTTCATTCTGTCCCTTCAACTTTGTCTGCAAGACTCCTTCCAAGTCTCAGCTTTCAAACATCATAATTAATCGATCTTGCATGTCCGTTGATTTCAGCGTAGCTCTCTCTCATTTTGAAAACGTTTTGGTGTCTTTTTCGGGGCTTTTACGTTACATGAGTGGACGCGAAATCAAGTTTTGATCCCACTGAAGTTAATGCGTTACATTGATATATATTATTATAAATTTTGTATTTTTACACCACAAACCAGACTTATTTAAATATATATGAATGCATTCCCGTTTCTGCGGAGCAGCAACAGTCGTTGGCAAAGTGGGTACGACGGACGAGCCTACGCTGATTACGCCACCAACACCGCTGCGACAACGAGCACTGCGTTTTACCACTTTGTCTAAGAAGCTCAAAAAGGGGAGTTAAACATGATTCAAAAACCTCGAGACTGCAGGTAACAACACACACACTCAAAATTCTAACACAGCTGAAATTTTATTTTCCAAAACCTGCTTAAATAGGGAAAAGGGAAAACCCCAAAAACACTTCTTTCCACAAATGTACATTCTGACAGTTAGCAGGACAATGAAGGCTTCGCGACATGTTCCTCCTCTTTTTGAACCCTGTCACCCCAACCCAAAACGAACAAAACAACTTTTTTTTTCCCGGAAACTTGTAGAGACTTTATGGACAGCGCTTTTCAGAGCATAAGAAACCGCCGAACTTCGTGGTCCAAACAAAACGAAGGCTAATTAACAGCGCTTCCGTGACGTAGTATTGTGAGCGATTTTTTTATCAAACGTTAGTGCTCATCGTTTTTCCGTTCTTTCACTGATGTCAAATTCCACAACGATAGACAATTCTTACATTCGACCAGATGTTTCGAAACTACAAAGTACGGGTATTTGTTCTTTATACAGCGCTTATGTTCCGTCAACCGTTACAACACTAAGCGTTATACAACGCTTAGTTTGTACGATATAACAAAGGCCACACAAAAAGGGTATCTTATAAATTACGCCTGACACACAATCCAGATCTTTTTCTTTGTGTTTTTTCGCACAACCTGAAATAGTCGACGCAAAGAGGGTCAAACGGTTCAATCTCTAAAATCGTGCTAAACGCTGTGTCGACATTGAACTTCTTGGCGGACGCTTTGATATTGCGAGACACTATGAAAATACGGAAGGACAACCCTCTTTGAAGGTCTAGTACATTTTATAATTGACTTTTTTGGAGCTAGCAGATACACCAATTGTCTTAAAATGAGTTCCTGAGGATACCCCGCCAAGCCGAAACGTTCGGTCAGACAACGAAGAGATAAGTCAATCGAATGCGAGCAAGACTTCTGTACTGATGATTTTTCAAGATTCCGAATTATCCCCAATTTCACATGCTTTGAGTGGCAGCTACTGAAGGGAAGAAAGGTTGTGCCACGGCCTTCCTGTACTCCTAACAATGACATGAACTAGTTCTATGTTCAAGATAGGGGTATTGAAGGCGACCATCCTTCGGTCTTTCCGTGGAAACTTTAACTCGGGGGCTCCTTCGACCACTACTTTCAGCATAGACTCCGCTAGGGACGTATCTGTGGAGCAAATCAGAATATCATTTCATTAGTTGACATATCATTAAGAGACTCAAGAAAACACAAATCGAGACTCCTTAGGTAAATATCCAAAGGAGCTAGGGCTACTGTTGAACTGATACACACTCCTCGTTGTTGGATATATTACCGAAAATCATGCTGCACCACTGTGGAGCCTAAATACACCTCCAAGATCTTAAGAACGTCCCGAACCGAAATTCTTGATTGCGATTGAAAACTGGTAAATTGTTTCTCCATTCAACTACTCACCCGAGGCAATAAGGACTTCGGTTCAAAAGTTCGCCGCTCTATTTTTGCTTACATGCGTTCTTTAATTCGCTGAGTTCGCCGCTTTCTTTTTACTTACGTGCGCTCTTTAATGCCGGTTTTAGATGAAGATAAAACAGAAGGCAGCTGACAGCGTCAGCAAGCAGCAAAGACACCGCCGTCTCTATCTTCATGTGGGAGGGAAGCTTATTGGATTCCCTAAAACAGGGGTGCGCAAAGTGGGGATTGCGACCCCCGGAATGGTCGCGATCCCCACTTTCAGGCATTTTTGGGGTCACGGGCTTGAAAAGTTTGGGCAACTTTGGCCTAGAAGAACCCCGAGGTTATGATAAGCAAAACAACTTGTTCTCTGGAGTATTCAGCTCGTTTCTAAGCAGGTTTATTACAGAGACACATTTTACACCATAGCGATAAGGTACGCTCTAGCGGCAGCGATACTGCCCCAACTGACAACTTCAGCTCTTTCTCATTTCAAAACTGTCTGTTTGGCGCAAAGAGGACTTCACTTCAGCCTCAGAAAAGTACCGAGGTCGGTGCGAGGAAAAACGAAGTCTTTGGGGAGTTTCTTCTTGGAGCATTTGGCACAACATTCCTCATAATGCCCTGCCCTCTTTTCTTAGGTAGCTTAGGCAGCAAGCGTGCTTTCGTTTATCACCGATGTACGCACAGACTTTGCTAAAACACATAGAAATACCGATACGCGAGTTTGCTCGCCAGGGAATTAATGTCACCTCACTTCGACAGACCCTGAGGGGGGTAATATTGTCCTCACTCGATGTGTCTGATATCCCGTCGCAAATTGGACTGATGTTTTATGTCGATGGCGTCCAAGTAACCAAAGGCAGCAAGAGTCAGATCTGGCCGATCTTGGCACAATCTAAGAATCTCAATGGTGCTGGGATTTTGGGGATTGGCATGGTTGCCGTAAATTAGCCCCAGTGCATAACTATTAGTTGCGCATCCCCAATGTGCAAGTTTGATCTCAAAACTCTGTGCTAGAACCCAAAGCCATACTGGTTACGCTGAACTTGTAACTTTCATAGTTTGCTTAACGGCAACGTGTGCTCTCTTTTACTGTGAAAGACATAATCTTGTAACGACCGTTGAGCTTTTAACCTGATTGCACTGCACAATCTTGTAGGTTAGACACTTCGTTAACGAAAAAATCACGTACCTAAGTAATATTTTAAGTTAGCTTTCTTTAAATACAATTGGGGTGTAAGCTGGCACGAATTGTCTTTCAATGTAATCGTGTTTAACTCATACTTAAATGCTGCACTGCTGGTATAATTGTTGTGAGGCTCTCAGCAAAAAGGCATATATTTGTGTTGCATCGTGCTAACATTAATTGCCTGGTTTTGCTCAGGCGTCCATGCAAGATATTGTCACCACTGCCAGCGCACCAGATGAAGCTACTACCTAGTCAAACCACTAAAGTGTTTTTCAAATCCAGTGACATTCCTGTTTTTTTTTAATATTAATCGGAGACTGTGCGAGGGGTTTTTCGGCTGTTTGTGTAGACAACAATATGGGCTGTGTTGAATTTATTCTTTCATGCCATTGAGACCCAGTGGACAGTTGGCACACTAATCCAACCCTTTCAGGGACTGTGCCCGTAGCCTCTATAGGAGCCGCTAAAAAGCAGGCATAAAATTATAAATGGGGTGACTAAACAACTGAGTGCTGTGTTCTGGACATGGGCAACCATTACGTACACCTGCACTATACTTAAAAGTTTAAAAGCTCGAAACAAGACGAGAACAAAGAAGAAAACACACACGACACAGACAGGCGCTGTGTGTTTTATTCTTCGTCTTTTTCTTGTTTTTCGCTTTTAACCTTTTAAATCATCACGAACGCAGGAGCTCAAACCAAAGTCTTAATTCTGCAATACATTGTTCGTTGCCATACTTAAACCCGAGAGTGGCAAAACTAAAACAGATACCGTCTCATTCATGTTGTGCGTTTCGAGAAGGTTTGTGTCTAGGCTTGCTATTTTTGCCTTGTCTAGGGATTAAGTATGAAAGTCGTTCACCAGAGTTTTTAAATTTTTTATTGTTTACAAACCTGCAGAACCATTGTCAATTGATATGCTTGTTTACTCTGGCTTGTGATGCTTGTCATAGGAGTGTTAAGTTCACAACCTTGGGGGAAATTGTGGCTCTAAAATATTTTTTTATGGTAATGGTATTTTTACTATATGTACATGGCATCAACTATTTTGCACTACATTCTCAAGGCTGACAAGGCTTCCGCAGTGCTCCAACGCTGTAAAGGCTACTTGAACGTGCGAATAAAAGAGTCATGCGCACATGCTCGCAACAGTGCAGGGTTGCAGCGCTGTGAGGTACGCTAGTCTTGATAACAGCACAAAATAGTGGACAGTGAGTATAGGAACTTCCTCAAGATCATGATGGAGATAACTCGAGACTGTGGTAAAAACTGGGAACTTGGTGGGAGAAAAATGCCAGAGGAAGAAGAACGTCTCAATTCCTCTGTCATTTTTCTTCCACCAAGTTCCCCGCTTTTACCACAGTCTCGGGTAATCTACATCATGATCAACATCCAGCAGCTCGCCTGCGTACTTATTATGTTCCCTCAAGGTGTCGTTGGAACGTCTGGCATACATTGCTGAAGACGTCTAGCGTACGTTTCTGAAGTCGGCTATACTCCGTCTCACTAACAGTCAAAGCTACAAGAGAGAGAGTTTATCCCGACCTGTTCAAGAAAAGGGAAAGGAGGAACGGGGGAATCCCAGCCCTTCTCTCCCGTTCCTGTTTTCCGTCTTCTTGAACAGGTTGGCATACGCTCTCTCCCCTGTAGCTTTGGCTGTACTGCACGGCTTTAGTGAGACGGAGTATAGTATACATCACGGAAGAGTTTATAATACGTCGGTAAAGGCGCCTGGTATACGTTTTATAAGAACCTAACCTAACCTAACCAAGAATACTAAACATCTTAAAAACGCATTTATGTATTACACATGCCATTTATGACGTACTAAAACGTCGAAGATGCCTTGAATTTATGTAAATACGATGCATAGTATACGTCTTGGTGTTACTCGGGGTTAAGAATGCCATACTCCCAAGTCATATAGGTTCTAAAACGAACGCAAAACGAACGCTAAAAACCGTGTCGTAGAACTGGTCACGGCGTGTCCGTCGGCCGCACTAAGACGGGTACCGCAAGCTTCAGATAGACTCGGTTGCTTTCAGAACATGTCCGTGATCAAGAACCCGGTCAGCCGTTTTCCCACTAAATGAGCCGCCCACAATACATACCGCAGAAACAGTGCAGTGAAAAAAAAGCGCCAAACGAAGTGGAAAAAAAAAAACAAGCTTCATATTGCCAGTTTCGTTTTGATCGCTGTGACGTAGTTGTGACGTGGCCCATACTCTCGTCAAGCTTCGGGCTGTTTTGCCGCTTGGGGCGGGTCGGGGATCCACTAACGACGACGTCATCCACAGGCCTTGTCTTCTGGGCGGTTTTAGCAAGATAATGCGGTCGAGAGCTGGAGGGTGAGAGTGTGGTCATGGTTCGGTGAGCAATGAATCTGGATCGATGGATACGGCTGAGCCCTTGACCCTTGAAATCGGGTAGCGGGTTGCGACACCTAGCTAAAGCTTCTCGAGTAACGCACGCCGTCTGGGCAGTTTTCTGCAAACTACAAATCAAAGGGCAGCCCACCATGCTTCCTCCCGTCTGAACACATTGGCATCGTGCCATTGTATCGGTTTTCGTTCCTCTATATGCCCCGCACTACGGACAAAAGAATCGTCAAGGCAAAATGCGCGAAAATATAGCCGCTGAAATTGCTGGTAGTGCGGGATGGCACAATTCTCTTCGAAACTGACGGTCGTTTGTGGGCTACAAGACCAGGGGAAAGGGTGTACGCATGTGCAGAAACTTACAGAAAATCCGTCCAATCTGTCACTGCTGTCTACTCAAAGATGATACTCTGGTTTGTAGACTGAATCGCGGGATCACTCTCGCCCGTTAGGAAAGCGACAGATAATCGCACTTTTTCTTTTAGCTCATCATATTGTAGCGGATGATGAGTGACGAAATGATGAAGAACTAAGGGAACTAAATCTTTCATGCGGCGAACTTGTGCCAAAATGAAATGTGCACTAGTGGGCGTCGTGTCGTCGGTGTTGGCGTAACCATCCGTATTGAGCGCTAGCGGAAGTCTGACTGGATGCTGCATGATATGGCTGTTTTTATACACAGTCTGTGTTTTTGGTGGTACCTACCCAGAAGATACTATAAACAATGAAATTTCACTGGAACTTTTTTTTGACCATCAGTCACGCTCACTAGCAAACAACTGAGGCGCCTCCACTTCACTACCTACGAAAGTAAAGGGGAACTCCGCCGATTTTTTAAGCAAATGGTGGCTTCCTGATTCCTAAATGCTATCTTGTTCCTCCAGATTTACTCTAGTTAATTAAAAAAGCGATATTTTTTTCGCTGCTGAAACCAATACATCGTTCACCCCAATTTTTTTCCAGCTTTCCGGCTATCCAAAACATGACGTCACCGGCGAGCAGCGAGGCGCGCGATCGGCAATCGGACACGCTCGCGCCCGCCTTTCTCGCGTCAAATACAGAGAAAACAGGAGCGTTCGTGCTATCTGAAGTTGATTTTAATCTCTAGTTGCACAAAGTATGACCTTGCCCTGCGAGCTGTACTATAAGAAAGTAGTTCAGCACGTAGTTCATTACACAAACTTCTCGGTGCTTGGATAATTCGGCAAAAGATCTATTAAGATATTGTTCACCAATTTCACACGACGGAGTTTAGCCCGGGTAGACCATAGGTTGAAAGCGAATAAATACCATTTACTTGCAGAAAACTAAGTGGCGAATTTTGTAAATCCATTCGTGAAAACAAAAATAAAGTTGCGAAGCCAGAAGAACCTTTACCGAACTGTACTTAAAGTGCTCAAGATTTAGAAATCAGCAAAGTTGAACATTTTTTTCTCCATCGTCCTTCCCTGCTGCTCTTCGTATTTTTCTCTAGATATCGGCACTTCTTAGGCGCGTCCAGCGTGCAATCGCTCACACTATGCATATCTCAAACTTCCGTCCGGCGAAAGATGAATTTATTTTCTCCGCTCATTTCAGTCCTCCAAAAAACGTAATTGGGAAATTCAATGTTTGAACACTTTGGACATTTTCTGACAGCTGGGCCAAAGCACAAATTACTTATATCGCCTTCGCGAAGGAAGAAAACAGAAACAACGCGGTATGTTCGTAGCTTCCTTTTCTTTTTGCCCTTACCGAACGGGACGGAAACCGTATATCAATCAAACTTGGTATATTCCTGGTCAATCCGTCTTAGGCACCGTAGGGGTGACGTCTCCGAGGAATACGCCACGAAAACTCTCAACGAACTCCGTCAAACATAAGACAAAAACTAATACCAAGCTACAAAAGGTGAACCTCGTTGGAAACTTTGCCGGAAAAAAGTGTCAGAGGCGTCAGCATAACCGCTCTCACGCCTCAGATGATCGGGCAGTGCCTGAAAAAGGCCGAGAAGGACGAAGAGTGGTAAACGAGAAACGCCCGCGGGGCCTAAAGCGCAGCAAAAAGCCAATATATATTTTCGGGAAGCAATCGGCAGCTTCCCGACGTCGGCGAGAATGAAAGTTTGGGCGACCCGCACGGGCGCCACGCGCGCTGCGCATCTATCATTCCGGCCGGTGATCGATCGAGGGGCCAAGAAGCCGAGATCCCAATTCAAGACGCCCGCTTCGCCACCTTCCCAGGGACCTATCGGGGCAGCAACGCTGGAACAAAGAAAACAGGGAAGCCCCTGCCCTGAGGATGCTAGACTGCGTCGACTCGAACCATTCTCCATGGTGCATAACGCCAGCATCATTACGTGTGAACGTGAGATGGCGGCAACACGCCAAATTTTTAAAATTAGACACCCTTCCGAGGAAGAAAAAAAAAGTGCCCAAACACGTCTTTTGCGCGCTACTAAACTTTTCTTTTTTTTTTTTGCTTTCACGCCTAGCAGATTTGTTCTATCTCTTGAGTTCTTATCTTTTCTGTGTGTGCGCGGGAATCAATTAAAAGTAGAGCATTTAAAATCAACCGTTAACGATAAACATTTCTCAGTGTTGCAATTCCCTTAAACACGAACCGTTCGTGCATTAAAAATATTTTCGAGCGGGATCCTGTTTCTCTTCTGAGGCGAAGGCTTTATAGACGATTGGGAACAGGCGATGTGGCGGTCGCTATTTTCCTCCTCGTGTGAGCAAGTAAGTGAAATTGCAGGCATGCAAAAGCTATCTTCACGCGCATACTCCACGTGCTTGCACGCACGGAGCACCAGTCGGGACGCCATGCTTGCAAACGTCTATAAAGGAAGCCACCTATTCCCAAAAATGTTTTCGTTCGTGAGCTTTTGCATACGCCATGCCGGGGCATTTCAGCACAACCGGTGACGTCGCATGATGCTAGATAACGTCACGCCACGGTGTCACTTGACGTGACACCACGTAATACCAGGACCTTACGACGTGAAGTCACTTGACCACGTCGCACGACGTTATGGCGTGAAGTCGTTGTGTTACCTGATACCATCATGTCATGTGTCAAGTGACCCGACGTCAAGGTGAAAAAGATCAAGATATTATTAATTAAATAATTTAGTTATGTCTGAATTAAATAAAAAAAAATAATAGATTTTTTTATTTAATTCAGATTTGTTTGATATAATTCAGATTAAATTGATTTAAATTACTGTAGTCATAAAATACTGCTTTTTAGTCGCGAGATATATTTTTAAATGTGACATTGATATATCAATCCGTTTGATCTAAAAACAATGCGCGAGAAATAATTACTGTAAATTTAAAGTACATTTCAATTAACAACCTTTTATGGATTTAATTAACGACCATAGTAGAAAAAAAACAGCTCTATATTTTTAGATTAGTGAGAAAAGCTGTATTTGCTCTTTGTAATTTTACAAGAAAAAACCGACCTGTGAAATACACCTTTGACGAAAAGTTTAGATGGCTACGTGCAGGCGCCAAGTTTTACGGCCCATTTTAGATCGAGCCTGGTGACTTGAACCACCCTATATATATATATATATATATATATATATATATATATATATATAGATAGATAGATAGATAGATAGATATATGGGTGATTTCATCTCAACTCAGGCACGAATTTAGGGTCAAATTTTTAATTTTGACGAACAAAATTTATGTTTTGGGGCAATTCCACTAATAAAAGAAGACGCGAACGGCAATTTCGTCAGAATTTTCTTTCTCAAGTTATAGACCCTTGAAGCGGCCAAGGTGGCCGCTTCAACGGTCCAGCTTATCGGAGGTGCCAAATTTCACTCCATCCCTTTTCCCTGCTTTTTACGCTACATCAGTATAACTTTTTGGGAACACTCTAGACATTGGCTTTTTCATGCTAATTAAGCCTTTAGGTCATAACATTCTTATAGATTTTTTTTTGTTTATTTGTCAAACCGCCTCTCTGCGACGATATTTGGCGAAGTTCAGCAACCTGTGCTGTGTGACCTAATGAACATATTTTTATGAACTTTATATCGCCGTCAAGCTCCAATTAAGTTCTTTCTTTGGAGTGTAATTTCAATATTTTGCGATAGGTATATAATGCGCTACATGTGCCTGAAAAACGAAAATTTCGAAAAATTGGCAAGTTTGGAGTCGATTTTCAAAAAGACCCTACTTTTTATTTCTTCTATTTTTTATTCACAGTAAGGTAATATAGTAGTCTATCAGAAACTACCAACAGAAATTGTAATATATTGTTTGTATGGCTGCTACTAAGACTCGAATCTCGTGCTATGAGCGTTTTGAACGGGACTTCGCACAGGCGCTCTGCTGAGCAGAATTTTGGCCTATGGAAGGTTTTCTATTTATCGTGGGCAGTTATCTCAATATCCAACCATAAACATTAATAAAATTTGGAGTAGTGTACTTAAAAAAATTACTTCGAAGTCCGTATCCACAAGTGCGGGCATAGCGCTTACTTCCTCCCAATACGGGGGAATGCAGATCGTTAGAGAATTCCTCTAAGGCCTTTTCCTTCCGGATTGCAGTTTGAAATACCGAACTTGACATGTAATTGTCATATTTTCTGATATCAAAGAGATATGCAGTGCATATACATATGTACGATTTAGTATCTGACGCTTAGGAAGTACGGCTTATTTTGTGCGCGTGCGCACTCTTTCGTCAAATAACAAGCATTTCGTAGCGTGTAAGGCTTCAAACGTGCTAGTCATGTGTTCAGGTTTCATTTCTATTTTCAGTGATTCATGCCGGGTTACCTAGACTTTTTCCTCTTGACTTAAGTTTGTCCGGGAGTGTAGATGTTACCTTTCTTCTTCGTCAATACATAGGGCGAAGCTCACACACCTTGCAAATCAAGCCAGTGCCAAGTAAATAAATATTTTTAGGATAAATATAGTTGCTTCACTGACTTTTACGCTCAGATATTGAGGTAAGTACAAACATTAAATAAAAAAACCTTACATAGGTCAAACTTCGGCTCAGCTGAGCGTCTATGCAAAGTCCCGTTCAAAACTCTCACAGCACGAGATTCGAGTCCTATAATAGCGGCCATACAAACAATATATTACAATTTCTGCTGGTATACGTCCTGACAGAGTGCTATATTACCAAACCGGAAATAAAAAAAAATGATATAAATAAAAGTTGTTTTTTTCTTAGAAAATCGACTTCAAACTTGTTCTTTAGAAAAACTTGCAAGTTTGAAGTCGATTTTCTAAAAAAAAACACTTTTTATTTATTTCATTTTTTTATTTACGGTTAGGTTAAATAGCAATCTGTTAGGACCTACCAACAGGAATTGTAATATATTGTTTTGTAGCCGCTATTAGGACTCGAATGTCATGGTGTGAGTGTTTTGAACGGGACTTCGCGTAGGCGCTCAGCTGACCAGAATTTTGACCTATGTAAGGTTTTCTATTTGATGTTAGTACTTACCTCAATATCTGAGCGTAAAATCTGGTGAAGCAACAATATTTATCCTAACAAAATTTATTTGCTTGGCACTGGCGTGATTTGCAAGGTGTGTGAGCTTCGCCTTATGTATTGACATTAAAGATGCGTAACATCTAGACTCCCGGACAAACTTAAGTCAAGAGGAAAAAGTCCAAGTAACCCGGCGTGAATGACTGAAAATAGAAATGAAACCTAAACACATGACAAACACGTTTTAAGCCTTACACACTACGAAATGCTTGTTATTTTACGAAAGAGTCCGTACGTGCACAAAATAAACCTTACTTCCTATGCGTCAGATACTAAATTGTACATACGTATATCCACTGCATATCTGCTTGACATAAGAAAATATGACAATTACATGTCAAGTTCGGTATTTCAAACTCAAAGCCGAAAGCAAAAGGCCCCAGAGGAATTCTCTAACGATCTGCATTCCCTCGTATTGGGAGGAAGTAAGCGCTGTGCCCGCGCTTGTGGATACGGACTTCGAAGTAAATTTGTTTAAGTACACTACTCCAAATTTTATTAATGTTTATGGTTGGATATTGAGGTAACTGCTAACGATAAATAGAAAACCTTACATAGGCCAAAATTCTGCTCAGCAGAGCGCCTGTGCGAAGTCCCGTTCAAAACGTTCATAGCACGAGATTCGAGTCTTAATAGCGGCCATACAAACAATTTATTACAATTTCTGTTGGTAGTTTCTGATAGACTACTATATTAACTAACTGTGAATAAAAAATAAAAGGAAATAAAAAGTGTTTTTTTTTTTAGAAAATCGACTCCAAACGTGCTAGTTTCTTGAAATTTTCGTTTTACAGGCACATGTAGTGCAGTATATACTTATTGGAAAATATTGACATTATGCTCAAAAGAAAGAACTTAATTGGAGCTTTACGGTGATATAAAGGTCATAAAAATATGTTAATTAGGTCACACAGCACAGCTTGCTGAACTTCGTCAAATATCGTCGCAGAGAGGCGGTTTGACAAATAAAACAAAAATCATTAAGAACGTTATGACCTAGACGCCTAGTTATCATGAAAAAGCCTATGTCTAGAGTGTTCCCAAAAAGGTATATTGATGTAGCATAAAAAGTAGGGAAAAGGGATTGAGTGAAATATGGCACCTCCGATAGCTGGAAAAACGTCAGTTTCCAACTTCGCCACTACAACGGTCCATAACTTGAGAACGAAAAATCCGACGAAATTGCCGTTTGCGTCTTCTTTTATTATAGGAATTGCCCCAAAACATATATTTATTTCGTAAAGATTAAAAATACGACCCTAAATTCGTGCCTGAGTTGAGATGAAATCACCGATATATTTATATATATACCGGGTGTTTTTGCGAAGACTTTCAAAAATCCAAAACAATTGGGCGTTTGAACAAAAAAGACTGTCTTCGGAAACAAACTATCAGCCACGGCGGACGTCAGAAATATCGAAAAACATACTAATTCGCAAGGTAATTAATTAAAATGTGTTAATTAACTTTTAATTAGTGGAAATAGACATATGGTTTCAATTAGAAAGTTGCTGAGCGTTATCAGAAACCACTGAATCAGTCATTTTCAGAAAGACTTTGAGCGCGTGAGAAGAGTAGTAGCGCACTAAAGTTCCCACTCGTGGAGCAGGTACAAGGCTAGCGGTTGCGGTAAGGCGCCTGCGCGATTTTTCCGCCGCTTATCTATCCCCAGACTTGTACCTGCTCCACGAGTAGTAACTTTAGTGCGCTACTACTCTTCTCACGCGCTCAAAGTCTTTCTGAAAATGACTGATTCAGTGGTTTCCGATAACGCTCAGCAACTTTCTAATTGGAACCATATGTCCTATTTCCACTAATTAAAAAGTTAATTTACAAATTTTAATTAATTATCTGGCTAATTGGTATGTTTTTGGCATTGCCTGACGTCCGCCGTGGCTGGTAGTTTGAAGACAGTTTCTTTTTTTCAAACGCCCTAATTTTTAGGATTTTTGAAAGCCTGCGCAAAAACACACGATATATATATATATATATATATTATTTATTTATTTATTTATTATGGAGCTGCCTTCACGTTGCTGCTATTTATTTAGGCAACATTGCGCCGGTGGCGCCAGTCACGTAGATTTTAAATTGACCTCGCGCCACCACCCGGAAATGTAGGCGCGGTTCATTTCTCATACGCCAGGCCGTTTCCCAAAATGCGGTGACCACCATATAATTTTGTGTGTTTTTTATATATTTGATATGTTTAATATTGACTTCAGTTTTTTCTTCCGGTCCCGTCAAAAATAACGACGATAATACCTTCGTGTTTCGGGTGAGGGTTTATTTTGGGACCCTGCTTTACGAACCTGAAGTGCGTATTTCATGCGCTCTAGATAGCCGAATTGAAAAATTGGTTATTTAGTTCATTGAAAATATTGGGATCAGAAATGCGGTGTCAGGGCAAAAACAAAGATGTTGGATTTAGGCTTAACGAGTCTTGCAGTGAACGAATCAATCAAAGTAATCCTGCCACGAACGCTGGTTACATCTCTATTAAACTTTAAAGCGAGAACCCAAAACTGCCTAGATCAGCCCGACTCCTTGAAACACGCTGCAGCGCGATCCAACATCAATGGTCACAAGTCTTGTTTTTTTCTTGGTGATTTGAAGTGCCTTTCTTGACTCCAGAGAAAACTTGGGCCAATCCAAGTTTAACACGATACCAGGACTGCTGAAAATAAACCAACATTTCACAATTTATTATTTGATTATTTTCATTCGTGTTTTTCTCGTCAACTTATAGATAAACGTAACTGAAACACGGAAATCTGCAAAAGTTACACATACATTTCATGCAGCACCGTTATAGACCTTTGGCTGTTGGTTGGCACATTAAAATAATATATGTTAGCTGATTCCACCCATTGAAGGTGGTTCCACTTGCAAATGGCTCCATTTGTGAGCCATTTGCAAATGGAACCACTTTGGTAAATGTTACCACTGCTTACAGTGGTACCATTTACCACTTACAGTGGTAAATGGTACCACTGTAAGTAGTCGCGTTTGTATTTTGTATGTGTTTTCTTTAACTAGTGGTTTTACTTGTATATGCGCCTTTTTACGAGCAGTCACTCTTAAAGGGGTACCCCACAGATTTTTTGATTTCCTCCGAATTGCTTGAAATTTTGCTAAACTAACCAACAAACATCGCTAAAATAGTATCCCAAATATTAGGTCAAAATATTGTTTTTTCGCGAAGTTATTCAATTTAGAGTTTTGGTCCTCACCGTGTTTTTCAAAATGAAAGTCTCTTTTGGCAACAACAAAAAAGTGACGTCAGTGGAAGGCAGGGGTTCACTTTTTGGACTGTAGAAGTTGTTCCCAGCGGATTCGATGCAGTTTCTTGGTGTCATATGAATGCTTTGGAAGCTCGCTCCAGTATCCACGCTCCAGCACGGAACAAGTGATTGGCATAATCTATTTTTAGACTGCGTGCTCGACTGGAAAGCCTGCCTGCCACTGATGTCACGGCACTGAAATGTGCGCGTATATTTGAATGTTGGTTTTGCATCATTTTCATTTGCCGATTTCGCAATACCTAATATGAATTTCGCGATACTAAATAGCATACCGGAAAGGCTAAAGGCCGGGGAGTCAGAAAATATAGTTAGTTGATGTAACTCAAAAAATCTATGGAGTACCCCTTTAAAAGTGATGTACATTATAGTCGGTTACAAGTTAAGAAGGTAGGAGAAGCTCCTCCCATCAGCGTGGTGCGCCGGTTTCAAATCCCTCCGCAATCTAAAGAAGAGTTCACTGGAAACGCTCCTTGTTCCGCTTCAATGGATAGATAATAGCCACAGAGTGGTGCCAACTTATCTCCGACCCCCACTTTTTAAGAAAGCGACCTTTGTATTCATCGGAGAAGGAACCGAGCCCCTGAAAGCAGCCTTTGTATCAATCGGAGGGGGAAGCTAATCCTCGAAAGTCGTCTTTGTTTCCATCGGAAGGGGGAAGACTTAATCTCCCTCTCGTGGCTTCCACAATGCTAAGTCAAAGTCGATAGATAAAGCAAATATGTACAGAAAGGCACGACCCTCCTCGCGCGTTGGCCGCAACGTCACGGAAACGATGGGACGCTATTGGATGCGGAGGTGGCGGAGGGATATACGATTCCCTTTGAGGGGCATTAGCCGCTACCCTCTTGACTTGTAACCTACTATAGTACCTGGTGCCATCTCTTAACGGTCTCGCTTTAGATTTGTGTACCAAAACTCACTTAAAAGGGAATTTAATTTCCAGTTTTGCCTGGGTTTGCGTCCTTTATACTTGACTACAATGGTCCCAAGAAAAAGATATTGGACAATAGTCTTTCGCGAGGTCAATGCTCTGAGTTCTTAGAAAAAAGTTAGGAAAATACAAATAGGAATTCCAACCTTATAACGTGCATTATTCTTAGCCTTCACAATGCAAGGAAGAGTCGCTATAGAAATTAATTCTAGCACGGTAGGGAAGGTAGCAATGCCAGTATGCTATTAAAATGTGAAACAGTATTGCACACATTTTAGAACAAGTGTTTTTATTGCCCCAAAAGAGCACGGCCATAATTTTAAAAGTTTTATTTAATACATAGATGGCATCATCACACCATAATGATATTTACCTGTTGCTGCGGAGAAAAAAAACAAAACAAATTCGATGCTGCAAAACATATACTGTAGAAAGTAAACACGCATGGCAGTAAGTCCGTCAAAATGGCCGCCGATAAGACCTGGATGCAAGCCATGCATTTGGTAATATCATGCCCGCAGTTAAGGAACAGCCCGATCAACCTATATATTAGGGTTTTCTTTTTTTTACTTCTAAATTTCAAGAACTTTTAGTCCTTAACAATCACACAGTTGACGAGGATAGCAGGGTGTACGAGAAAATGCGCAAAAAAAAGCAAAATACAATGTATATTCAAACACCGTCCAGCGTCTGATAAATAATTGTCAGCCTGGGTGCTGAATTTGATTTTAAATGAGTTATAAGAAAACTTTACTGCTCACGCAAAGAAAAATATTATGATATTATTTATGCCAAAGCTGTTTACAGCTGCTAGAAATTAACTGCAAAGCAACTAAAGAAAGATTTTTGGATCTTATTGTTGGCAACTTAGTTGGTAGGCATGAGTTAGTGGAGCACCAAAATTAAAACAATCCTCATCGACATAATAATGTGCGTAGTGAAGCCGCGATCGATCATTTTATATTATACACAACCAACAGCACAGAATTATGCCCTAATGTCACAAAACCAGACAGTTTTTGCCACGAATCGTTAACTCCTCGACGTAGCTTTTTTTCGGTTTGCTAAAGCTCAGCAAGCCCAAGCTTATTAACTTTTTAGCCGAAAGACAACGTTCCCAAATATATAACTAGTATATATTCGCTTATACTTGTCATAATATAGGCACATTATAATATAATTACCCATTAATTAAACCGCCACTGGAAATTAAGGTACTAAATTTTAAAAGAAAAAACGTGCTTAATTTTGTTCTTTTTCTAAACTGAAGACATATATACTGCAAAATAGAAAAGTTCGCATTACCTTAGTCGGTGTTAAGAAGTATCAAAACACCACTGGCGCGATAATTTTGTGTTGTTTTGTAGTGCTCACCTTTTCTGGTCAAAACCGCTCCATATACGCAAGACTGTGCGGCTGATGTCGCTGTCGGGAGCGCAACCGCCCTATTCAAAAGAGGTTCCGAAAACGTAGGGTATATGATCCGTGTGCGCTGTCTTCAACCAGGCTTCTCTCTCTATGCATTCAGGCACTTGACTGATCCTGTAATAGTAGACACCCGCACCCGCGCTTTTGAATGGCGTTGCATTCGACAGCTTTAGCGCAGTCCCCACGGTACTACAAAGAATTCGAGCGCCTCCTCGTGCATCCGCCAACGCTTGCCTCAATGCATCATAATCGAAGTCCTGCAGATGCCCCATGTACTCATCCTGCACTTTCTTCAGCGAAGAAAGATTCAAGGAGGGAAAGGTCTTCCCGAAGAAGTAGGTCATATCGACCTTATTTATTTTCCTCGAGGGCCGTTACGCAGAGAATGTATCTCGAAAGTATTGAGATATGTAAGTGGCGCCATCACTCTCGACCTGTCCAATGAGAACGTCCTTGTCGCCTGGGAATGTCGCCAGTCGTGGTTCCACCTGCATAAACGCGTCGCCGAATATTGGCTGGAAAAAAGTGTTCTTGCCGTCGATTAACAATCTCTCTGTAACGCTAAGCTCACTGGCATTCGTTGCCCTAATGCAGTTAACTGTATCAGCGCTTAACTCCCCAGTAGAATGGGCACCGCCGGAGTAGCCAAGGAATTCGGCAAGCTTATGCGCTCTGTCAAGCATATACGAGTCCTTCCCCACTAGGTCTCTCCGATCGACTCCTCCGCTTTGAACGATGGCCCTGTGTACCATAGATCGGGTCATGGGCGACAGCAGATGAAACACGACGCTCGAAGCTCCTGAACTTTGTCCAAACAGTGTCATCGATGACACTGTTTGGATTCCCATTGAAGCTGGATTCCCATTGAAGCGATCGACGTTGTCTCTCACCCGCGTGAGCGCCAGTGCTTTTTCGTAAAGCCTCTGGTTGCCGGGTACGTCGTCTGTTTCACCGTATAGAAATCCGAAGCGCCGAGCCTGCAGTTAATCGTGACGACGACGACATCTCCGTAAGCAGCCAAGACTGCGCCGTCGGGCGCTGAACCGGTGATAAGAGTTCCTCCAATAAGATTGACCATGACATTTAGCTTTTCCGACAAGTCCCGCCTTGGTGTCCTGATGTTCAGAAAAAGGCAGTCTTCGCTAATTCCAGAAGTGGCTAAAACGTGCGGGCATCTAACTCCGATTCCCTCAGACCCTGTTCCCGGACGAATATGACACAGCAATACTTCGCTCTCGGCAAAAGGGTTTATTGACTCACTCATTGCCGGTGGGGGGTTTCGGGATCGGGGAACGGTCATCAGCAAGGCCGGGGGAAAGTCCGCTGCCACAGCGGCTGCCCAGCGTCCCAGCGGTGCTCGTCCGCACCGTGTCATGGGGACGTCGTCGTGCAGGGTCGCCGTCCGGTCTGTTAGTCGAGTCCACAGCTCGACGTCTCGCCCGCACTTTCCCCGCGACATCGCCCGTCTCCCCGCCGAGTCCCGTGCCAGCGTCCTCGTCCCCTTGTCACCGCTGCACCATCCCTCGTGTCCGCCGCCCGAGAGCTTGACCGTCCAAGCGCTGCCTTGCGAGAGAGAGCCTTTCTTTGTCCGGCTTCCCCTTTTCAAGCCTTCGCCCCTTTGTCTTGGGAAGCCAGTCGCGTGACGTCAGTTGGCTTAGGGGAGTGGTTCAGCCGGACCTTGAGGTACGCGAGGCCATCGGCGCTCGCCCGAGGCAGGACGCATCTCGGAGGTTTGGCGCGCTAAGCTTCTGCCGGAAATTGGGGCCCGGAGGGTCGGCGCGGGGGAGGGCAGCCAGATCTCCACACCTCCCTCCCCTCAAGGCTGAGACTCCGGGGGGCTTGAGGTTGCGTGGTCCCCAGGACCTCAGGCAGGGAGCTTGCTCAGCTGAGGGTCACCGATGATGACGAGCACCCTCGATGATAGTGGTGGTGGCATCAGACCAGGCAGGCCAGTGGTGGACGTTCATTTCCTGGGCAGCTCGCGACCGACGGAGCACGGCCCCGGAGCCAGTCCGGAGCACCACAGCTCACAACACGCACGGGCACTCAGACACACACCACACGCCGGTTCTTGAAGTTCGCTTCCGTGCCAAATATTCCAGACAGCGAATCGCGCAAAAACGAATACCGACACGCTATATCAAACGGCGCGTCGGAACCAAAATATTTCGATCGTTGGACATGCCACGAAATAAAAACAAAACTCTTCATTTCAATACCAACAGGCAGGCAATCATTAAGAACGTCACGCTACGCGTTCAAGAGGTACCTAAGAGGAAAACGTATTCCTCAACTAAAAAGCAAAAGCACTCACTGTATACTCAATTCGTACATATGCCCACTATACAACGTTTGCTCCTATAAAACTCAACCGCATTCTTTTAAAACAGAAAACAATCTGACCGAACCCCAGAACCGCACACCTGCGATAACAGTATTGATTTCCAACACACTCGCGAGGAACGCACAAAACCTCAAAAATGAACAATAACCTCCCGTAAGACAGAAACGGCCACAAATCCAGTCCCGTCCGCGAGGTGCGACTCAATATAACTACGAAAAAAAACACGCTGACAACAGTAGCAATTACTCAAGACGGGCACTCATGCACTCGGCGTTCGCGACACCCGAGCTACAAACACACTACAGCCAAGCTACGCAGCACGCTTTCATCAGAAGGGAGAATCACCTTACTGAAAGGCTGGTGTTCCGTGATACCGGCCACAAATGCCAGTACAAAGGGAACAGTATCTAGATCGTGCGGACAGCAGATCTAACCGGACAGCATATTTACACGGATATGTCCGTAACGTCTGGGCATGCAACCAGATGTTACCGCTTCACTGCTCGGAGGTGACCTCCCAACACGAGAAACGAGCGCGTAACGGCGGTCCGCACCGAACCCCGCACGGGCTCGACAACCGCGACAAGCGCATCGACGCACATTAGAGTTCTCCCCCAGCCAAACCCCGACACCGCATAACTAAAAAGTCTTCCAGCTGATGTCAAGGCTGGCCGGGATTGAGCAATAAAAGTACGCCGTCAACGCGTCTCGCGACTCTTCGACGTTCTCGACCCGAGCAACGTGTCCACATACAAACGCAGTAGGTTACACACAAAGCTCGCCCCCAACCGAGTCAACACGCCACATGACTGAAAAGTCTTCTTGCGACTGTGGGGACAGGTAAGGTTCGAACAATGTAAATATCCCACACGCGCACCTTTCATCTTCCGCGCAACAAGCGCGACACTGAAATGCCAAATAATCTAACCGGCCGGTCTTGGAAATAGACGAGCTAATAAACTATATTTGCTCTGCATGAACAGTTTCCGCAGCGTCGAAGTGTCTACCGCATTTACCGCTGGATTCCAACACCCGCTACCCATTCATGCAAAGGCTGCAGTTTGTACAGCGACGGGCTGACTCAACGCACAACAGTTATAGGCCGCCGACGGCCATGCCGCTGCCATAATTTCTAGGCTTCCCGGGCACGTACCCGCCGACGTGAACCGTGCGTTTTCCCGGGCCAACCGCGCATCAGTACAGGATAAAACTATGAACAACTCGTCACATCCTCGCAAGACCGCCACTTCCCTCGTGCAGCTTTCCACCGAACAAGCACATCTATTTCCCCACCTAGCTGTCTTTTCTCCCCTAAATTTATAATTTCGCTCTAACCCAACTCCCTCCACGACTAATTACGCTCTCTACGCCCTCGCGTCCCAACGCGAACCCAAACACGGCTGAGAACCGTACTGTTTCCGGCGGCAGCGCAAAGCGCGCGCTGACCGCCGCTCCTCCGGAGACGGAGGAAACGAAATGAAAGAGTAACTCCCGCCGCGAGGCTCAACCATCGATATGGCGGTGTGAGGATCCGGAACCAACTGTGCGCACAATTAAACGGAATCAACCTCACGACTCTACAACCAGATACGCACGGGTCATGCCCATCGCGTCAAACTGGCCTCCACGGAGCATTACACACGCACAGCCACTGAAAAGTGAAAACGGAAACTCTGTGGTTTTCTGGATTCCGATCTCTGCGCACCAGACATCGCGTATCCCGCACGATTTAGTGGGCTTAGCCCCTAAATGTAGCCTCTGGCCACTAGGTACTCGTTCAAAGCGATCTTGGTTGGAACCAACAAGAGCGCGTACCGTACCTTAAAACGCTGTCAACTAACGGAGCTCAAAAGCGCACTGACAGCTCAAGCAAGGCCAACTGGGAGCTAGCATACGGTAACACTGGGACGCTAGTCTCCACCCGGACAAAATGCAATGCGGGAATAATTTCCAAACGCAGTCTATGCATGCAACCGCCATCCGCAATGGGAGCGTTCTCTACCCAGAGCGATGCCTCTCTAACGCGTCCGATCGGTGACAAGCGTTCCAAAACACTACATCGATACGCGAGCAAAGGCGGTTAGGCGCGTCACATCCCCCAAACCATGAGCTGGCATTTTTCCCAGCAGGCATGGACGGCCGGAGGCGTAGGTGGGGGGACGCCCGACGCTACAGGCCTCGAGGGGTGCGGTAATTTCGACGCACACAGCGCTCTTGCACAGCAGGATCAACCTGCTAGCATCCAACGGCGCGCTGAACAGCGAAAAGTCAAGGCGCTTCTCGTAACGGGGGATACGCAAATTCCTGACAGGCTGGGAAAAAGGGTTAACCCCTAACGACAACGGTCAAGGTCCGAGCCTCCTCGTCGGGCAGGCGAAATTGTCAGGACATTCGTGCGGCGCGCCCGCAACGAAACTTCGTGCGGCGTTCCTGCGACGAAGATGACCCCCAAAAGATACAATGTATATTCAAACACCGTCCAGCGTCTGATATATAATTGTCAGCCTGGGTGCTGAATTTGATTTTAAATGAGTTATAAGAAAACATTACTGCTCACACAAAGAAAAATAATTATGATATTATTTATGCCAAAGCTGTTTCAGCTGCTAGAAATTAACTTCAAAGCAACTAAAGAAAGATGTTTGGATCTTATTGTTGGCAACTTAGTTGGTAGGCATGAGTTAGTGGAGCACCAAAATTAAAACAATCCTCATCGACATAATACTGTGCGTAGTGAATCCGCGATCAGTCATTTTATATTATAAACAACCAACAGCACCGAATTATGCCCTAATGTCACAAAACCAGACAGTTTTTGCCACGAATCGTTAACTCCTCGACGTAGCTTTTTTTGGGTTTACTAAGGCTCAGCAAGCCCATGCTTATTAACTTTTTAGCCGAAAGACAACGTTCCCAAATATATAACTAGCATATATTCGCTTATACTTGTCATAATATAGGAACAATAAATATAATTATACATTAATAAACCGCAACCGTAAATTTAGGTACTAAATTTTAAAAGAAAGAAACATGATTCATTCTATTGTACGTGTTTTAAAACTGAAGACATATATACTGCGATTTAGAAATGTTTAGTCGGCGTTAAGGAGTATCAAAACGACAGTGATGTGTGAATTTTGTGCGTTTCTGTAGTGCTCACCTTTTCTTCGCAAAACCGCTTCATATACGCATGACTGTGCGGCTGATGTCGCTGTCAAAAGCGCAACCGCCCTCTTTAAAAGAGGTTCCAAAAACGTATGGTATATCATCCGTGTGCGCTGTCTTCAACCAGGCTTCTCTTTCTGTGCATTGAGGCACTTGACTGATCCTGTAGTAGTAGACACCCGCACCCGCGCTGTTCAATGACGTCGCATTCGCCAACTTTAACGCAGTTCCCACGGTACTACAAACAGCGCGAACGTCTCCTCGTGCATCTACCAACGCTTGCCTCAATGCAGCGTAATCGAAGTCCTGCAGATGCCCCATGTACTCATCCTGTACTTTCTTCAGCGCAGGAAGATTCAACGAGGGAAACATCTTGCCGAAGAAGTACGTCATTTCGACCTTATTTATTTTCCTCGAGGACTGTGACGCAGAAAATGTATCTCTAAAGTATTGAGAGATGTAAGAGGCGCCCTCGCTCTCGACCTGCCCAATGAGAACGTCCTTGTCGCCTGGGAACGTCGCCAGTCGTGGTTCCACCGGCATAAACGCGTCGCCAAATATTGGCTGGAAAAAAGTGTTCTTGCCGTCGATTAACAATCTCTCAATAACGCTTAGTTCACTGGCATTCGTTGCCCTAATGCAGTTAACCGTATCAGCGCTTAACTCCCCAGTAGAATGGGCACCGCCGGAGCAGCCAAGGAATTCGGCAAGCTTATGCGCTCTGTCAAGCATATCCGAGTCCTTCCCCACTAGGTCTCTCCGATCGACCCCTCCGCTTTGGACGATGGCCCTGTGCACCATAAATTGGGTCATGGGCGACAGCAGATGAAACACGACGCTCGAGGCTCCTGAACTTTCTCCGAACAGTGTCGTCGAGTCTGGATTCCCATTGAAGCGATCGACGTTGTTTATGACCCACGTGAGCGCCAGTGCTTGGTCGTAGAGCCCCTGGTTGCCGGGTACGTCTTCTGTTTCACCGTATAGAAATCCGAAGGCGCCGAGCTGTAGTTAATCGTGACAGCGACATCTCCGGAAGCAGCCAAGACTGCACCGTCGGGCGCTGAACCGGTGATAAGAGTTGCCTCCAAATAGATAGACCATGACATTTAGCGTTTTCGACAAGTCCCGCGTTGGTGTCCAGATGCTCAGAAAAAGGCAGTCTTCGCTAATTCCTGAAGTTGCTAAAAAAAAAAACAAGTAACTGTAAACGACATGAGCAGACCTATTGTTGGTTGCAGTTTAATAAAACCAGTACAAGCTCTTTCCGCGAAACCCTTCGCTATTAGCACTTCGGCAGAGCGAACGTCAGAGTTCAGGCGAGTAGACAGGAGGACACCATCAGTCATGGCGAGCAGGGAGCCTTGTGAAACAAAATTGTCCTTGTCTTCTAAACTTGCAACAGACAATAAGTGTAAGACTATGCTCTTTTTCCCTCACTTTGCATGTTCATTTTATTGCATAACTCCCTACCGAGATGCTCAGTATAACGTTTTACTACCCGGATTATGCAACTAAAAATCTAACTTAAATTGTTTCTGGAAACCTGAAATTCAGATTTCAGGAGAAGGAATAATTTCTGAAAAATTAAAATCCAGATCGAGTACATATATATACCCAGTTCCATAATCCGATAGCGAAACGCTATACAGGCTTGTTTTTGGTATGGCGCTGGTGGTGACACAAAGGGAGAGAGGTGTTAGCCATGAGGTTTGGTTAAGTCGGCTGCCATGCACCCGGGTTAAGGGAAGGGGAAAAGAAAGTTACTGTGATGACATAGCACAGTGATTCTATTGTTATGGTGATTGTAGATGCGAAGTGAGTGCGTTAGACCAAATCTAGAACAATAACTTTTCAGTTATTAAAATAACTCCTTTTTGTTTCGCTCTTTTGTCGTGTGGAATCGAAACTAAAAAGGGCAGTAAAAATTACAAAATTTAGTCCGACCACCTCACTGATATTTTTGCTTTAAAACCTGAGTGATTTGCGATCTTTTAAAATTTGTATTTTTGTTTAAAGATTAAAAGGCTTCATTACACTTATTCATAGCAGGGCTGGTCAGAGATACGTGTGTTTTAAGGTCCAAAAAATATACTGGGATACAATTGTCTTTTATGAAACGGAATATCTCTGAGATACTTCTGCAAAAACGGCGAAAAAGTATGCCGGAATACAGATAAGATACTTATAGAAATGCACTTGTTCCAGAACGGTGCTGCGTTGGGAGGGTGTAGTTCGTAGCGAATGCGAATTGCAGTTTATGCTTGCTCTCCCCACGTGGTGCCATTTTATGCACTTCCCCTGCCAGAAACTCTTTATTTATCATTAATGCCCCTAAAAAAAAAGTCACCTCCATTGAACCACACAATTACGAAACAGTAAAGACTGTGTACCATGCTTGACAAAAAGTGTCTTCCCAATTAGAACCCTGTTTTGCCAAGAGAACGCATCCGAAACTGCCGTCTTAAATGCTTCGGAGTCACCCATATTGTGAGGATTTTCAACAACAGAGCCGTATACCTTTTCTCCGTTCAACTCCTTCACCGCGTTCGCTATACCAGATTGGATAGAGTGGAGGGCTTTGTTAGAGGAGCTGACTTTGTTATTCTTGCAAGTGAACTTCTTGAAACCGCAACTTTTTTTTACTGTTGCTGACTGAGATGGATAATGTTAGAGGACAGGTTCAATTTGTAAATTTCGAAGCAACTTGCCCAAACAGATGTTTTTTATCCTTTAAATTTATCTTAAGAAGGGCAACAAATGTAACCAGATACCCAAGTCTGGCAAAGTATCGCGATAGGAGCGATACATTGTCAATGTTTTTCACTACTGAGATACAAATACATTTTTCAAATGTATCTCGATACAGAGATACAGATACTCAAAAGTATCTCGAAAATACTATCGCGATGCATTTGTATCGCGATACTGCCCGGCCCTATCATAGGTTAATTCATCTCAGAACAGTTCATATGAGGCACTTCATGCCAATTACATTTTATTTCAAGATGCAGTTCGTGAATGCTTTGCTAATGTCGGGATCCATTTATGCTTGATTCATTTCGCGCTAAGCATCTTGCACCGCATTTAAGAGCTCGGCTTGCACATGATTGGTCACTGATTGCAAGTATCTCCCAACATTGAAGAAGAGCACGAGTCAAAAACCCATAATGATTAGTTTTTCGCAGAGTTGTCCCATATAAAACGACCTTTAGGAGTAATTTGGTTACTCGTGATACGCTACTTTCGCATCTCCCACGTACCAGACTTCGTATCTTGAAATAGGAGCTTCTTCGCGTCAACGGCAGAAGTCTGCATGCAGGCCGGGGCCAGCCGCGTGGCATCCAGTGTGTTGTTCCAAGGCTCCGAGGGCTCTGGCCTCCGGAACCGCCGCTGGCCCACGGGCGCCCTGCCGTACGGGATTCCCGTGAAGCAGTCCACGCCTCTGTCCCCCAGGAGGACCCGTCGAAAGCCGCACACCTTCCCCGTCGTCGTCGACACGATCGGTCCGCTAGAACAAACGGCGAGGCCGACCGTGGGACGGTCAGGAGTAAAGCAAGAATAATCCTCCAGAGCATCATTCCGACCCTAAGCTTTCAACCACAGCGTGTGATACTGCTGCAAGCTGCTAGAAATAGTTGTCTTTGATTTCACAGCTGGCGGCACCTGAGGCCTTTGAAACTGCAATGCTAGGCTATAGCTGTGAGCTAAACACCGTAACAAAACGAAAACATTTTGATCGAGGACGTCGTTAGGGCTACGGAGTCCCATTTTTATGTGACGCGCGTGTGCGAGGTCAAAAGCACCACAGCTGCGCGAGAAAAAAAAAAAAAAAACGTGGGATACACATGAACGTGTTTCCCTTAGATTGTGTTGGAGCGACAATTTCTCGAATTGTAGGTGGTATCGCCTGGAGGAATTCATATTCTAAGCGCCACTGCGCACTGGTAAATACTATTACGCAATAATGTGAAGTGGGTCGGAATGAAGCAGTTACTCTCAAGGCAACACCTTCCTTCAAATCAGGGTGTCACACCTTACCCGAACCGGAACCCGAACCGAAAGCCGGATCAAAACCGTTATTTTTCACCTAACCGGAACGAATCCGACCGAAACGGAAATGAAATTCTTGATATTGAACCTGAACCAGAACAAAGCCACAATCTCATGAGGTGGTTAAATGCTCTCTGGGAAACGTTTCCACTTAATAAAACCTAAGCCGAATTTTATTTTGCGAGAGGGGCCGCGAGGTCAATATTAACGTTAGGGGCGCTAGCGTCAGCGCCGCCGTGCTACCTAACTAAACGGCAGCAACTGTGAAACATCTCAATAAAGCGGAACTAAAAACGAAATGTCACATTGGTGTGCAGTACGACTTGGTGTCGACGCCAGTGCGTACACCAAGAGGCTAAAGTGATATTTTTTTGTTTTGTTTTGTTGCTGCTAGACAATACACATCAAGGGAAAAAAGACGAATATCAAACATTAATAGCGACCTTTTTCTCAAAATGCTAAAAATGCATGCAATGCAGTATTGAAGAAGTGACCACGTCAATTTTTATAGAAGACAAAAAAGTGCAGTGGCAAAAACTTCATCTGTCGGATTTTATTTGTATCTTTTATATCCATAAAACACATTCCGCTGTAACCGTATTACAGCGAAATATTGCGTCCGCATTTTAAAAACCGGGATTAAATATCGCATTTTGAAGCTCTCTCAAACGACCACGGGACATCCTGAGGCTGTATGAGCAAAAAAACGTCACGGTAGGCATGTAAAGAACTGAACATATATTCAGTTTTGTTCAATCTAGAAGTAGTATATTGGGACTGATGAAAACATTCAGTTATTTATTCGCATTCTTGTTTTAGTTGGACGCCACTGCATTACATGTTTGCGATACAGTTTTGGTTTCAAACATATCCGTGTCTTCTGTCGTTTGGTGACCATCTTAACCATGCCCCTCGTCCCGCCTTTTATGGCATTCGTTGTGAAATGGGGTTGTGGAACCTGGTTCCGGATTAGAATTATAATGAAGCTTAAAGTGAAGCATTAAAGAATTACCTCTCCCCACCTCACAATGATCTCCCGAATAATAGCCTCTGTGTTACGCAAACTCAACGCTCCAGACCACCTACCAAATTCCTCTTTCCTGTCGGCTTTTCTTAATATGTTTCCTGAGTTTTGTGGAAGCCGAGGGTGCAAGACGAGGCAGAGAGCACGTGACAGGCGGTCGGCGGAGAAGACACGAGCTGGCGCGAGACAGTCGGTGCTACGCGAGGCCGAAGCTGGGCCGGAACATCGGTGCCGAGCTGCCTGTCCTGGCCCATGGCGAACCCCGGAGCGGTCCACCAGCGAGGTCTGGAGCAAGACCGGTGGAAACGGCGAGCCCTGGCCATATGACCTGGGCTATGACGATCCCGGGGTGGTTCCGCAGCGAGACTCGGGCAGTGATGACCCGGGACAGCCAGTCTACGCAGCGCTGGCGTGGGAAAGGCGATCCGCAGGCCTGGATACGGACTCCGACTGTGAGCTCTGAACGACGGGCGACAACAAGGGTCGGCTGGCCCGGCCTACCGGCTCTCGACGACGGGCAACCGGGAGGTACAGCAAAGCCCTTCGCTGTCTTGTCGTTGTTATGTCCCTCCCTGGGTGACGGGCGGAGCGCATACCGATCGGGCGGCGATTATTAGTACTGCGACCTCCGTAAACAACACCACATAAAAATGGCGCCCAACGTGGGGCCCGTTCGGTATGCCTCTGCTTCTAGTCGTCCCCAGGGAGTCCCACGGATTCGTTGAGCGGGTTGTTCACTAGCGCTAACGATGCCCGTTGAGACAACGTATGTTGGAATTGGCGCGGCTTGTCTCACAGCAGAGCTCAGCAGGTGTCTCCTTGAATCGAGTACCTAAAGGGCTTGAAGGACGAGGTTGCGCACGCGCTTTCACGGGTACCCCAAAATAGTGGTTGCCAGGAAGTGATGCAACCGGGGGAAGCCGAAAAGCGCGGTTAAGATGTAAGAAAGTAGTCTTCGGAGGCAGACGAGAGCCACGGCATGTTCGCTGGAAGGCAGGATAACGACTGGCAGGAGGGGAAACAGCCAGGACTTATTGCTGATTTAGGCTTGGGGTTATGCGGTAGGCAAGTAAGCGCTTGTCGAGGCCCGGGGTGCAGATGGGTTTTTGTCAGTGGGTGTCGGAAAGACTGTGGGAATGGCAGTCGACACCAGGAACACTGGCGGGCGAGATTGTCAACGGGTGTCGGGTAAACTGGCGGAAATTGCAGTCGACACCGGGAACGCTGGAAGGCGAGTTAATGAGCACTATGATTTGTAACTGCTGGGCCAAGACGGCTAGTTGCTTCGCGTCACTCCAACAATCGACGAAGGCCAGAGGGACGACTCCCCCTTGAGGGGGGTCGTTCCAGGAAAGCTACGCAATGATTTAAATGATTCTTTCTTGACTTCACTCTGGCCGGTGGTGGCAGTGACAGCAAGACTTTTAATAAGTTATGTCGCGTCGCGACCTGGCCGGAGATTAGGCCGTAAACATTTAGGTGGCTTGTAGCTCTTCAGCTTGCCTTGAGGCCTGAACGGTTAAAGCGGGCTTGCTCGCTGAGCTGCCGCGCCCTCCGAGGACCGAGCAGTCCCTAGAGCTCGTATACACGTAGACGGAACGGGACGCTGACACTTACATCGAGTAGCACATGGCATATGTAGCCGTTGCGGAACGCGGGTATGGTATATGGGCATCCCGCCCCAGGCTTTGGATCTCTTCGCTTGCGCAAACGATGGACTAGGTTTACACCATTGTTACCTGTTCTGAAGGAAACCCACGCGTTGAGCAACGCAGCTAGTGGTTTTGCCGCATCGCTTGCTTCAAGGTGAGAAGGGAACCCGAGGTATATAGACGCGAGCGTCGTGTCTTATTTCTAGACTTGCTTGGCGAGATACAAACGAGGAGGCTTGCCCGGTTCACATCGCTGACTTGAAAGGATATTACCGTCGTCGCGATGGGGAAGACGTATAACATGAGGTTGCGGTAAGACACAAGAAATCCCCCGTTCTTGGCGACCCAGGAGCGAGCTCTGGAATGCGAACTTGCTGAGTTAGCCGCATGGTACATGAACCCGTCGGCAAGCAATTTGGCGGTGGAGGCTATGGCCACTGCCACAGTCTGCGGCAGAGTACTTGTTTGTTGTGTGTTGTTTTAACACTTTGTTCTGCGCAGAATAGCTTCTTGGAAAGGCGGCCGTAGACGGCGTAACCCAGGAAGCCCACCGGGAGGAAGACAGGCCCATTCGTTTTCCCAAGTGCTCAGGGTGGCTGACAGTTGTTCGGCCTGACGAACAGTTCAGGCGGGCAGTTCTAAACCCGCTGCGACCTCTAAGCGGAACGGGGCAGGTCCGTCCGCGTCGGGCGAACCAGCTTAGAGCAAGCCCCCTGCTGCATCACGGTGAGTGGGACAGCGAGTGACGGACAGGTCGGCATTGCCTGCCGGCTTCGCTAGCCACCACCACCTGCGCCGCTTTCAGACGCTGCAACGTGGCCACTCTGGCAACAGCAACAGCGGCCGCCCATGCAGCCCAGCGGCTCCCTGAGGCTCATGAAGTCCCCCGAAGTCCGGGCCTTGAGGGGGGGAGTGTGTGGGAGCCGAGGGTGAAAGACGAGGCAGAGGGCACGTGACAGGCGGTCGGCGGAGAAGACACGAGCTGGCGCGAGACAGTCGGTGCTACGCGAGGCTGAAGCTGGGCCGGAACATCGGAGCCGGGCTGCCTGGCCTGGCCCTTGGTGAACCCCGGAGCGGTCCACCAGCGAGGTCTGGAGCAAGACCGGTGGAAACGGCGAGCCCTGGCCATATGACCTGGGCTATGACGATCCCGGGGTGGTTCCGCAGCGAGACTCGGGCAGTGATGGCCCGATACAGCCAGCCTACGCAGCGCTGGCGTGGGAAAGGCGATCCGCAGGCCTGGACACGGACTCCGACCGTGAGCTCTGAACGACGGGCGACAACAAGGGTCGGCTAGCCCGGACTACCGGCTCTCGACGACGGGAAACTGGGAGGTGCAGTAAACCCATTCGCTGTCTTGTCGTTGTTATGTCACTCCCTGGGTGACGGGCGGAGCGCATACCGATCGGGCGGCGATTATTAGTAGAGCGACCTCCGTAAAGAACCCCACAGTTTGTAAACATGTGTCACCTCATACCTCATCACCCTGGGGGCTCGACGCCGCATGCGCGCAAAGCTTTCGCCATTGAAGGCTCCTTGTAAAATTTAGGAGCTAGTAGACTTCGCCTTTTCTAAGCACTCCCGAATTCCCGCGCAAGCTCACCAGCCTCCGTCTCCTAATCATCAAGCCTTCAAGCGCCGCGGTAGTCCCGCCTGCCTCTGTTTTGTCCTTGGGCCAGTAGCACCATCTTCCGGGCTTCTTGCTTCCACACGGGGGAAGCAGACAGACGCTCGCCGAAGTCGTCTTGTCCGGCTCCATTCATCTCTTGTCCCCTCTTTGCTTGCTCTAAACTTGTCGTCAGTCAAGCTCATGAGTCTATGCCTGTCATATTTCTTCTGGTTTGGACTTTTCAGGGAAGCCTCGCCGTCGCCCTTGTGCGTTTTATGCTTGGCGGAGGTGAGGAGGGCGGTAGGTCAGCATATATAGAAGAGTCATTTAATTTTTATTTTCATTTCATTTATTTTGGCTCAGGAGAGACGGGTGTACGTCAGATAGGCCGAAGGCCCATACCAGGTGGCCTGCTAATACCCGTACTAAAAAAAATTAAAGCCGTTTACAACTCCCTGTAACGCCGAATTGGAGCGCAGCTCTTGAGGAGGAGGAGGAGGGAAGGGTACTCAGGGGAGGGTATACCCCTCCTCATCCTCCTGCTTCTCCTCCTCCCCTCATCCTTCAATCTCCTCCGGGGGGGGGGGGGGTCACGTGACCTCGGGGGGGGGGGGGGGGGGGGACCGGGGGGGGGGGGGCTCGCGCGGTGCATGTTCCAACATGCACCGCGCGGTTACGCCGACGGCGACGGCGACGCCGCTCAAGCCGGAAACGGGCGCCTAAGAGCTGCGCTCTAAAAAAGAGGGAGAGGGGAGGTGTTTGGCAGCTTGGTCCTGACGACAGGAGGTGCCAAGCTGCATGGAGACATTGTGTGTGAGCTGGCTTTGCATGCCTGACTTAAATCTTTTTAGAACTGTTCAAGGCTGGCCCATCTGGCACCAGACAGCGGTGAATAAGGGGCCCAAATACAGAGGACAATAATTGTTTAAGTATGTGTCGTTTGCAATCAACGGGCAACATATCGAATGCTCACAAGAGGTGCGATGAGAAGGCAGCCAAGCAAGCGCTGTCATTGGTTGAGATCGTGGTGAAACAGAAGCATGTGGGTGTATTTGTAGGGTGGACAAACGCACGACGTGCGCAAAGAGCCGATGAACTTACACGCCGCATACGAAGCATTATTGCTTTAGTGACAGCAGCCGAAATTGCGTGTGAAAAAATATGTGAAGAAATATTAGCACAACCTCACCTTTCGCCAAAGGAGCATCTTTTCCTGGAGCTAGAAATATAAGCACTATCCCAACAAGCCCTCTTTTCCAACCTTCGTAATGTTCATTGGTGCTTGTGAGGCCACCTTCTCTTAGATTCCTACTACAGAATGCTTCCGCTCCTCCTGCATGTCCTTGCCTTGGCCCATAAGCAGCCGGGTCGTCCTCAAATTGCAAATATTTGAATTAACTATTGGAGATATTAAAAAACAGCGCAAAAAGGACAGGAAAAAATAAGAGAAAATACAGAACTTACGCTAACAACCAAAGGTTTACTAGAACTTCCACACGCGCACAGTGGCACGCGCAAGCACATGCTCTTCTTTCTCTTTCGACAGTGATAAATGCTAATAAACAACGCGTTCTCTGTGACGTTGAAGAACTGTTTTACTCTGCACCACATGATGAACTTTTTGTCACCGTCAGAGAACTGATTGAAGCATCGGGTACGTTGCCTTCCAGAATACGTGTGGAATACAGACTGACTCCTTTCTGGAGGTGCTTACTTACTACCTAAACTCCACCCTCGTCTACTATAAAGACATGGCTCATTTGCAGATACGCGATATTTGTATCGGGTCTAGTGTTGCACCGATGTTGTGCGAAATCTGTCACGCGAACTTCGACCGCACCGTTTCGCAGGCTTTGACTGACGTCGCTGTTGTCAAGATCCGTAGATGTGTAGATGATTTTGTCGTATTCATTAGCGTACACCCTCAAACTCGCCTGGACAAAGCCGCTCAGTCTGTCCGACAAGTTCGAGCAGTGCTCGAGCCACTTACGTTTCACGCTCGAGTTGCCGGCGGACGGTGCATTGCAGTTCTTGGACTTAAGTTTTTCCTTCAATGGCTCCGACCACATCTGTTGGATGTATTCGCGGCAAATCAAAAAGGCTAGTTTACAATTTGATTCGGCGCACTCTAAATTAGTAAAATGAGGTATCGCCAACCTATGCCTCCGCTCGGCTTTACAAGATTCATGTGCCCATGCCGTACGTGAGAGCTTCGACCGTCAGCTACATCGCCTGGAACTTTCAGGTTTTCCTCCTTTTCTGGTGAGAGGAGTGGCTGAACCCCTGCTTAAGAAGATGAAAAATCCTGACACGGCAACTAGGAAAAGGCTAAACAAGTTCGAAGTGCTGCCCTATGTTCACAAGACCTCGCACAATCTGAAACGTGTAACGGCAAACTTCAACGTCGACGTTGTCTTTACCCCTAAAAACTGTCCAAACTGTGTACGATGTCAAGCGGGACCAAACCTAGGAACGCACCTTGTGAAACGAGGCGTGCCAAGTAGTTCGTGCCTTGTGTCCAGGAAGTCGTCTACGAAATCCCTCTAAGCTGTGTTTGAACGATTGGCTGCGTGAGCACGCGGCCTCGCTCGGCAGTGGCAACGGCAGTGTCCTTCTTCTACTTTGGGTCCAGTCCTTTTTGCGCTCTTTTTTAATATGTCGTTCAACCTATCCTCTTATAGATAAAGATGTAGTGCTGTGGAAAATATGAGCTAACGTAAGTAGTTCATGCCTTCTTAGATGAATCTGCCAGTTTTTTTAGGGAGCTTTGGTCTGGACAAGGGCTAGAAAACACAACGCTTATCTCGCATTCTTTGAACACTCTCGACAAATAGATACATAATGGAACTTGTAGAAAAGAACCCTGCGCTGCTTAAACAACGCGTACGCTACCCTTAATGTGGAACACTGCGACAGCTGAGGTGTGACGTCGGAGCCGCTAAGGTGTCATTTTAGAGCAGGGGGACTGAATGAACAGTAAAGGTGCGAGCGCACACCATAAAGTCCACATAGGCGTTTCGCAATAAACCGAGCAACACACCGGTCGAAGATCCCATATCGTTTTCAAACCAACGAGGTTGTATTAAGTATAAATCATTTAGTGAAACAGATAAACAATTTTATTGAACACAATCTAGGACTGCCTTGTGGTAATTGAAGAACACTTCGAAAATCACGCTCCCAAGTTTGAATCTAGGGAACGACGAAACTGCATGTGCATGCATGAACCATTCCCTGTCATTGGTGTGGCTGCCTGGACGTCTTATGCAATGCTATTGGACACCAACTGCCACCGCCTTGCGGTCACTGAAGAACACTTCCAAAATCGCGCACTCAAGTTTCAAGCGGGAAGTTCCATTCAATTTTTTGCCCATGGTTTCGCCGGCTTAACACCAACCTAGCTTTATTCGTTTTATGGCCCGAGAACCTTTCTGGCATAACTAGGTGACGTGATGTGCGGCATGACGTCAAAGTCTTGTCGAGCGGTGTGACGTCAATGTGGAATTTTTAGTGGAGTGTCGAAAATGGCCCGCGTTGATATAGAGAGTGTTAGGCAGCGCGAAACACGCGAAGTGTCCCACTAAATGCTATCGCAGCGAAAAAGACTAGATCAAGTGTTGCAGGCACCTCACTGTCGAGGGTATATGCTAGAACACGTTTCGGAGTTGCCTTAGCAGTACCCGCCTTAGACCTTAAAATGTCCACAGGCGACATTGGTGCTGAAGGCCGCACCCTTGGATGCTGGAACCTGCTACATTGTTCACACCAAGACACAGTATGCAAGGTAATCCAACTGGTTGAGGTACACCCTACAGCAGGTGTAGTAATCAACTACTTAGAAAACAATAGACTGTTATGTCCAAACCAGCGTAGCTACCGTAACACATTTCCCTGTGAAACACAGGTGTTGCATTTTACCCAGGATACCCTATTGAAAGAGATTTTTTTACCGGAATTTCATTTCCAGGAAAAAACTATTTTTTCTGGATTTTGGTACTTTTTTCACTTCCGGTAAAGCCAGAATTTACCGGAATTTTATTTCCAGTAAAAAATCTATTTTACAGTATTATGAGACTCTTTTCACTACCAGTAAAACCGAAACTTACCGGAAGTCACCGGATTTGCCTGTATTCACCAGAAATTACCAGACGTCACCGGATTTGCCGGAATTCACCGGAACTTACCGTGTTTTTTTTCGGACGTCAACGGAAGGCACTTAGGAAGAAGCCTGTGAACCGTGGGTGGTGTATCTTTACCAGATGCTGGACGATTCGGTAACAATTAAAATGGTTAGTCCATATGGACCTGAACGTTCCATGTCTCTTTTTTTTCACAGGGTCGATACCAGTGAAACAGTTTGCACAGCTGTAGACGAAAGCAATCAGACCAGATAGAAACATCCGAGTTCTTTGTCCCAAAAAATATTTTTCAAGGTACTCACGATTCCACTGGGTAAATTCCTAGAAGTACCGTAGTTCAACTAATAAAACCGAGCGGGTGCACCACACGGACACACATCCGCCGCCGTTGAGAAATCATGGGCACTGTCACGGAGCCGTCCCTGATGCCGTGACGGCGTCTCCGGCGTCTTTTTCGCTCGCTGGGTGTCTTCTGAAGCCGGACGGACGAAGAGACGCAAACAAAACAGGCCACTGAAAGATCTTTTTATCTACACACCCAGCTGCTCTGCAAGATAAAGGCCGCACATATGAAACGGGAAGCCGGCACTGACCGTCCGTTCGTGGCCATTGCTCGTTGACGGACAAGGAAACCGGTTTTCTTCAAAAGAGACAGAAAAAAGACACCCTCACATTTCCCCATGAACCCAATGCGAGAGAGAGAGGGTGCGCGGGGACTCGTCCTTGCTGCGTTCTAGGCACCATAATTACACACCCAGTCCCCGGCTCGTCTCGGCTTCCCCATCCCCTTGCGTCGGCTTCCAGTGAAGTTCGGTAAGCGGGGAAAGGAGTTACTTGTTTCCGGTAAAATTTCCAGCAAAGCTGGGTCGTCTGGTTAACAAAAGTGGCGGCCATTGAAAATCCAGAGAAATCTGGTAACCGAGAGTAGCTGTCGGCAAATATTCTAGCAAAGACTGGTAAACTACGCCGGTTTCGGATGAAAAGGGGTGAAACTTGACCAGTTTTCACCGGATGTCACTGGAAGTTCACCGGATGTCGCTGCAAGTTTTTGTCGGATTTTTCAATAGGCTATTCTTTATAATTTTGATAAATAATCTTCGAACTGACACCATGTTTCTAGACTTCTCAAAATCATTTATAGGGTCCCTCGTCAGCGACTCATTGCAAAACTAACCCGTCTTAGAATTCATTCATCCCTTATCACTTTTATTACGGAGTTACTCAAGATTCGCTCCCAATACGCTCTCATAAACAATATGTCGTGTAAGTTCCTGTAACCTCAGGTTTACTGAAGGGAACTGTATTACCCTAGGCCAATTATTCAGGGGACTGTATTACTGTAGGCCCATTATTATTTTAACATACATAAATGACTTAACAAAATGACTATCATCCCCCGTGCATTTTTTTTGCAGCTGAATGCATCATTTGCAGATCTATCAGAAATCCCTCAAGATTATATAGTACTACGAAACATCCCAAAACATAATCACAACTGGAGTGATGACCTGCAGACGAGCCTAAGCATGAAAAAATGAAACTTACAAACATTCACACAGAGTGCCACGTCCTCTAATTTCTCGTACTACATCAGTTGCATTAGCATTGGTCACTGCACATCATATAAGTATCTAGGACTTCACCTCACCAGCGATTTCACATTAGAACAGTCGCATTAAAGAAACTGCACACTTGGGCATCTAAGACGTAACCTCAAACTCGTTTAACCAGAAATAAAGATGTTAGCCTACAAAACCCCGATAAGACTGAAAATTGAATATGCATCATCAATAAGGTCACCATTTGAAGGTAATCTCACTAATAAAATGGAGAGCATCCAAAACAGCAGTAAAGGCCAACTACCAAGCAGAAACGCGAAAACTCTCCCTTAATTTCTACTTTCCATTCGAGAAAGAGGAAGACCCTCCTCCTTTCTGTGAAGAGTAGCCCAGAGATTCGCTCCTGTTGTGAGGGGAGAAGAATGCGAGAGGGAACGGAGAGAAACAAAATGGGAACCGGTTTTCTGCCCGGCAGGTGACGATTCTGTTAGTCGGCCATTAAGGTACGTTTTTTTTGGACTATTCTTCACATATCACTTTCATGTGACGTAAACTTTAGCAACTACTGCTTCTTCTGAAGAGGTATTATGACAACCTGCAGATGAAAGCGACCCTTCTCAACACCCTAGAACAAGTTTCTGACAGAGTTGACAATGTGTGCCAAATCAAATTCATTCATTCTTCATCTTTTTTTTAATTCATCATTATTCTGAAAATTGCGGAATGAAACATCTCACAAAATAATATTGTTACATAAATTATACCAGCGCTAAATTTCAAGAAATGCTCACTGTCTTTATTAATCCTAGTAATCGACTTAAAAATGTCATAAGTGTAATTTTGGCTGCTGTCTGAATTGTATGCCTGTAGGGTCTTTCTTTCTTACGGTTTTTGTTATGTTTTTAGAGAGTTTTGGAGCTGTATTTATACCCTTTCTTTAGCAATATGCAGAAACAGGTACTTGAGGTATATACTAAATAAATAAAATAAACACATGCCAAACTTAGTGAATTGCTACAGCAACTGAAGATGCATGTGAAAAAAAGAGATGTGTTCCATAACGCTTCACACTTTAGCAAAGGAGTCTTTTCTCCAAGATCTACGAAACTAAACCCTAATGCACACTCTTTTCCAACCTTAAGGCAACGTTAATCTCCGCTTTCAAGGCCACCACCCCTCCACCTCCAAATACAGAATACTCCCACCACTTCTGCACGCTGCCCTTCCATTGAGTCGTGGGAAGTTCACAGTTTCCTGAAATTAGTAGCATAGATTAGACAATCAGCATGGTCGACTGTATAAAACATATTCAACAAAAGGAAACTCCTCGGTGTATTATTGGGTGTAATCAGTGCACACAACTCCACAAGTTCCTTTACGTTCATTTATTTCCCATTAAAGTACCATACATTACAGTCGGGGGTGATCCTACAGGAAAACAAATTTACTTAAGGAAGACAAGCAACACATTCAAAAACGCAGAAATTCAAATACTCAGTATCATATACAAGGTGATGGCTCCTGCACCAAAGAAAGCAAGTTAAAACTGTTGGTTAGTGCAGCTGAAAGGGTAAAAGATAGTACACAATGAATCTGCGGGGATAATTTCTAATAATTAAGAAAATGAGTAAGTTGAAGCTGCGACAAATGACGGAGTGATTAAAATGTTGTCAAGGTTAGTGTGGAAAACTAGGATCGCCTTCTAGTAGTCTTCTTGTGGTTAGTGAGCGTAAACAGTGCTGAATGGCGATATGTGTGCCCATACTAGAAACGAGAGAGCTAAAATTTACCCTCTTAGAAACTCCAGAAGCTTAAATAAAAAAAATGTTGCTGTGGCCTTTAGAAGTGTGAGTGGTAAAATATCTAAATGTTAAAGGATATGAAATGGGACCAAAATATGACAACAATGTCGGAAAGGTGCACGGTAGTGACATATTTTGCACCATGCTATGCCCCATCGCAGCTGATACTGAATAGCATGTATAAGAATGGAATAGAACTGGTGGTCCTGTCATGTACGACACTTGTCAATTCCATTCTTTTCGTGGTCTTTTTCTGAATTCCTGCTGTTTCCAGTTCTCTCCTCCGTCGCATGGCACTGCCATCTTGGAATCACATCACATGACCCGGCTTCCATTAAGTAGCTTCAACTAATCGCTCTGCTCTCTCCTCCGTGCTTTGGCGAATGCGTTGTATTTGTTTTTTTTTTTCGGCGTGCATTATGGTGCTTTTTCCCCCGGCATGCCCTCAACTTTTACGCACCTTTACCACCAACGCCACCGCCAACCTACGCAGCGCCGGTAAGTGTGCAGCCTGAAGACATTACCCTAGCTTCATGTGCGCTCTTAGAAGCACTTGAAACTAACTTTGACTTGGTCCTTCATAATCCACAACCTGTTGTAGTGAGTGTTGACGGCCAACAAGTGATCGCCATGGCTCAGGACATAATTGACCCCCCTGACCTTTTACTCCAAGCCCTTCGTACTGCAGACGTGCCCCTTATGCCGTCCCACCCTTCTTCCGTCATCACGTCCAACTCCACGTCCTCCTCAGAGGAAGAGGACACTTGTATCTTAGCTGCCGACCGTATTAGGCGTTGGTTTGATGATAACGCTCCCGTTGATGCGCCTCCACCGGAGGACGATATGCAGAGCCTCGATTCCCACCCTAACGATGATGACCCCCGCCGGCCTCTTCTGCAGCACAACCCCCCCCTTTTTTGGGGGGGGGGAACCAGTACGCCCCAGTCAACCTCCCCCAGCAGTCAACTGGGAAGCCACGGCACACACACCTTTGGGTTTTCCCCACCAGCCGATTACTCAAACTTTCGCATACGCTGCACCGCAGCATCAGAGGATAACAAACCGCCCACCCCATCCCGACCAGCGGCAAGCGGTTGAGTCTATGTTAGCTTCCGGACTCATCCGCCCTACCCAGGGCGCCCCATTCTTGAGCCCCATTCAATTGGCTCCAAAGTCTTCTACAGAGTCCAGATTTATTTTTGACACCAGTCGCCACACACCACATACCACACTTGAACTCCCCCTTCTCTTTCGTTTGGACCCCCTACCTAAAGTCCTTCTGGAAAACCCCCTCCCTTCAAATGCTTACTTCGCAAAGGTAGGCTTAAGAGAAGCATTTTACCATATATCTCTTCATTCCCAAAAACAAAGGCTGACCACGTTTCGGCTTGACGGACGCTACTTTTGTTTTACTTGCCTCCCCTTAGGGTTGAGGCCAGCACCCTTCCTAATGCAGTTCCTCGCGACCGCCATCGCCAGAACCCTTCGAGTCCGCGGAGTGTGGGCCTGGTCCTACGTGGACAATTTCCTCCTGGCTCACTCAGACCCTGTTATCCTCCAGCAGATCACCTGGGAGTGCGTGCGCGACCTCCACCAGTGGGGCTTTCAAGTCAACCCCCCGACACCACTACCACACCCGTCCAGTGCATACGCTTCTTGGGGTTTTTTCTGGACACATCCCACAAGTCCCTTTCAGACACCACACAACGCATCGAGTCCCTCCGGGACACTCTTGAACTTTTGCGCTCCCCCCGGCCGCGGGTCAAGTACCAACGCCTTTTTTTTGTTATACCGCGCGGGCTTTCCCGCCCTTCGACCCCTCTTTCAAGCCGCGGGGACCGGTCGACCACCCCCCCCCCCCCCCTTCCCTGGGTCGACGCCTTCTTACGCACCTGGGATATGATGCCACATTCCGTCTCCCTTGCCCCCCCCCCCTCCCTTCGCATCTGCTACGCCGATGCCCCTGAGACGGGATTCGGTGTTGTCACGCCTTCGGCCGCTCTCGCCATCCTGACCCTCCCCGATGGACGAACCTTCGGACGTGAAGCCCTCGCCTAAACTGTGGCCGCCCTCCTTGTACCCCCGCGGACCATCACCTAGACCGACAACCTCGGACTTCGACATGGCCTGACATCCGGCCACCTTCGCGCACTTCCATGGGCGCTTGGCATTGTAATTTCTTTTTTGATCATTAAAAAGGAGTTACACGCTCGCTGGGTTTCGACATTCGCCAATCCCGCCGACATGCCCTCACGCCTTCCGCGCACATCTTTCCGCCCATCCACTTCTGTGATTGGTTGAGGGCATGCCGGCGGGAAAGGGGGACAGGTGCCTATAAAAATGTCCGGTCTCTCTCTTGGCCTCAGTCGAGTTACTGAGAGTGAGGAGGCCAGACGCGTCTCTCCTACCATGGCAGCGTCCAATGCTTATATATGGTGTATATAAAAGCATTGGACGACACTTCACGAGATAAAGCGAAAAGCACCGTAAAACACGCCGAAAAAACAAATACAACGCCTTCGCCAACGCACGGAGGAGAGAAAAGAGCGATGAGTTGAAGGTACAGTGATATCATACATTTAATATGTGTCCAACATGGGCAGTTTATTGTGTAACAGGTTTTGGCTAATTTGATTGACGGTAATATCTAAGGAGGGAGCAGGCCCAGGAATTAGCGTTAGCCCTGGTGCACACTGAAGCAATCACTTATGACAACTTAAGTTTGTCCTCTGGTAGTGGTGGAATGTCCTAAATAAGTGGCGGATGTATAATTATGATCGTGCATTTAGGTTCTCAAGGAAGGTGAAAAATAGTTGGCAAAAGAAGCAACTCTCCGTGTTTTCTGCAAGCATTGTGCTTTGCCTTCATAACAAATCGAGAACAGTTGTTCTTGATTGTATGGGGGAACTCCAGAAAACGCATAACAAACGTTTAACTTGCATTTTATCCGATTCTAGGAATAATGGTAACGTCAACTTCAGGCTATTCGCTTGTTTGTGATATTAATCCAAAATATATTCATTAGATGGATCTGCTTATGTGTGAATTTAAAGAAACTGTTCATTGTGCTCAGACCGATGACAGCAATCATCCAAGTGATTTAGCAAATGTCTCGAGACATACAATTCAATGAATTTATTTCAATTATTTCAGCTCAAAATTGGGAAGTGCCAAAATGAAATAACAGTCACAGACAGCGTGAGAGTGCAACATGTGATGCGCAAAGAAGGCATAGAAATCACCCGTGCGTCAGGATATCTGATGCTCAACTGATGCGGAGGTCAGGGTCACGTCAGGGACGTCATCCCGACCTCTGCACTTTGGAGAAGTCAATTTTCCTCTGTAACGCTGTTATCCATGACCAAAGCGTTGGCAGCGGAAACATCGCTGTGGGTTGGGGACGTAGGAACGAATACTGCAGTGCAGGTAGCCTGATTTTACTGCTGCGGGGAGGGCATGTTTCTCGAACGTCAGGATGGCAAGTTTCGAAGGAGTTTCTCTGCCGTCCTTTCAGAACATAATGCGTTTCACTGCAACAGTGCCGGCACCATTAAAGTCCTCCAAGGAGCTCTTCTTCACTCGTTTCCAGAAGGTCGTCCTTGGATAGTGTTGAGTGTGGACTCACCGAAACCTTCACATTAACAATGGTTGTGAGCGTGAGGGATGCTTCGGAGTTCTATGTCTACATCAACGAGAAGGTCTCCCAAGAGCAGTGATGTGCTAGATCAATGGTTCTCAAATGGGGGTCCGCGGATGCTTTGTGGCCCGCGAAGGCATTCTAAGGGTCCGCGAAGCCCTGCCTCATCAGTCATGCCCGGCAGTAAAAGTTGTATTTTTCCAATTTTCGTTTGCGTTATCTCGTGTGTATGTCAAACAGAGACGTCTACTTCACGCTAGCCCTTAGTTCTATCCGTTTATTAAATCATTATCATAATTAACCTATACATTATCCTTTCCCTCATCACGAACAGAGTCCTCTATCATCTCTTCCGATCCGCAAGGAGTCCAGGAAACATCAATGGTTGAGAACCACAGTGCTGGATGCAGGCACGTAGCCAGGATTTTGTTTCGGGGGGGCGCCCTTGACAAAATGCTGTATGAGGGGGAGGGGAAAGAGGTCCCAGCAAAATTGAAGATTTCGGGGGGAGGGGGGGGGGCTGTTCCCCATGGGCCCCCTTCCTGGTTACGTGCCTGGCTGGATGGGGATTCATGCATCCGAAAAATGCCAGCTGAACGTAGGAAGAAACACAAAGAGAGAAAAAAAAAAGAGGTCAGACACACTGCCGGACTAGCAACCATTTACTGAAGATTTTGCACACCCATTATTTTATATAACTGAACTAATAGGTGTGGAGGCAGAAGAGGTTTCTCTTCAGTAAATGGCTGCTAATCCAGTAGTTCTGATACGGTGGCTAGAAGGGGAGGTGCCAGAATCGGCGACCGAGAGAAGGAGCTGCCAGTCAGGATGCAGCAATGGTGCTGCTGTTAACACCGAGAGGCGTCGTCCGCTGCAATTTGGGTGCTTTCTTGCTCTGCGAGTAAGTGTCGTGTGCAATATCCGCTCCTTAAAGGGGCCCGACAACGACTTTTTGACTTGTTCCTAATTTGCACTGAACGTAGTAAAACGTTTCTCAAAATTCGCTTTAATAGTTATAGGCAAACAAAAATCACAAATACAAGCAAAAAATAACCTTTTTTTTCATGACGTTCCTGGCATAGGTCGGCATTTTAAGCTGTCCTCACTCAAACTCACGATCACTATTTTTTTCCTCAATCAGGACTCACGCCCATTCACGATCACGATTTATTCAAAATAGGGTCATCACCCAAACTCCCCCTCACGGTTCAACACAAAACCAAAACTCACTCGCCGTCATCAACATGGTCATCACGCTCAAAGATCATCACGGTCATCACGCTCACAGGTCATCACGAATCATCAGACTCACAGGTCATCAGACTCACAGGTCATCACACTCACAGGTCCTCACGGTCCTCACACTCACATGTCATCACGGTCCTCACACTCACAGGTCCTCACACTCACAGCTCCTCACGGTCCTCACACTCACAGGTCCTCACGGTCCTCACACTCACACAGGCCCTCACGGTCCTCACACTCACAAGTCATCACGGTCCTCGCACTCACATGTCCTCACACTCACAGCTCCTCACCGTCCTCACACTCACAGGTCCTCACGGTCCTCACACTCACACAGGTCCTCACGGTCCTCACACTCACAGATCATCACGGTCTTCGCACTCACAGGTCCTCACACTCACACAGGTCTTCACGCTCATCTTACTCACAGGTCCTCACACTCACAGGTCATCAGGCTTACAGGTTGCTTTATTTGTTTTTCTTTTGTTTTTCGCAAGCCGTTGGTTTGTCTTCGCGTGAGTCGTGCGGCGGGGGAACTACCCCAAAACAGTGAGCTTCTGAACCGCTTATTCAATTTGAAAGAAATATACTATGTTTATGTTTATGCTCCGCACATTTCTACCAAATTTCGTTCACCTGGATTAATTACGAAAGAAACTAAATGCAAGCTGACGAAATTGGGTGTGTTGAACTTTCGCCTGCTGACAAGGGCAGCGGTAAAACACAAACGCGCCTTCCGACAGGTTACAGAGACAACGTCGCAGCAGTGGTTCTCAAATGGGGGTCCGCGGACCCTTAGGGGTCCGCGAAGGCATTCTAGGGGTACGCGAATCCCTGCCTCATTAGTCAAGCACGGCAATAAAAGTATTTTTAACAAATCGAGAAGGCATTTTTTTCCATTTTCGAGCTTGTTTTCTTTTGTGGATGTCAATAAGAGAAGTCTACTTCACACTAGCCCTTAGTTATATCAATTTTTTAAATCATTATTATATTTAACCTATATATTTTTTCTCCCCTCACCACGAAAGGGGTCCTCCATCATCTCCGCTGACCCACAAGGGGTCCGCGAAACATCGATGGTTGAGAACCACTGCTTTAAAGCATCGCCTCGCTGTGCATACCTCGCTCATTTGTACACAAATGAACGATTAATACATATATCACCCCCGTTTCTTTTTTTTTGTGTCACCAACACGTACTACTACGGAAGTTTATGAAGCATATATATATACAATAAACATATAATTTGACCAATTTTTTTTTCTCTTTTTTTTTTTAAAGGGGGGGGACGGTAATATTAGGTAGGGTGACGTACCTCTGGTTTGAAATCTCACCATAATCCCTGTTGGCAGTGGTGTCCGTCAGTCGTATGCTATTCTATGAGCAGAATCCGCGGAGGCCGAGTTTTCCTTCTCACTCGAGTTGTTTCTGCTTTTTTTGTTCGACCGTGCTTGCCGGATAGGCTGCAATTTAAGGAATCCTTATCCGGCATTGTTTTTCAGTCATCTCGGCCTTTATAAAATACCGTCAGCATTTATTATCTTGATAAGTGCAGCCGTCCTTGGATTGGTTTGGCATGGCTTTGCTTAATTTGGTTTGGAGTGGATTGGGGGTTTGGGGTCGTCCCCGTGTGTCTCTTTGTCGCGCTCTCGATCACGTAGGGTGCGCCACTTTTCATGCGGCAAGCCGCGTCATTCTTGGCGCGCAGTTCATCGAACAAGGTTTCATAGAGCGATCGTTTCATCGACACTGCGATGTTTCATCGGCAGATCGTTTCTTCGACATTCGATGCTCGACAGAGTTTGCTACATTTCGTCAACACGTTTTTTTTTTTTTTTTTTTTTTTTACTCGGACGTCTAGACGACATTTTTTTTTCTCTCTCTTTCATCGACGCGGCGTTGGCTTCTTGGCGCCTCGCGTTCTTCGCGTGTTCGCAGCGCACTGCGGTGTGGACAGGGCGCAGGTGGGGCAAGCGCAAATGCTTCTCACTCTTCGCACGCAGTGCGCTGTGCGCTTACGTTGCTGGAGTGGTGCGTGCGGCTTGGCGGCCTTTTGGATACGTTTGGCGCGTGCTCCGCCTGTCTAGCGGATATTTTTTGACGTAAGGAGCGTGCCCTATGAAGCTGAGGCTCGGCGCTCGGCAGCCAGACGGCCGGACGTAATTGTTGCTTTCTGTCGTGCTTTTGGCTGCGTGCACACTCGAAGCTCGCGAGATGCATAGTCGTTCCAAACTTTTTCTAAAGGGGTGTTTCTCGACGCGGTGGTGGTCTCGTATACCGTTGATTGTTTTGTAAAATCGTGTGAGGCTTATTTTGTGCCCAGTAATGCACGCGAAATACCAAAACTGATGTTTTGCATTCTCGTCTTGCAAGTGTTCTGAAAAAGGTAGTGACGTAGAGGTTAACCTGTCGGTTTCGGTAGTCTTTAAGAGTCGATGAACAAGGTATTTACATTGTTGTAGCTTGTAGAGTCGGAGCTGGCGGAGATCTATCGTCTACCTCGTCTTCTTTGCCATTGGGCAGCTGACCGATTCTACGTGCTCGAGCTCTAGCTGGAAGCGTAATCCTATTTATATAGTACTCCACAATGCTCATCCGTGTGTACTGTAGTGAACATTTCAGGCCCGACATATCGATAGTTTCTTGTTATCAACCAGGAAAACGCAATATCTGTAAACACCTCCCGACAAAGAATGAAAACCAGAGCTCGCCGTTCGCTTTGACCAATAGACCTATCTCACACACTTTCACGGCTACCACAATGACAGTTGTGGTAGCCGTGAAACGCGAACTTAATCGCGCCGCTGCTTCGTGGCGACGCGACAGACCTGTGTGAGTCATATGAATCTGAAAGAGACACAACTACCAGCTAGATTGCGCGCGTCGCTGTTTCGCAACTTGTGACTTAATCAGAAGTTCCCATGATCTATGATCTGCCAAAGCTCTACATTTCCTCTCCAACCTTTCCCTCACATACGTTGATTGATTGGCACCCTTCCGCATATTTGCGGCCAACTATTTTTAACAAACCCCTCTCACATCTTTCTTTCCCCCTTCCCCGCTGCCTATGCGAGTCTTTCCCCTTCCTGGAGGATAACAATCTGCATAGGCATTAAACCCCTTTTCCCGATTTATACAACCCCCCCCCCCTCACCAACCGTCTGGAGCGCACGTGACGCAGCCATAGTTGTACTTCACATTAGGCAGCGGTAGTGCACGAGACTGCTCGTGATTGACACGCGCAAGCGTACAGCGGCGTTGACCCTCGTGCGGAAAGACTACAGTTTCCGCAATGCATTGCGACGGATAAGGCGTAGCGAAACTGGCGGTGGGTCGGTGTATTACCTCAAGCCCTGTTCACACATCTGCGTTCCGACGACAAAAACAACACGAACGACATGACACCGGGACGATTCTGTTCACATTACAGAACGTGACAGAGATGGCAAAGAGCAGCTTTATCAAGCAATCATGTGTCACGGTTGTCCCGGTGTCATGTCGTTCGTGTCGTTTCTGTCGTTCCTGTAGCTCGTAACGCAGATGTGTGAACCGGCCTTTACGAGCCTACTCTGATGTTACACTGGAACGCCACGGAAAATCGGTCTTCCCGCCTTTTCGAGGCGTCGCCACGGGTACGAATACTAGCGGGGTCTATTTAAGTGATTTGTCCGGCACACAAGCGTCAGTACAGGTTATGACTAGGGATGCCGCGAACTTCTTTCGAACCGAAGGTTCAATGATCGAATCAAGCGGTTCGAAAGGTTCGAAAGATTTCGAAATTTTGAACTTTCCATATCGAGAAATTCGACGGAAGTCGAGTTTTCGAACTTGTTAGACTAAGGAGTTTGACGCTTTTAGAATTTTCGAACTTTACACGTTCAGAAACGCAATGTTTTTCGAACCTTCGAACTTATTACGCTAAAAAGTTCGATCCTTTTCGAACTCATTACGCTGCGAAATTTGATTCTTGTCGAACTTTGGAACTTGATAGACTAAAAAATCGATGGTTATCGAACTTTCAAATTTCTTCCACTAAAATGTTCGAAGCTTTTCGACCTTTCGAACTCCCTGCGCTAAGAAATTCGATCATTTTCGAACTTCCGAAGTTATTTATCTAAAGAATTCGAGAATTTTCGAACTTTCGAATCCTGAAAAGTCGAACGTTAGAAGAACTTCGAACTTTTAGGGTAAAAGTTCGGAGTTCGTCGAACTTCGAAAGACGGGCGGGCGGTTTCATTTGAATTCAAGCCGTGATGTACATTCGTAATTTTTTTTCTCGAATTTTTACATGCGGTGCCGCATTCCTTGCGAAAGACAATGCCATTTATTTCAATGTTTTGCCTTGTTTAGTTTTAAAGAAATAAATTCCCGAAGGAGCAAGCAAGCACGACGGGTTTTTGACAATTGTCGTTTGTGCCATATTTGAAGCGCGCTATAGCCGAAGCTATGTATGGTAGAGATGTTAAACTTTTTAAGACTTATCTATGTATAGCCTAGGTAAGTGTGATATGATATTGCTGTTCAAGATGAGTTTCGAAGAAATGTCCAAACATGTATCTACGGGCAATTATGCCCTAAACTTGGTAATTCTTTTCGTCTAAATTGTTTGAGGTATCGCATTTAAATTAACACCACAGACAGTACATATTATTGCCATCTGCAGAATACAAAATGATGTATTTATTGTTTTTTCACGTTGAGGAATAAATTAACTCTTGGGGGAAGATTTCCAATATTGTTCAAGTTCAGCACGTCATTAAAAGAAAAACATTTTTAGTTTTTTTTTTTCTCGTCTTACGTTTTTGGGACGTGTTTCTTTTAGCCTGTACACATTTTGGTAGAAAAAACTTGTGAATCTGCAAGAAACAAAAAAAAAAACCTCTGAATCTGCAAGAATACAACACTTCCGGCGGATTCTTGATAGTTTCTTTTTTCTCGAAAGTTTTTTATTTCCGTATTTATTGTTATGTTTCATTTTTTTATTATTATTGGCACAGTTATTTAGGGTCGCAAAGACATAGCTTTGAACTTCCGAAGCACTAAGCATGTGACGAGTAGTGCCTTCTGACAACGAGTTGTAACAATGACCATCTACGCGATATTTTATGCTGTGAAGAGCGACAGTAGCTATACATATGCATCAATAATTTCAGATTAAAATAAGCTCGACCACACCGTCTTTCCCCGTATTGTTTTCTTTAACAGTCCGAAATCGACCCCCTCCCCCCCCCCCCTTTTTTTTTCGTCCCCAGTTTTTCCTCTTCCGACACCACTGGTATGGTAGAACGCTTCTCGACCTCAAGTTGTGTCGGCTTCTGTGCTTTTTGCTCGGCGTTTCTTCTGTCCCGGAAAATAAACCTCCAGAGCAGTTACAAACTAAAAAATTGTCAAGGTGCAGGCGAGCTGGTGTATATTGATCATGATGCAAAATCCTGAGACTGGGTATGAAATTTGAAAGAAAAAGTGTAAGAAGACAGAAAAAGGGGGACAGGACAACGTCTCAAACTCGACGTTGTCCTGAGCTAACTGAGTTTGAGACGTTCGCCTGTCCCCTTTTTTCTGTCTTCGTACACTCTTTCTTTCAAATTTCATTCCCAGTCTCAGGATTTTGCATCATGTACAACCTAAAATTACTATATGCCAGCGTCACACGGGCGGCGTTCGATAAGATTACTACCAGCGTACAAAGGGGTGGTAGGGAGGCAGTTTGCCAGATCGCTTCAAGGTTTTTCTGAGCCTCAACCCCCTGCCTTCCCCTGGCCGTTTCGCACTGGATGAGTATCGACTGTACCGTTAAACATTGCGTTCATGAGATGACTACTGCGTGATGCACGTTAAAGACCCCCCCCCCCCCCCCTCCGGCTGGCGGTCACAATCACTGATCTATGGTCACACGTCACTCTGCACTGGCAAATATTCCAGCACATCCGGGACACTCGTCGTCTCATTTAATTGCCCGACCAACTTCGCGCAGTCTAAATATCACACCCGAACTTTTCTAAACCTGATTTCGTGAAAACCACTGAGGCGTGAAAACGTTATTTGCAACTGAAACTGTGGAGGAACATGAAAACCGGACTTCGAACTTTGCGCACTTGGACTTTAAAGAAATTCCAAACCTTCTAAGTTTTTTTCGAGTTTAGCCCTAAAAGAAAATTGAAACCTTCGAACTTTTCGAACTTTATGTAGAAATAAATTCGAAATCTTCAAATTTATCGAACTTTATGTCTATAAAAATTCGAAACGTTCGAATTTTTCGAAATTCAGATCCAAAGGAAATTCGAAATCTTCGCATTTTTCGAACTTCAGATTCAAAGAAATTCGAAATGTTCAAAGTTTTCGAACTTTAGATCCCAGGAAGTTTTAAATTTTCGAATCTCTCAAATTTCAAGTTAGGAAAGTTGGAAATCTTCGAATTTCTCGAACCTCAAGCAAACAAATATTCGAAATAATCGAATCCGAATTTTTAGAAACCGTGAAAGCTTTGAACTTTTCGATTTCGAAACTCCACGGTGTTTGAAAGTTGCGAACTTTTCGAATTTGAACCTCGGTACGGTCGAAAATATCGAAATATTTCGAATTCCAACCTCAATTCGGTTCGAAAATATCGAAACCTTTCGAATTCGAACCTAGGGTGGTTCGCGGCATCCCTAGTTATAACTTTGTCAACATTGCCTGAAGCCTATTCCAAAAGTAAAATAAAATATCGAAGGTGTCTTCATGGTCCTTTTAGGTGTGCGTGCTTGCTCGACATGAAGTGTCACAGCTTTGCGACCACAACACCTTACGCGGGCACAATGTCCGCCCATACCAAAATTGTACTGGGCGGTGTTTTTAAAAACAATATTTAGCGCATTTAGTTCCCGGAAATCAGCAGCACATTGGGGAAGTTGAAGTTGAGTGTCATTTTTTTCATAACTGGCAAAAATTATGACAAACGGTTTCTCTAGTCATTTAGTTGCTCATTCACAAGAAATATTATAATTTATGTTACATAATTATCAAACCCGCGTCGTTTCTGGAACCATCGGCTCGAGATAGGTTCTCTGTCGCTCGGTTGACACGTATTCATTCAACGCAGTAGCGTACTTCAACGAACCGCTGATCAATCTTGCCCTGTGCTACACCATTGTAAAATTTCATTGCGGGCTTGAATCATCGCGATATGTGTCATAGGCCTTCAAGCGATAAGAAGTGTTTTAGAATTTAATTGTAAAAAGTTGATTCTCAAATATATTCTTTTTGTTTTACAAGAAATTCTTACCACCCTCTGAGTACCCATGCACTCAACCATAATAACGTAAAAACGCAACATGAGTAAACAACGGGCAAGGGGAGCACAGCGTCATGCACGAAGCCCGAGAAGCCCGGGCAATTGGCTCCTCGCAGTCGCGCCAAGCCGGAGCACTGGCAACCCGGCCGTGGCCGTGGGGCAGGCGCCGCGACGTTGCGGCGCCGCGCGCCGCCGTCACCTATTTCTCAGTGTAAGCAGGCACACGGCACACGGCGAATTCTACGAATCCTGTGGAGCCAGTAAGTTCATAGGAGTGAGACACGTGGGTAGGCCAGGGCGACCCGGGTCGCGCGTGGACTGCAGGCGGGCGCATTTAGAAACCACGTGTGAACGTGGCATTTCGCATCGGCGTGAGCCTTTTTGGAACTGTTTTTCGTAAAAGTGAGCCTCAACTTCACGTCTCTATGACCTCACCGGGTTCCTTTGACATTTCGCCTACTCCTAGAGTTTCCCCAAAAAATAAACGTCGTTATTGCTGCGTGAAAGACTGTCACAGTCAAGAAGGTGACTCAAGCGTCAAACTTTACCGCTTCCCTTCGAGATCTTGGGAAGCGACACGGCGACAAAGTGGATTACTGCAGTGCGGCGCATCATGTAAGTGAATTTTATACTAATTGTTGAAGTGAACGAAAACACATGTGCAGCTAGGTTTGGAAAGTGGTCTGACAAACTCGTTTTGCAGACTACTCGGCAAAATAACATATTTATACAAGTTGTTTTACGAGTCTCTGAGACAGCCACATAGAGAAATACGATGGGGAAGGTCGGGCCGATTGTTGCTTCGCTGTGACATCGAGGATCAGGCTATCAGGTCTTCAAGCGAGATGCCCGTCGCCCCGTTCCGGTACTCGTAGTTGTAGGCGTGCATTTGGTTGCGACCGCGCGAGCCGTTCGGCACGCGCGGTCGCAACCAAAACCTTCCACACCTGCGAGTTTTCAAATAGTGGATTTTCGTAGAAAAAATGTTTTGTTTGTTTCGGCTACCAAATTTAATCCTGAGTCTGGTAACAAATGTGACGGCGTGCAAAAAATAGGATGCAAAAGTTTTTCTTTAGAAAAAGCTCATGCGAAGCGTAAATATCCTTCTCACACGTGCACTTTGTTGCCTGTCGCCTTTTTACACCAGGCTTGTGTACTGTTTTCTAGCATTCAGAGTTCGGTTCTAATTACCCACATTTTATTCTAGTGTCGTGGGCGCATCGGGAGCGAGCGGGGGCCAGCCGGCGAGGAAAGAGGAAGAGCGTGCTGCACGAGGCTGGGGCCGGGCAGGAACGATGGAGCCGTTCTCGCTGGTCCAGTCCATGTCGATCCCCAGAGCATTCCACCAGCGAGGTTCGGATCAGGACTGGCGGAAATGGCGAGCCCTGGCCATACCGTCCTAGGCCATGACGATCCACGAGTGGTTCCGCAGCGAGGCTCTGACTGTGATAGCCCGGAACAGCTAGCCTACGCAGCGCTGGCGTGGGAAGGACGATCCTCAGGCCTGGACACGGACTCCGACTGCGAGCTATGAACGACGGGCAACTAGGGTCGGCGGGTCCGGACTGCCGGCTCTCGAAGACGGGCAACCGGGAAGTGCAGTAAACCCATTCGCTGCCTTCTCGTTGTGTTGTGTCACGTCCTGGGAGACGAGCGAAGACAGACCGATCGGGCGGCGATTATTATAGAGCGACCCCACAAGTGGTGAAGACAACTCAAACTGGGGTTCAACTGACAACTCTAGAATATTCTCTAAACACTTCGACCTATCAAGGCTCCGATGGTCTTAAAAAACCGCATAAAATAAACAGGGACATGGCGCGCACGTGCACACGGGGACTGCTGAAGTTGGGGTCGCCGCCGCTCGCCACGGCCTGACGGGCAGACTGGCCGCCCCATTAACAGACACCTCCGCTTGTGGAGCGGAATGAAGCACTCTCGTGACTCCGCCTGGCCATTGCCGGCTGGCTATCATGCACTTGCGCTATCTTGCCCCGAACGACACATAAAAGCATGATATCGCACAATGTAAAAGATCTCTCGAAGCTTCGATCGATCATGACATCGCCTTTGTTGCACTTTTTGAGTGATGACTCATATGCGAAAGGTAGGGTGAGGTGCGCGGAAAGTTAAAATTGTTTGTTCGACTGGGTGCTGATGAGGATTATGCGAGTCACTTAATTTTGTCGCAGCCGTGCGAACGTTATAGTTGACGCAATCATAAAATTCTATGCCCACCGGCACCAACTTGGCAACAGGAGCCGAAATCCACACGAGCCTTTCTATGCTACAGAGAGAGGAGCGCTAACCGTTTGGAGCGCTTCCACAACTCCGACGTTACCGCGCCGCCTCGAGGCGCCATCAGTCCGTTGGCGTCTCGCCGTCTGCCGGGAAGCGAAGAGCGAACGCCGAGACGAAAGCGACCCCCCCCCCCCCCCTCCCCCATACTCCCTCTGCCCTCCACAGCTGGTTGAGACATCGCAGAGGGCGCTGGCAAGGAGGAGCCTGCAAGAACAAGCACCCCCCCCCCCTTTCCTCCTCCACCCTCCACAGGACCCAACGCGCTTACATGGCGGAGGAGCAAGCGAGCGACACCCAAACCAACCCTGAGCCCCACGCAGTAGTTGCGAAGCGGGAGTCTCCTCGCCCACTAAGATGGCCCGGGAGCTCACGTGACCAACCCAGCTAATACCAGCGCTCACCGCGACCCATCATGGCCATGGTCCTCAGACTCACGTCATCAGGCAGACTAATGCAATCACCGGACTCATATCTACCCTAAGACTCACGTCTTGATCCAGGCTCATGCTCATGAGCCATGAAACTCACAATCACACTCAAGAAATCTTAAAACTCACGCTCATGAGTACTTCACTTAGAGCTCAAGCTCACACTCACACTCATGAGTCCTCAGAGGTCACGCTCACACTCACGCTCATAAGTTTTCAGAACTCACACTCAAACTCATGAGTTCTCAGGACTCAAACTCACACTCAATGGTTTTCAGAACTCACGATCACACTCACGATCAAACTCACGCTCATGTGTTCGCAGGACTCACACTCACACTCACACTCATGAGTTCTCAGAACTCACGATCACACTCACGATCAGACTCACGCTCATGAGTTCTCAGGACTCACACTCACACTCACACTCATGAGTTCACATAACTCACGATCACACTCACACTCACACTCACAATTTTTCGAGACTCGCGGCCTCACTCACGATCACCTCAAATCTGACGGTGAGCGTGAGTGATCGTAAGTGATCGCACTCATGAGTGAGAATGACGAGGTATGGTCCCTGGTACTGGCTTGGGTGGCCAATCGTAGAAGCGAAGCGACCGGCCAATAACCTGCGGCTTACCTTGATGGTCGCTTCTAATACAGCTGCATGCGCGTCGAACGGCTCGTTGCTTGCTTCAGCCCTCCAGAACGCTTGACGGCATGAATTTACCGGTTCTGTCGGAGTTGGAGCTCCGAATTCTCGATAGAAGTGCGCAGCTGGGAGTAGTACCGTACGAGGACACTCCTCGTTAGCGTCCGGAGCGCGCTGCCGAGGCCTCTCGGCCCCAACTTGACGACGCTCAGCTCCGCCGGACAACTTCGATGGGTCTCCTGTGGCGCGGGACCACACATACTTTCGTTTCTTGCAAAATGTGCCGCCAGCGTCGTGCATCGTCTGCTAGGATCCGCGGGACGCCTGCGTCGGCCTGCGCTGGCTTTTCCACCGCTTGGTGGTCGACGGGTCATCAGCCCATTGTTTATTTTTTTTTCATACTTTTTAAACTGTATTTGTTTCTTTTCTCATCTAAAATACTGAACAAAAAAGGCTCGAGGTACACCGAAGCACTTCTTATGAGTTATGAATGCGAAAGCATACATACCGTTTCTCCGCTCTTTTATTTCGTCTGCGGCGTACGCATATACCTTGGCGTACGGCCGAGCGCGCGCGCTCTCCTCGCCACGCTGACCTTGGGCGTGGAGCCGCTGGAAGCGACTACGGTGACGGGTCCCCACACTTTGAGAAACTGCACTACGGTGACGGGGCAACAGCAAACGATACACATGTCCGATGGATGCCCAGTACCGAAGTGCCCCGAAGCCCTGTGGGTAGAGCGTCGGCTTCACGTGCTGGGGGCCGGCGGTTCGAATCGCGGTCGGAATGACATTTTTTTTACGTTTTTATTTTTTTTTAGGTCACAGACGCTATATTTACGTGTAGGGACAGGGACAGGACCGCGAGGCGTGGGTTAAGGTGCTTGTAAATTACAAGTTATTAATTCTCACTGTTCCCACCACATACAACACAGGACGGGCCCCCCTCACTCTTGCCGACCGCACGTACTACGGTGAATAGCGAATAGTCGGACGCCGCGAAGCGGCGTTTTCGGGTGGGCCAAGTGGGTTCACATTTTTGTAATGAGCCGCCGCAGACTGTCGCCGCGAAGCAGCGTAAGCGCAGCGCGGCGGATGGGTTAACGCGCGCCCCCGTTACTCGCTAAAACGGTGCCCCCTCACTTTTGCCGGCCGCACTACAGTGACGGGCCCCCTCACCGTAGTGAGTGCCGGAGCCGCTGCCTCGCGGACACGCAGCGCCATGGGGAGGCGCTAGTTGAAACTGACGCGCGGCGGCTTCATATCACTGTCGTTTTGCGCGGCTTTCTGCGTGGTTTCAAGGCTGGGATGCCTCAGATCACGGCTTCGGGAATTTATCTGCCATTTGGCACGGATGATGACGTCGGCTCTCTCCATTACACAGTTAATGGTTTCCATTAAAACTACTTCCATAAATAAATAAAACGGTTCCCTATAGCAAAAAGACCTTTCAGCCCTGATGTGTTATGGGACCCAGAGCCTTTTAAAGGCTCTGATGGTACCCCACTAGACCTTCAAACTTTAGCCCTTGAGACTTCAAGACTTCAGACTTCAAGACTTGAGATTTCACACTTCAGACTTCAAGACTTCAGACTTTAGTTCTTCGGCCTAACCCCTTAGCCAACATACCTTAGAAATGAAGCCTTCCGGAAAGTCACGACAAATCAAAATGCATGTAAAGCGTGTACTCAAACCCGCGCGCAAGCTGCTGCATACAAGTGATCAGACTAAATAGGAAGAACCAAGTTGTTTGTCGCAATATATATATATATATATATATATAAATATATATATATATATATATATATATTTCGATTTACTCACATAGCCGCTGTGTAAATCCCTGAGACGTAAGATAGTTCAGCTAATAAAACCGAACAGATGCACTGCTCGGAGTGGAACAATACGCCTACCTCGAGAGCCCGAATCAAGAAGAGCGATTCGAGGGATTAGCGCAATGCTACACAGATGAGTCCGTCGACCATGACGCACGCACAGTAACAGCCGCAGCACGGTGTTGACAGACATCGGAGCACGAGAAGCGGAGCGCCTTCCCTTTGCACGTTCGGCGACAGCAGAGCTGGCGGCACTTCGCCGGGCACTGTCCTTGGCTGAAGCAGAGAGTGCGCCCGCCCGCCTGGTAATCCTGAGCAACACGAAGGCGGCACTGACCCAGCTCGCCAACCTGGAGCGTGCACCACCGCTCACCGGAGAGTTGACGAACGCGGCGACCGCGTTTCAGCGCCAAGAATGGAGAAATGCCATGCAGTGGCTGCCGGCCCACTGCGGCATTCGAGGGTATGAGGAGGCGGATCGCTTGGCGGCTTCGGCCCAGGGCGACGACGCTTGTCCGACCTCCAGCGTGGCTGCGTTCTCGGACGCACGACTCCTGGTGAGTAGGGTAATCCGTGTGCACCACCCAGATATCGAAAACAGCCGCATACCGCCCATACTCCCGAAGCACCTGCCCAGGAAAGCCGCCGCAGGAATGCACAGACTTCATTCGCACAAACAGCGCCTTCACACGAGCTCACCAAGCGTCAACAGCCAACAGGAACAAAGACTTTCTCGCCGACCTATGACCGTTGCCACCGGCAGCAAATTGACCAATCCGGAAGCGGGGATGTCGCGGCGACTGTAATTTCATGGCGCCCCACCCAGTAGCGCTGTTAAAACCAGACTACTGTGCTTTCAAGGCACTCCACCTTCCGGATGCTGTGGTCTGGCGTGGTCACAAACCTCCTCTCCCAAAGATAAGGAGAGATCTTCATAGTGCGGGAGTGCGGCTGTGATTAGCTTCGGCAACCCGAAGACACGTTTGGAAGCCGCGATCTTATGCCGGCAACTTCTCAATAAATGGCATTTTCAACGCTCCGTTTCTGAAGCGACAATCACGCGCTAATGGGCATTGAATTCGCAAATATTGAAACGCTGCATACACGCAGACGGTGCTAGGAAATGTAAGTAAAAATATACAATACGAATAAGTCCTTCTGCTGTCCGTCGTATATGTGAGATATTTCAAACCGGCTTGGCTTTCTTAGTTGTTGGGCGGGCGGCAGGGCCGCTGGGTGGCCAACTCGCACCGCCGAATTGTTGGGGCGAGATCGTTCGATAAAGCTAGCTCGATAGACTTCTCTCTGTTCTCAATGGGGGGCAATATGTGGGCATCGTTTGCACTCAATGAGTCTCGATCAAAGAAATATTCGCTTGCAACTGCGTCAACACAATGAACCAATAAAAAGAGCGGCACAACAGGTTTGTCGCACTCGCGTTACCGAAGCGGGCTGCCGATGAACACAGCACGTTTACGCACTAGCATCTTCGGATGAATTTTGCGAGGTCCTCCCGATAATGTGTGGTGTGTTTCACGGACCCTTTACATCGGCCCTGAAAGGCCACACATACCTTTTAGAACGACTCTGAAGGAACGCGCACCTCTCAGAAAGATATCTTGATGGGCCCCGCAGACCCACTAGAGGAGCTTGGTGGGCCCATCAGACATTTCAGGTTATCCTAAAAGGCCTCTCAGGCCCTCACAGGAAATCCTAGTGGGCCTCACAGACATTTTTTCAATAGGGTTCGCACCACTTATGTTTTGTATTCCGACTAGAAAAAAAAAAGGCTTTTAGCGGCTCTGACCAGTTGTAAAGCAGGAGCTGACCGGGACTGTGGACGTCACGAATTCGTCAGATGCCGCGCGCGTTCGACACTACGGGCGTCCCCGTCGGAGGAGATGACGTTTCCGCGTCGTCCGGTTAAAATATGATGCACTGATATTTAGGGACCCTTTCCGTGCACGCTGGGTTGCCCCAACCACAAGAGATGTGGAAAGAGCAAGAAACATAGACGCTTAAATAGGATTGCAGGGCCCCTTTAATAGACTTTTGAAAGTTAGACTATGTAGATTTTAGACTTGTGGTTCACGTAACACAAGAATAAAGCTGCCGACTTTGATGTCGTCATCGTCGGGAATGACAAAGAGGGAGGCTTCCTTTTCTTTCTTTCGTGCAAAAACATACCCAATGGTACATCCGGGAACAAAGCAGTGTGCTTGCCGTTTTGCCATCGCTGTAGTCTGGATGCACGGGGCAATCTTTCCAAAAAGAGCCCCCCAAACAAGCACTTCTAGCGACGCGATCGAGCCTTTCCCGGCTATGTGCCGCTGACACTAGGTGTGCTGACTTTCGGGACAATGAGCGCGCTACCTATCGCCGTCATGATACACTAGTGCGCCTCCGCACACGAAGCAAGCTCCGCGATTTTGACACCTCCCCTTCTAGCTACCGTAGTTCCGATCGACTTTCTCCAAAAGAGGCCGGCACCTTAGTGAATCTGGGGAGCTTACGCGAAGCGGAGACAAAACGAGGTAATGATTGCCAGTTTACCGTTGTGCAAAAGGTGCAATTAAAATCGCGCCTGCTTATTTTATGACATCATGGCTCGACCCAGCAATGACATTCGGCAGCTGCAAGCGGCTGCATGTAGTTCTATTTTTTTTTTTCGTTTAGTGTTTCTTTGAGGTCAGTTGATGGCGATATTTAGATTCACCAGGAAAAACTGGGCCAGAAAGAATTCACTCCTATTTTTTACCGTTTCATCTTTTCTTTAACAAGAAACATCATTTACCGAAAAAAATATAGAAAACAAAGTCTTTGCCTATACATGGATAAAGTCAGTGAGCAACGTGAGGAAACTTCCTACCCAACTCAAAAAAGGTAGTTTATAAATTATAATGAGTATAATAAGCACTGCTATCCTCCCGGTGCTAAAAGAAAACTATTTCTTACTTATAGAATTCCTACTGCTCAAGTAGGCGGTGTTTGATGAAACGGCGTTCGATGAGATGTCCGGACCCAAATAATGATAATCTTTATTGGCTCAGGAGAGCTGCGGCATACCACGGAAACTTGCTGTGCAGAGTTTGGTGATTATGCGATGATGTCCATTAGACAGGAATGTGCACCAAACATATACGCCTCGCAAGTGGGCTCATTTTCGTCTTCTGCGCATAAGAAAGGAGGTAGCGGTGACGTCAGAACGCCGAGCCCTGATTGGCTGATCGCGACCCCCCTATTTGAGCGTCGTCTGCTCCTTTGCAACGTCGTCTGCTCGAAACGTCGTCTGCGTCTGTCTTACCTTTCCTGCGACTTTCGGAAGTGCAGGTCTTTACGAGCGAGCTCGACTTCGCCTTTCAGAGAGGGCAGACGAATGAACTCGAGCGGTACGCTGTATTTGTCTAACAACTAGCAGGCGCGCATCAAGGAGAGAAGTCAAAGGACTCACTGGCGAGGTGTCCCGAGGCGCCGAGGTTTGTTTGCTAAGAACCGAGAGTGAGCGTGTTAGTGTCCGCAAGTTCCCTCCCAAATACTTTTTCCCTCCTTTCGTGTGCGCCGTTCTCCTCACTCTTTAACGGCGTCGGTGGGTTGGCGGAGTTAACGTCGTCTGCTTTACGTCTGCTAGTCAAAACGATGGCTGCTTTACCTTTCGTGCGTCTGTCGGAGATTCACCGCTTTTTCACCGGCGAGAGTCACCGCTGCCTCGGAAAACAAGGAGATGACAAGAGGAAGAGATTGAAGGGTTCACAAGGGTCGCGCGGGCATATTCCATTCAGCACGCCAGCCGGTCGTGGGCAGACGGTCTTGGCCAAGGACCGTCGGAGCACCGCTGTGCCTACTAGGCCTATCAGCCGAGCTCGCTTACTCGGGGTCGGTGGAATCGTGGTCGTTGGAGCATTTCCCGGGTGTTTGTGGATCCAGCGTTCTTGTTCGTCGTGGTTTATTTCGAGTACTTTTTACTTTTTTTCTTGCTGCTTGTAGTCGGGACGCGTGAGAAGAGCACGTACAAAAATAAACGTCCTTTGGTCGTCGCGACCAAGTAACTGAGCGACGCTGTCGGCCATGCTGAGTTGATTGTCGTAGGATTCCGTTGTAACCTGAGCAAAACTTACGATAATTTCGTTTCGTGAATACGAATTTGTTCTCATGTTTTGTCATACGCACTCTTTCGGCGTAACATGGTTTTGTGAATCTGGCCTCTGCACTTCCGAAAGTCGCAGGAAAGGTAAGACGGACGCAGACGACGTTGCGAGCAGACGACGTTGCAAAGGAGCAGACGACGCTCAGATAGGGGGGTCGCGATCAGCCAATCAGGGCTCGGCGTTCTGACGTCACCGCTACCCCCTGCGCAAGAAGCAGACGAACTTGCCCTTCGCATTGGGTACGGGCATAACCACGTTATCTCTTGTTTTTTTTTTTCAGCTACTTCACGCATACATTTCCTGGGTGAAACGAAAAATACCAAAGAGAACGAACAGTTTAGTCGTTATCAAATGCAACTTGTTCGTGTGCAAAGATCCACAGCACACTATATAAACAATTAAATAACGATAAGACTCACCACAGTAACTATAAAAGGATATGAATACGCGAGTAGAGCCGTTTTTCTTCTCCTTTCTTTAGTAATGAGCACGGAAACATAAAACGAACTGACGAACCCGTTGGACGAACACCACCATAAAACGGCTATTTTGTTTGTTTACGGTGGTGAAGAATTTGGACTGGACTGGATTGGACCTATTCCCTTGGTAACGAATGATGATAATGAAATAAGGGCCGTTACCTTACTACGAATAATAACAGGCTGTTTTAAAAATAAATTCTTCAGCTTCTATTAGCTTGTTTGCATTTATAAAGCGTTGAATAATATAAATGCCCAGCACTGTAATCATCAAAGACGACAGAAAGAATAACACACTTAAAACAAAGGAACGATGGAAACTTATTCTTTCACAGTTCTTTCTGAAAGAAGAAGTGTCCATTGTCCCTTTGCTTTAAGTGTGTTATTGTTTCTGTCGTCTTTGTCCAATACCAACACGCTCCCAAGTTTATATTTTATAATCATCATCACTTGTTACACTGTTACAAAGAGTAACCTTATATATCCTATCCTAGTCTAGCCATAGGCCCAGCCACGGTGAACAGACAAGATGGCTGTCTGTCGTCCTCCGAATTCGGTTAACGTTGGTTCTTTGCCGTTCTTCGTCAATTATTTTTATGCTCTACATTTCAACATTTAAAGACAAAACAAGAAGGTGCTCGCCAAATGTTGAGATAAGTAATTCAATGACTGACGAGGAACCTACATGGGTAGAAACGTTTCAACGAGGTGTTTGTTTTGTGGATCTTTTCAAACACGTGGGTCATATCCTACAGTGACTAAAATCATTGGTATTCTTATGTTCCACACACGAACTGAGTACATGCAAAGTAGCCGCAGAACGAAAGACCACGTGCTCATACTCGTACTCAGTGAATATACTCGTATCTATCAAGTTTGGCGCACGACACCCCTTTTCATGACTGCGACCGGCGGTAGGCCCAGTAGACTTCCGTCCAGACGGAAATATGATGCTTTAATAAGCACTTTGTCGCGTAGCAAATTCACTGTCCTTTTATTTGTCCATGGCTACCTTGGTATGGTGCGCGGCTATACATTTGCACGACACCCTGCTTTGACATTTAAAGTGAATGCTGGCAGTATAGACAAACAAAACAATATTCATCGCTAGAGTTCCGTCCGGCGGGCTTACTGAAGTGGAGCTCCGACCAACTTATTGACAATAACAAACGTTTCGTGTTTCATTTGCCTTTCTTATTGTAGCAAGGGATACAAATAAAATCTTGAAGATAGTGTAGTAGTAGTTGTATCTTTTGAAGTTTGTATATTCTAAGCTTGTTTGCTTCTTGCACAGTATCTGTTAGTCACTGAAATGAAGTTTTATAAACTGTCTTTATACATGGTATTCCAAGGTGAACATAAACAAGCTGCGGCGAAACTTCCTGTGGCTTAGAATACTTCCGGTTGACTAGCTTCATGTGCATGTTTCAATGAGCGAGATTGAGCAGCGCGCCTTGAAAATTTCTTTCGGCAGAAAGCCGGACGTAAGATAGATTTATGTGTGTTTCGGGACCATATGGTATCAAGACAGAGCTCCACATTTCGTTTTATTTGGTTTCCATCGCAAAAATTACGTGGCCCCACCTTACGGCAAAGTGGAGACTTATGTGCACGCGAGGCACTCAAAAATTTAGACGCCCACAAATCAACCGAGGCATGTAATTGTTTCGTGTTTTTTGTGCACGGGAGAGCGTGTGTGAGCACATTATTGCTTCGTCAACTGCGCGTCGTCGCCGTGAGTGTTCGAACTGGCTAAAGCGAAACTACGTTACGCCTTTTAGACGTAGTTGAAGGAAGGTGTGAAGGATTATACCTCTCGTGCTCGATAGTGCCCGGGAAAAAGCAAGCGGCTTGTTTGCAGTGGCGAGTAAAGATATCGTGATTGGGACAACGTCGACCTACCGCGGCGATCCCATGAATGATATTCACTTGCACATAGTTGCATGGCTTAGACGTCAACGGCTATTTTAGATTATAGAGCCCAGGCGATAAGGTAACAAAACTAGTTTCGCTTCTAACTTGTTACGATCACGTGACACTTCTATCTATTTTTTTCAAACTAATCTGTTTGGTCACGGACACACAGATGCACTGCTGTAGTTTATGACGTGGTCGATTAATAAAATATAAAGGATGGTACCAGAGGTTTCATGCTATGTTTCATGTCTTGCTTTAATCGTGTCACAAACAGACGCTTTAGTGCATCCTGAAAAAAAAATCTGGCTCTTGAACTCTGAAATTGACGTGTCTAAAATTGACGTGGAACAGAACCCCAGGTTCTGTTTCATGTCAAAAGATCCCTCCCATTTCGAAGTACCTCAGAATTTACTTTTTTTTTTAATTCGTCAACAAGCGACTTGGCTTTAAGATTAACAACAAAACTATAATACTGTTATTTTAAATATTAAATATTTTATGCAGTACCAAGCTGGTCTATGTTATGAAAGCCTGGCTTCAGGATAAAATATAGTTATATTTTTCGACATCTTAAAAGTGGCGAATAATAATTAATCTTTCTACCAATCTTTATTAGCATTAGAACTCAAGTGTGATTCATTGGATCAAGCTTCTTCACTGTCCAGACGGGTCGGATGTGTGCATCTTTGATGTCAGAATTAAGCGATGATGCGGGCCTAGTTCTAAGAATAACAAACTGTTCGCGCTAGACGGCCGCGGCTCGCGGCGTCTTTAATTTCGCATTAATCTGGCACAGGAAAGTTGCCCAGCCAATTGTAAAGCGTTGCACCACATCCAGAAGCCAGTAGACGAGCAAAGCATAACAAAAAAAAATCACATTTCATTCGGAAATAAATGAAACATAGCGATGATGTTGCCCTTTAAAAGCATACAAACCACTCCCCAACCGGAGCTATTTTCGGCTACCTGTCATAGCGGCCGGAAGTGGGCCGACTAGCATGTATACAATAAATTAAAATTTGCCGGATAAACATTTGGTTTGTGGTTCATGCCATAAATACCTTCACCTGTATGGCTTTTATGTGCCAACAAATATGATTCTACAATGAACAGAAAATGCTTCATATCCCAGCGAACTAGTGTATTTCCCAAATGACCTGTCTCGCTTTATTAAGAATCCTAAGCTTTTGGTGACACAAATTGGACCTGAGACGGAGTAACAGAAACGACAGACTTACAATAAAAATTTGAAAAGTTTAATTTCTCGACAACATATGAGTAGACAACTATGAAAAATAAATTGAAATTACCTGTATATTTTTGACGTACTGTAATATCCCGAAAGATAGCCCACCTAAAAGTGAAAGCCCATCGGATGCAAATATGGAATGGGCTGACTTTCGATGTGCGATCAAAGAAAGATTTAAGAAATGCCATTTTTAGAATTTGTGACCTGCAAAACCTGTGATTGCAGGGAGGGGCTATGATCCTTCCTAATCAGCAATGTTCACTCATCTCACGTCGTGGCTAAGTAACACCATTCCTGTCAAGATCGCCATTGGTCAAAGCCCTGCAATTACTAAAGTGGGTTATCTTTTGGTGTTTCTGACAAATAGTAAATCCTTCCAAAAATAGTAGTGGGTTATCATTCGCGGTGGGGAATATCTCTGGATATTACGGTAGCCCCCTGCCGCTGCAACACAGTTTTCCCATCTGGTTATGAATTTTTGTATTACGGCATCATGATTTCTGTTAGCTGGTCCCTGAAGAAATGAAGAGCTGCCTGGATCACTTCGTGATCCGAGGGAAATGTTTGTCCTTCAAAATGCTCCTTCCGAAGGACAAAAAGGCGAATATCCCTAAGAGTAATAATTATAGGGTGGATGTGGCAGTACCTCCTGGAATTGACCAGAATTATTTTTTTTGTTACATTTGTATGGTCCAAAAGATTTTCAGTCAAACTTTTGTTTAGTCACCTATCAAAAAGGAGCTTCTGTAAAAGCTGAGATGATCTCCAAAAATGCAAACAAAAAAATCAAACTCTATATTATATAAACAACCACTTCAACATTAACGAATCTATGTATAAATATTTAGGTGGCACACTATCATCCAACTGTTCACGGAAAGCTTATATGGATGACATGATTGTAAAGGCCAGAAGAGTGCTGAACTTCATTCAATGAATTTTAAAATGTTTATACGGCACCTTAAAACAAACAACTTATTTAACATGCGTTAGGTCAATTTTAGAATACACCTATGTCATCTGATTCCTGCGGAAATATTCTTGACTGACAGACTAGAAAACAAATTCAAAATATGGCTGCTAGGTTCATTCTTGGAAAGAATAGGTGGAAAGGTTGCTGTTGCAAATGGGTGCACTCTTCCAGGCACAATCATTTTGTAGCTTGAAGCATATGCTCTGACACTATCAATGATATATTTTCTAAAAATGGTATGAGCATGCCTGTGTCCAGTCCCATGAGCCGGTCAACACCACTACATGAATCATCAAAAGACCAGTGCAATCAGCTCAAGTGTGCTCTCTCACCACAGTTGTGTGAACACTGGAAATATTACCACCATCGCCAGGATCTCCGAGAAATATTACCACCATCTGCCTCTGACTCACTAGTTCATCAAGAGCAGTGCCGAGAAACATAAAATTTTTACACATCAAAAACATGTATCTTCTAAAGCCCACAGTCACTTTGTAAGTTTGATTTTCTATTGCAACAGGAACAAGGGATGCTCTTACCTTGGAGCTTGGGGTTGCGAGGCTGTGATCGTGGTATCTGCTGTTGCTTCTTGTTCTGCAGCCCATTGACCAGTTGGTCTCTCAACATGTGGTACGTAAGTAAACCAGAAAACCTTGAACAGCCTTACTCTCTTTGTCGGCAGTTAAAAAAACGAAAGCTCCCTGCAATTATGTTAGACTTCAATGTAAATCACGCAGGTGCCAGCCAGCACGGTCAAAAGGAGAATTACATGTCTTCAGAGTTCATTTTTGAAATGTTCAAAAGGTGTTTCACTCTCTTTTTTCGTAAGTACAATATTTTTAATACCTTTTGTTTTTTTAAGAAACACAAATATCATGCCCTAAACTCGAAATCGGTAAAGCAGCTAGCAAAATCACATGTCTAGATAGATTGGGTTTTATTGTGGCCCAGAATTGCAATGCTGTGAACAGATGTCGACAAGTGTGTACTTACTACCAAAAGGTGCTTGCAAGGTAACCAAACGTTTATTTCTAACACTGGAAGCCATTTCTAATCGGGAGATGTCAAGCCTAGTGACACTGTCCCATATCTCTGGCAACGCTCACCAAGCTTAGGCGATGTCGACGCAGGCCGGTTTGATAAACATCTCCATCGTACCAGTGATCGCTACTATGTCTCCCGAAGATATGCGAAGCTCAAGTTTGTCTGCTTCGTTTGCAGGGGTTGTGGTTACGTCAGAAGGCCGAGCTTTGATTGAAAGATAGTGGGTAGACCTCAAGGCAGCTTGCTTTGAGGTCTAACCACTATCCTTCAATCGGAGCTCGGCGTTTTGACGTCACCACAACCCAGGCAGCGCAGACACGTTGATAAGAAGTCGTAAGAACGTGATGACGTCAGGAACCACGTGTCGAAACAACGTCGAAAGTCTAAACGTCAGGTCCCTACGACGTAATGTGGAAAGACTAATGTCCGGAAAAAAGTAAGGATTTTACTTCAACATAACGTCCCACTTAACGACCTTAGAACGTCGAATGCACGTCTGTATTGGACGGGAAGTCAAGTGATAACGTTATATCAACGTTGACACAATGTCCCATTTACCGACCATAAAGCGTCCAGTATACGCCTAAACTGAACGGGATGTCAATTGAGAACGTCATATTAACGATAACATAACGTTCCATTTAACGACATAAATTGTCGAGCACACGTCTGGGATAACCTCATGTCAACTTTGAAATAAAGTCCCATTTAACGAACACAAAACGTAAAGCATACCTCTAGACTGAACGGGATGCCAATTGATAACGGTCTTGAGCTGAGTCACCGAGGAACAATAGAGTCAACCGGATCTGGCTTCGTTGCTCGAAGGTATGTTCGCGAAAGTATGTATATTCGGACGGAATAGACCATTTGCTAAATCCCCCAAGCGCCCCGGCCCGCAATCATGGGAACGATGTTCCTTCAGCTCCCTAGTGATCGGTAATTTCGACCACTTCCATGGTTGCGCAGTTTTGGGTGTAATTCAGAGTCACCCTAAACAAGCGTCCTATAGTGCCCAAGGATCTGTCATATCATTTTTAAGATTTCCCGTCAATGACAATGTTTTCGATATTGTGCATGCTGTCCATCCTTCAACCTGGCTCGGCTGCAGAGCTCTCTTACATTATTATCAATCTCTTACAGCTTCAAAGACGCTGATATTAAGTTAGAAACGGTAAAAATGCTATAAACAGCCCCGCTGACTCCGAGCTAAATCCTGGTTTTTGTTATGGAGAATTCTTGGCTTTTTAAGCAATTCCTGCTAAAACTACATTGACGAGAATGATAATATTCTAACAGATTTCAGCAGCTTAGCCAGGTTGAAATGTGGATTGCATTCACAGTATCGAAAATGCTGACATTGACAAGAAATTTTAAAAGTGATATGACAGCACCTTGGGCTCTATAAGGCGCTTGTTTAGAGTGATCAAGGTTTTCGCAGAGACATTGTTGGGACGTCTCGCGCTTAACGTTTAAAGAACCTCCCAAAAAAAAAAAAAAACGTAGAACTGACGTCGAGCAATGTCAATGACGTCAAGGTGTTGCTCAGAACATTGTTGGTACGTCTCGTGCCCCACGTTCAAAGAACGTTTCGGAGAAAGCGTAGAACTGACGTCTATTATTGCCAATGACGTCAAGGTTCTGCTCAGGACATTGTTGGGACGTCTCGCGCTCCATGTTCAAAGAACTTCCAGGAGAAAACGTAGACCTGACGTCTATTATTGCCAATGACGTCAAGGTGTTGCTCAGACATTGTTGGAACGTCTCAGCCGTGAACATTCGAAGAACCTCCCGAAAAAACGTAGAACTGACGTGGAATTATGTCGATGACGTGAAGGTGTTGCTCAGCACATTGTTGGGAAGTCTCATGCTCGACGTTCAACTACCTTTCCGGAGGAAACGTAGAACTGACGTCGATTAATGTCGAAGACGTCAAGGTGTTCCTCATTACATTTTTACGACGTCTCGTCCTCGACGTCCAAAGAACTTCTCATACAAGACGTCGAACAGACGTAGATTACTGTTGAAGACGTCAAAGTGAAGTTAATGACGTTGCCACTACGTCGCGTGTTTGACGTTGTGGGATCCTCTCAAGTGGATGTACCAATGCCGTCGATTAAAAGTTTGTTAAGGACTTCGACGTCCCAGACGTCTAGGAACTTATTTCAACGTCATCTCGACGTCTTTTGCTGCCTTGGAATTCTCGCAAAAAGAAGCATACGCACTTGCACTCTGCATAGGAAAAAAAACACACTTACAATAGTATGGAAGAGTCAAGGAGCGTTTATTGGACACTTTTAAAGGGTTTTGCAATATCTACATCCAAAATGCCCCATGCCGGCAGGGTTAGAAAATTGTATTTTTATCAACCTTTCACACACTACCAAATAAAGTTAAACAGTTGTTTACTTGTACAATAATTGAGAATGCAATAGATCATTACATATTAAGTGACCATTGTAAACTGACGTTGGCATGCCTTTGCTGTGGGCCACACATATTCAGTCTATTAAATGATGCTTCCAGATGCCCTGGTACACTTGATGCTCCCTTTGACACTGCATCTAAGCTCTTGAACAATGGCTAGACATGTTTGTCTGCCCAAGACTCAAATCCAGTGCTGTTGTATACTTTTAACACAAGGAAGACCTCCAAAGCCATTCATCACTACTTAGGCTCACAAACCGTGAAGGACGTACTAAGAGGCTGCTGTCATTTTCTTCAATAATCTAAACGTTTTAATAATATTGTCAGATGTCGCAGCTTCAGCTCTGAGCAATCTTTCCCTAACTCCTTATTGAAATCAAATAACCTCCACATATCCATTGTGTACCATCATTTATCCTTGTGCTATAGAACATTAACCAACTCCCTTTTGCAATACCATCTTCGGCACACTCTCAGCTCCTAATGTTTTATGCTTTGTGGGCATTTGACTGATGTCGCGTGTGATGTTGCTGATATAAATTTGTTTTTCCAAAATGCTACCCGGCAGTGTAAAGTGGCAGCAGGTTTTCCTGCATAAAAATAAATGAATAGATAGATTTTGAAACTTTGTGTTAGCTGATTACTGTTAGTTACATGCCGGGAAGTTTACTATGTCCGCTGAATACAGCCGACTATTGATCATTTATAGTTTGCGACAGGTTAAGAAACCAGTATATGCTCCGCCTCCAGCATGCGCTTGTTGCCTTCCGCTGGGTTCTATCTAAACGGATGACAATCTGTTATCAAGGACAGAGAGGTTGCATTAGGGGCAGAACATCTGGGTTCCTAACGTGTCACAGACTATAGGAAGTGAACATGTTTCCCTTCGAATTGTATATGAATGTGGCACTCCATGACCCGGCTGCTCATGGGCCAAGGCAAGGCCAGGCAGGAGGAGAGGGGGCATTTTTTAAGCAACAACGAACATTGCCAGGTTGGAAAGAGGACTTGTTGAGATAGTGTCCATATCTGTAGCTCCACGAAAAGAAGCTCCACTGGCAAAATATAAGGTTGTGCCAATGTTTCTTCACATCTTTTTTTACACGAACAGTTGGCTGCTGTCGCTCAAACAATGATCCTTTGTATGCTGCGTGCAGATTTATCTGCTCTCTGCGCACCTCGTGTTTGTTTACCTTCCAAATCCACCCGTACATGCTTTTTTTCACCGCAATCTTGTTACGTTGTCCGCTGATTGACGTACCCCTCCATGTATTATCATGCACCAAAGACATTCTTAAACTATTACTCTCGTCTATATTTGGGCTCTTTTTTCACCACTGTCTGGTGCCAGATGGGCCAAGCTTGTACAGTTCTAAAACGATGTAAGTCAGGCATGAAAAGCCAGCTCACACACCATGCTCGGTGCCCTGCACTTTGAGGCCATTGGCCTGTGGTACGCTTGTTGACACGCGCGCTTACAATTCAGTGTGTGTGTGGGGGGAGAGTGGCTAAGGCGAGTACTGATAGAACAACTCTGGACACCCGCTGTAGGGTGTCTCAACTAGTTTATAATTCAGACGCACATAAGTTTCATCGTTGCCGAAAGGGGAAAACCATAAATCGCGAATTGACTTTTATTTTGTACACTATAGAATTCAATGTCAGCTTTCTGCACAGGTGAGTGCTTGCTCGATTGGCCGAAGGAAAATATATGGTCCAGATATAGTTGCCGACACGTGCGTGCGTAACCATACCATACACCAACTCGCTTAGCTTGTGTGGCGCGCAGTCGGGATGCAGCAGCGGTCACGCAAAGTGCGTACAGCACTTGCACAAGGAAAACTGCACCCCATGCCTCCAACTACGTAAACATAAGTGCGTTAACGTAGCCGGGCGTCAGGATGAAGTGGTGGAATTTGCACAGTTCGCTTCGCACATACAGGAATAAAGGACCTCGTAATGCGAAGCCGTACAACAGCGACAACACGTACGAGAAATAAGAAACTCGCCCGCTATAAACCGCATGTGAGGGATTCGGTGAGCGACAAGACAAGCGACAGCGACCCGCTTCGCTGTCGCTCGGTCAGTCGCGTGACAAGGAAAACCGCATGAAAGCGACGGGAGCAATTGACCAAGACGATTAGCGACCTTTTCTAGAAATCCAAAAACCGAGCGACGCGATGAGCGACAGTGAGAAATCTCCGTCACTGCTCGCTGACTCTCGTTACTTGCGCCGTCGCTCGTCTTGTCGAACGCAAAATCGCCTACATGCGGTTAAGCCCATGGCGAGCTCTGGCGACGCTTGACAAGGCGCCCCAGTAGCACTAAGGACTCGGGCATACGACGCAAACAACTAACGATGCAGTGCCGCGATGCAAAGAATAATTAGGACGTCGGTCTGTCATTTAGCGATCAGGAAAGAAACTTTATTTCCATAACGTAAGTAACTTCGGCGCGCTGGGACGGTGCCTAGTGCTCTACCGGGGTTGTAAGCAGAAAATACCTGTCGTAGCTCGATGGCCGCGCATTGCACGCTGCGTGAATGTTACTTACTGTTGGACCGTCGATCGCCTCCAAATTCGCCAGAGTCATGGAATACATAGCTCGCGCCTACCTTAGAACACGGCGCCATAGAAGCGGGTGGCTGATGGGCGGACGTAGTGGCGTGGTTCGCGTAGACGGCTCCGCAGCGAGTGGTGAGGAGGGGGGGCATCCAATCGACTCGGAACCTATGCCCGCAACAGCCACCGTTGGCGGTCACGCGACTTCAGGTACCAATCACACAATTTTTACTCTTTCCCCATCCGCCTCTCCCTCTTTCTTTTCTCTCTTGCGCGTTAATCCAGTCCCGGACGGAAAAATAAATGACCCGACCTTATTAGCTATTTTTTGCGAAGACCGGGAACATAGCCGGGAAAGCTTTTCGGGGATATCTCAGCGAACATAATCCTCTAAGAATTTGGAATGGCCCGCGTCGCGGGCTGCTTGACGTTCACTCTCTTCGCTCATTTCCTGCAAAGGCCGAGCAGGCTACGAGCCCTGGTATTCCCTGGTTCTCACAGTGAAACAACAGAGAAGGTAAGCATCCTGAGCAGGCAATTCAAGTAAAGCTTTCACGAAAAGCCGCCTAACTCTGAAAGCACAATGCGGGTGGGAACTCGCGCTCTCCGGGTTTCCGCAGCTTAGGCGCGTGGCAGAAACATCTGATTGATAGGGGTCGCTCGAGTGCCAAAATGGCGGCAGCAGGAGAGCTCTTTTTGCAGAGGTCTTTTGATTAGGCAGTCTTCTGACACAGGATGCATGCCTGTGTCACTGTCATGCCTTGGGTTAGTGAAGCCACTGGCGCTTCGCGCGAAGCCTATCCCGGTGTTTTATCTCGACCTGTACGTAACAGCGGCGTACGATTCTTTATCGCGGTTTGCGTGAAGGCGTCTGCAAACGCCTTTCCGCGAGCCCAGACCTTCGTCGGCTCTACACCGAAGCTTTTTCGAGGAGGATGCATGCCTGTGTCACTGTCATGCCTTGGGTTAGTGAAGCCACTGGCGCTTCGCGCGAAGCCTATTCCGGTGTTTTATCTCGACCTGTACGTAACAGCGGCGTACGATTCTTTATCGCGGTAGCAAAAGTCGATTTCTCTCTTGGACAACGGTGCCACGTTGCAATGTTGGAGTTTCGTGGCACTGTGGGGTGGCGGGCACGTTCGATTCGTCCTCGCTGGCGCCTGCTCGTCATGTCCCTCGTGTGGACGCGCTTGAGAGACGGGCGAACCGCGGACATGACGTCACGTGATCAATCCGTCCGCGGATGAGCCCGTCGTGTGAATCAGCTATTAGAAACGATGGCAGTCCTGCTGACATAGTAACGACATAGTTTGTAGCAGTCGTCGAAGGCGGTTAACCCAGCCTCGTCATTCAGGCCCCTTTAAATTGTAGTAGCGTTGACATTTCACTGCAGCAACCCATTGCAATCCACAGACAAGTATATGTGTTTGCGGAAAAGCTGCCTGCGCTTGTTATTAAACATCCACGTGTCCCGTAACAGTGGCGTTGCCAGGAATCATTTTCGGGGAACATTTCAGTAGACATCCAAATTCGTCTTCTTTTACTAAAAATAAAAGAGGCCGCATCTCCACGTGGTGAATGATGTTGATTGGGGCGAAGCTCTGGTGGTGCTGATGATACTGATTTTATTGTTTATAGGTAGTGCTGATGGTGCTGATTTCTTTTTATTGCTCATAGGTAGTGCTGAGTTCCGGGTTGCGTTTCGATTTCATTATTACTGCTTTATGGTCGGTGAAATGCAGAGCCAGTTGTTCTTCTAGCGGATAAGCTTGGATCCGCTAGAAGCCGTGGGAACGCATCTCCACCACTTAATTCAACGGTCCATGTCAGAAAGAGAATGTGTGGTATGGAACGTGGTTATATACCCATTTGAGCATTTGACCGCAGCGCCCTCTCGTCTATAAACGTAAAGCCAATGCATGAAAAGTTTAACGCGATTGTATACGCATTTGACCCCAGCGCCCTCTCCTGTATAGAAGTTGAGCGGCTACATGCAACGTTTCATTCATGACAGAAAGATGGGATGGCAATCGATGTGAGCACGGACGCCGTACGGATGGACAAGGCTAGACCCTAAGGAGCTTCGTCCCTAATAATAGTAACCCCAGCTTTTGAGTTACTACCACATCTCAGAGCCCTCATCTCGTCCCGCAGTCGTGGCCGAGTGGTAAAGTCGATGGACTTTAAATCCATTGGGGTCTTCCCGCACAGGTTCGAATGCTGTCGACTACGCAAACATATGGGATGGCAATCGATATGAGCACGGACGCCGGACGGCCTTAGAAGCTTCGTCCCTAAAAAGGCAACAAAGTTATGATTTTGGGGGGGAGATGGTGGGGGTAATTCCCCAACAGCTGTGCAACGATTTTAACGTTGAAAGAGTTTGCATCTTCTACTTTTGACATTGTTTATCTTGTCACAAAAGACAGAAAACACGTCTCCTTCCTCCGAAATGCTGCGATTCTACCGCGTAATCGCGAGGCAAAAATTAAAATATTTCCCGACCTGCAGCCGCGTGCGGCGTCTATGAGAAACACGCGGCGTGAAGTCAATGGGGGACTTGTAAAAAGACAGGAAGTTGTGTAAATACCTCCTCGATAAAACGTATTTTTTTTTATAAATCTTGTCGAATTCCAACATAAATATGAATACGTCAAACATCTAGTATCATAAATAAAAAAATATAAAAACCTATTATACGAAATTTTAGAGGCGCCATCTATCCGAGGACAACAAAACCGTCAGCTCTATCTGCTACCGTGAACAGCCGCCAGAAGACGGAGGGAGACATGGGCAGAGCCGGACGGGGATGGCCGGACCGGGATGAGACTTTCCTCCTTTCGCCATGTTGCGCTGCGGAAGCACGTGGCCACGTGGTCGCGAGCGGGTGAGTTCTCGCTGCTCGCTGATGGCTTTAGAAAGAGAGCTTCACCGGAACCCCGCGCGTCCTCCGTTGACGTCACAGCGCACGGGACTAGGAAGATGGTGAAGGAATTGAGAGGTGCCGAAAACCGCAATCTTTGTCAATTTTCAAAATGAAAACAGAGACATGCAGCCAAAAGCAGGTTTTAGTTCTTTACTTCAAGTTTGAGCCGCCAACTCCCATATTTAAAGGGGCACTGACAACCCAAAGGTCGTATTTTTTTTTTTATTGTCTAAAACGATGCAACTTGTAGTCATAGACACGCAAAAAAAAAACGCATCGCGAAAAAAAAAATTTCCCGCGCGCGCGCGCGCCTTTTTAGTTTTGGCGTTTGTATTTCCCGCGCTCACCTCCTCGCTTCTTTTGATCGGTGACGTCAAAAATCAGGAAATTTAGAAGCTTTGTAGGTTACATTTCTATAACATTAAATAACGGCAATCGTAAAACATGTTTTTTAACGCAATTGCGAACGCACTACGGCTCCTCTTTTTGAAATACCAAAAATCAGAGTTCGGTGTGATGTTGCTTCCTAGATTTGTACCCTCCCTCGGAAAACTTGCCGGCGCTCGTTGGCGAGTCCACGGTACACCGTGGGCGAGTCGGAGAAAAACCGGTTGTTTCCCGCCGGCGCCTCCTCCTCGCTTCTGGTCACCGTAGCAACGGCGGAGGTCCAAAAGAAAGTCGAGTCGCAGGAGACCGCAAAATTTGAGTCACTGCACTGGCGCGGATCGCGCGGGAACTTCAAATTCGGCATTTGGAAATTGTTTTTTTTTAATTCACAAATACTGAATTTTAAAGTTTAAAATTTTGAGGGTAATGTCCCGACATCGTTTTCAATCGTTTCGGATAATAAAAAAAAAATATGATTTTGGTGTGTCAGTGCCCCTTTAAGCAAAGCACTGAATTTGTTGCGCAGCTCCTTTAAAATCGTTGCACAGCTCCTTTACTAGCCAAATTGGCCTACTTTGTCATGCATTTGGCTTCGAAATTTGGCGGTTGGCTATGTGGCTATTTCAAACCCTAACGTGGCACTTTTCTTCTTGGTTTGGAGTAGATGTACAAAAGACACTTCAGCATGAACACAAAGCGACAGTCCAACCTTTCTGGATTCCCGCTTTCAGGGTTTTTCTGCGTGAAGATTCGTGGGCGTGATGCCAGAATCTGTTAGCTCAAGTGAGCTACAATGCCCGAGATTCGGCTTCGACGACATTGCTTTTGTATTATTTGTGGGTTATTTTATGCTCCCAAGTTCTTTCTCCCTCCTACTGGACTCTCTTATTTCCTCCAGTTTCCCACCATCCTCCTACAGGAGGCACCTAATCCGAGGAAAAATGATACTAATGGCAACTCTAGACATCGTGCAGAATTTGATGTTGCACGATAACCCGTGCTGTACCGGATATAACAAAGGAGGCTTTTCCGTGAAACATGGAAGTTTCTTAAAGCACAACAAGCCATAACAAAAGACGACAGATTTGAGACAATGAATATTCCGAACAAGGCCAAGATCGATGCGCAGGAGCAGCCGTTTCCGTTGCTATCCGAGCTTGCCATCACGCACCCGACACTGCACATGTCGAATGCCGCCATGGAGAGGATTCAGTCACGTGTACGTCACAAAGTCGGGCCTAAGCAAGAACATGTCCCTTCCGACTCTTTGAAACGTCCTGTGTGTACAGTTTGCTTTCCTTAGGAAGAATGAGTGGTCTAAGGTCATCAATCCTACTAAAAAAGTTGTCCGTTTTAACACGGAAATCATGTATGAGACGAGTAAAGACCCGTACACACTCTTGCGACCTCTTAAAACTGGGTAAACTGGGTTCCTTAAAAACCTCTTACAACGAAAGGACGCACTGGCGCCATCTATTGGGTAGCAGTGTAAACTTGGTGGTCCGGCATACTTTCTATTTCTCTCGTGCATTATCCTTTCTTTCTTGGCTCGAAAAACTTTTGTCAACGTTATAAACGAGCCTTTCTTATAGGTATTACGCTAATTTGACCTCGGAAATCCAAGAAAACCTTCGCTCTTGTGAAATGCAGTTCCAGGGTCACCGCATAAACGGCGCCAGCGTGCCAGTGTGTTCTCTCGTTCGAAGAAATTTTAAGAAGTTTTAACAGATCTTGTCTCTCTCGGTCGTACTCGGTCTCAAGAGTGCGAACGGGCCTTAAGCCGGGCACGAGCGTGTGCTTCATAACTATGCGACTGTAACAACGCGTGGAAAATTGTTGTACTTTTGTGTTTGAAATAAAACGTTTTGATTTCAAGATGTCGTAGATGCAAGCTGTTCATAAACCCTACTAGAATGCAGATGCAGCGTTTTCGAATTAAGCTCGCACATTCGAACGCACTATTTTCGGGCTCTGCAGAATATGGCTACTTTTGGGCTACACCATCTGGTACTTGACAGTTTGAGCTAGAAACTTACAGCTGGCTACCCAGCTTACAAGCCTTTTACGCTTGATCGACGTCTGCAGTGAGACCAAGTGCCACGAAGCGCTTTCTCCGACCACCCTTTGGCCTAGTAAAATGAATGCCTTGAGGAAGCTTTTGCATACTTTTACAGTTAACTTCGAATATTTTTTTACAGCAACACAACGCAGTTAACTTCTATTTTTTCACGTTTAGGAATTAAAGGAATTAAATGGTGGAGTTCAGTCATTCCAGGAGTGAAAATTGGCCCTCATTCCGATGAGTTGAAAGGAATGAAATCGTTGGAAGCTCTAAATCCCCGTAACGGAAATAAAATGGGGGTGCCCATTCCGCAACACAACGCAAGCAGAGCAATGCTTCCTCGACGTGCATAATACACCAAGATCATATTCTACTCAGAAGTGGTGGATCGTTCGGAGCATGTGCTGTGAACACCTCTAAATTTTGGAGCTCTGAAACCAAAGAGAGATTATTGCTAACCATAATGACTTTCACCTGTATCAGCTTCCTTTAAAGAGACCACACAATTCAATATTTCAGAATATTTAAGGTAGTGACTATTTCGACGTCCACTGTAAAAATATTAAACGAATTATTTCGACGTCTGTGACATCACTTCGTAATAACATCAAAATATTAACCTATGCAGCTGTCACCGTTGTGGGGTGGAAGCTGTTTTGTGGTTTTGTTCTGTTTAGTTCTATTGTTTACGTTTTGACGAATTCATGTGTTGCGTGCCTAAGAAGTCTCGGTCCTAGTTGGCAGTGGAAATGTCCTGTTCAGCGAGTATAGGACTGGCTCGACAGTTGATCCTTTTGGACCCGACACGCCCGGCGGCGATGTTTCAAGCTCGCATATTATTTCGGCACGAGTCTCACTTAAAATTTCGAATGTACGACAAAGGCGAGCTGGATATCCCCGTCTTGCCTGCACGTAACACACGTAAGTGCGTACACTACGCAACACTGAGAAATTCGGCACGCTTTTTGTGCCTTTATATCGTTCGAGCTCGTCGTTGTAAGGTTGCAGTCTGGCTTTCTTTGCATCTGGCTCCCCACCCGTTTTTAAATCGGGTTTCGCGAGTTCGTTGTTTAGATTTTCCGTTTTGTTTGTGTAGAACGAGCCGGTAAATTGGGTTATCCATGAAACGATTGGGATGATAAATAAAAGTCGTGAATTCCGCAAACATTGCCTCCTTGATGTTTCTTGACCGGAGCAAACGAACAAAAGTTCTGGCTTGGTTGTGCGAGATACACACATTTTCCAATCACTTGCAAATTTTATGACACGGCATACAGCTCCTTTGTATATAAAACACGTGAAATAAATCATGAAAAGCAGCAGTGCCGCATTCTGCAATGTTAACAACCGATCAAATGTTACGTACAACCCGATAGCTGATGTACCTTGTGATGTTTTTTTACCATTCCACATCACTTGAAAGTTCAGTGAAAACAGCAGCCGACTGCATGGAATTGGTCTTTTAGAAAAGATGTGTCGATCCGCGATGCTGCCTGCAAGCATTACGACAGGGGAGAGCAAAATATTTTCCTGCTGGAGAAGTGGCGTCACGAACGTCAAAATATTAAAAATTATTTTTAAAATAGACGTCGAAATAGTCACAACCAATACGGTAAAGCACACCCTATCAAGTGTCTATTCCACGATTACAGGAACTTCTATTCTAACATGTATTCGACATTCTCACAAGGTGGAGAACATTGAGGTACACTGGCAACAGTTAGCATAAACATATTGCATTTTTAACTCTCATGCAGTCAGGGTAGAAGACCGCCAAAGCTATCAATTAGGTTGGATCTTTTAACACTTTACAATTTGCCAGTATTGTGCATGTCACACAAGTAAAACAAAAACCTGAGATCACTTACTTGTGCCAAGTAGCTTTCTGTACAAGAAATACGAAGGTACCAAAACCGAACACCAAACCTGCCTACTCCAATCAAAAACAAAAGCCTCAGGAGCATGAAAGATATAAATCCTTTATTTTGGCAGGTCACGTGTTATTTCGTTCCGACCACAAAACGTCTTAATCCGATATGGTCTTCACTTGAGCCAATGAACCAATCTTTCTATTTTTTGCCAATCGTCACTTTCTTAACTTGGTTGCATACAAAACTGGTAGGGAATCACCAAATACATCTTACCATTTCAAATCGAAAATTAAACGCACCAGGATAATTCCTGTATGCCCTGGGAAAGCTAGTCGTACGCACAATTCTATTCGGATTTCCCCCACCCCGAAAAAAAAACGTTGCAAAATTTGGCTTGGCCTAAATGCTCGAATGCATTTCTCGTGTGCACCCATGGGGAAAGCTGCCGAAACGATGGGCAACCCCGGGAGGCCAAATAACCCGAGGTTGCGAGGCTTCCGAAACCCAAACCACGTCCGAGCGAACCGGAGAGTGGCTGCAGCCCTCTGGAGGTGGTCCCCACCGGCGCCCTCGGACGAGGTGCATTGGCCGTCTTTCCCCACGGGCCCTGGCACTTTGCAAGTCCACACTAGGCAGACTTCTGAAGGTGGTGTGAGTAAGAGGACTGGAGAGGAAAAACAAAATGTCTCCCACGTGAAAAAGAAAATAAAACAGGGAAGAACAAGAACTAGAAAACAGTCGAAAAGGAAGGCATGAGTTAGGGGCACCACTCAAGTAGTTTTAACGCACACACAGTCCATACCGCACAGTAAACAGTCTCAAATGTACACACTTGCTCTCTTGCAGTGACTCATTCACGTGTACAGCACACTGTCCCACATTCCTGTCTATCATTCCAGAAGATTCACCAGTCTCTTCAATTCAAAAAAGTTATTCGTTTCACATTCACTACACAGTCACTGAAAAAAAAAAAGCCTAGACTCGCTTTTGGCAAACTCCAACAGTGGTGCGTATTTACATTAAAACGTTTGGGAGAAAAAAAAAATAAATCAAGATTCCGAGCCTCTCCATCCACCATCAAAAATAAAAGGAGACCGTTTTCACACTTGCCACGCAACTGCGTGGGCAAAATAAAAAAAAGACTGTTACACCCTTGCCTAAAGCAACATTTTTAGGAAACAAAAATAATAAATGAACACAAGATTAATCTAGTTCTGAATGTGCTCTGAACCCAATTACTGTAAAAAATACAGCAAATTTATAGTAGTGAAAATATTTGGTAGCGAGTAGAAGTTCCACATTTCATGCAGCAGGTTTCGAGAAAAAAAGAGGCCAAAAAATATTGTGACAATAAATGAACGGTGTACAAAAGTCGTCCATCCCTCACCCTCCCCAACGCAACACTTCCCTTCTCAGACAAATGCTACCGTCGGTCGTCCTGCGCCAAAACCAGGCTGCCGGCGCCACTGCAATAGCGATCTCTTTTTCTGACGAGACGGCACCACCCCACCGCTGAGAAAAATATGGGTGAAAAGTGCAGCAGTCCCTGTTGCTTCTGACTGTGGTCTCTTTTGGGGTTAGAGGGAGAGACAGCCCTCTCCTCGCTTCCTGTCCCTTATAGTTAAGAGTCCCACGCAACAAACACAAAAAGAATTGCGGCAGCCTTGGAGGAGGAAGGGGGGGGGGGGGGGGGGGGTCGGTGCTCTTTGAAACGCCCGTCGCCTCGACGATCGCCTCTTTTTATTTCTTTGGTCCTGTACACGAGAGGCACGGCAGGTGGGCGAAAAATTCGGGGCACGGCGGAGGAAGCCAGTCCTGCTAAGCATCCGCAGAGCGACGACGACGAAACGGAGAGGGGAACGAAAATGTTTCTCCTTGGCCAAAGCCACGTCCAGCTCGGGGAGGGCGGGGCTCCTTCGACTTGCAAATAAATTATGAGAGATGCGCATTTCAATAAATCCTTGTTCACTCAGGCATGCTCAGGTCTCTTCCTCTCTTTTTTTTTTGTCGACTTGAGCACAGGCGCGCACACGCATCCACACTTGCTCTTCTGTGCAATATGGAAACAGACCTCTGGGAAGTGGTGTACAAAAAGTTCTGCAAATGAAAAGAGAAAACGAAGCAGCGGTTACTGGTGGTGCTCCAAGCGCAGCTCGAAGCACCTTGCAATGATACACCCGAGGATAAGAAAACAAGAAGTCTCTTTCTAGATGGACTGGCTAAGGTCGTATGACCCTAGGTTTCACGTATCTCCCAAACCTTGTATAAAGCTTGCGGGTTACGTTTGTTAAAAGCCGGAAATTAATCCGGCTTCGTCGACCCGATGGGCTTTTAAGTGCAATCGACTCAAAATTTTGAACTCTTTATTCTAAACCTAGGTTAAAGAGAACTGTGGGGGCAGTCCTGACAAATGCACAAGCAACTCTATGGCAAGCACTACGCATTAATTAGAAAGCTACACCTCTAGACCTAGCAAACATTTTTTTGCTTGTCCCCAAGGCCTGGGAGCGTAAAAACTGCGACTGAAGTTACTTTCCCTGCGGCCCAGGGCCGTGAGTTTACCGACCTCAACGCGATGCAACTAATTAATGAATCTTTGCTGTAGCAGCCACTGCTGCTTGTGCTACTTGACCTCTCTCTTCAAGAGTGTCAGGATGTGTAGGAGGTCACTCTCCTCCCCCTTGAGGAAAGAGCGGACTATAAATCAGTGAATAGCGAAATTTCATCTACAACCAAATTGGCATCAGGTTGTGCCACATGAGCCAAGTCTTCATACAGATTCGAACACTAATACTTATTACAATGCAGAGCACTAAAAGAACCCACATGTACTTAGAAAATAACACCTGCACGTCTAGCCTCCCAAAAGACACGCAGAAGAGAGAGCGTCTAGCAAATGCCACCATCACTAATGACCACATGGCCATGATAAACATGCTATGTAGAAGTTGAAGAATGCAGAGGCCCATCTGCAGCATGCTAGCTGGCTGAACTGATAGCACTAAACCATTCGAATCTGGCAATGTCTTGCATCACGTAATTAAAACACTTTGCTCAATGCCATAAGAAGCACGTCGTCAGTCGTCAAGGTGGGTTACATTGCGAGTTGGTAATTATGTTACGGACGTATATGCAGAAAAAGGTTTGTAGTGGACAAAGCCGGCAGTATAAGATGGAAGATACTTGAATTCGAAATTACAACCTGCACGGTTTGTCGGCTTTTATCGAGGTCATCAAACAAGCTAAGAGCGGCACTCAAGTGGATTCTGAGATCGTGTATTTATGGTGGCAACACGATCTACAGCAGGGGTGCACAATTCGAAAATGACGCGTGCTAAAAAATTGTTTATTGGAACGGCGCGGGTTTTCAACATCTGGCAGACACGTTTTCAATATCTGGCATCATTGCACTGGTTGCCGTCTTGAGCCTATCTCGCAGTGTCATGTCCACGAACTGCATGTTGTGCACCCCTGATCTACGGGCTCCAAGCATCCTAGAAATCTTACATTACACTCATGGGTGGACGATTTCTCTATTAAAAAAATTTAATCAAAGAATGTGATACGCCCCTCCTTCTCCACCTTGGAGCAGACACCGGGGGGTGCCGTCTGACGGAGTTTTTTTAATGATTGCTGTATTACGTCTGCTACACCCAAAGATTTGAGGCCAGATTCACAAATTGATTTTACGCCAAACATGTGCGTACGACAAAACGCAAGAACAAATTGGTATTCATGAAACAAAATTATCGTAACTTTTGCGCATTTTACGATGAAATCCTATGACAGCTCCGACGCTGTCTTACACAATTTCTACGGTCAGATCGCTCAGTTATTGTCGCTCAGTTACTTCGTCCCACGACCAGACTCACGGACGTTTAGGTTTCTAACTGCTCTTCTCTTCAGTTACTTGTTTGGACCATGGACGGACGTTTATTTTTCTAAGTGTTCTTCTTGCACGTCCCGTGTCTCGATTTCAAGCAGCAAGAAAAGAAAGAAGTACTTGAAACCGACCACGAGGAACATGAACGGAGAAAAGCTACAGCGGCAACGATCCCACCGACCAAGAGAGCTCGAAAAAAGGTTTTGATGCCCTAAAAAGAAAAAAAAATACTATTATAATGCGAGCCGAGGCCGCGTAAATTGGGGGCATAGCAGAAGTGAAAAGGCAATGGAAATAGAAAAAAAAAATATCAGTTTATGTTTCGATTGCACTCATCCTCACTGCTAAGGTTCTTCCGTTTATAATCCACTCGGGGACTATGCACGTAAGTAGCAGCACAGCGCCGCTTGTGTGGCGTGAGCTATTCGGCAGCCCTTAAGCAATGCAAGGCACGAAGCAGAAGCACCAACACCAGACCACTCTGGAGCAGAACCAAAAAAAATGCGCAGGCAGAAAAAAGACTGGGGAACCAGATACACGATCACACTTATTCTTGTTCTGGTCCCACCGCATAAACAAACACCTCGTGTGTAAACAGGTAGGTGGCCTTGGCTTGGCCAGTGCCCACATTCCCGCGTGGCCGGCTCCGTTTCTGCAGCGTACACATGTTGTACAAACACAAACGCGATAAAAATGCTAATTTATGTTTTCTGTTTGCCCCTTCACGTGGCCCAATAGCTAATAAATTCCCTCCCACACCCCCACTTCTTTTCCCACCCGATCTCCTGCATTGAGCAGGAGGGATGGCTTTCTCTCTTGGCTTTCTTCAGACTCGGGCGCCTCGTGACTGAACTCGATTCCCAATATAAGGCGAGGTACTTTTTGGAGCACGTAATTCTGAAAAAAAAAAAAAAAAAAAACTCGCGTTATATTAGTCCAAATACGGTAGGAGTAGCAGGCACTCCAACCTTCTCTAACGCACGCGTTGCTCCGAAGGTCGTTCAACCAGATCGTCTGCCCACAATCTGCTGAACAAAATATGCACGCGCGACCCTTGTGTACCCTTCCCGTATTAACATTTTGACCTCTTAATCTAAAATTAAGATCGGCGATCAATGTCTTCCCCTTGTTTTCCGAGGCAGCGATGACGAGCGCTGTCGTCGAAACGGGACTCTCATAGATTCCATCTCCTTGTTTGGTGTGACATAGAGCTCAAATAAACGCAGTATGAATTACCTTTGAAACATGGTATGTACACTTTGTTATTAGTATGCCATTTTTATTCCAACACGACGGTACGTAACTGTCGAGCAATAACAGTTCGATGGAGCTACGCAATGCCGGTCCGACCTTTCTTTGCTGAGTGTCACGTCAGTATCGAGTTCCAACCGTAAAAAATGCATCATCATAAAACGCAAGACACTAAGAGAACGCGTGGTCAGCGAGCTCGCTCAGTCCCGCCTCTACTTAGGCATCTAGATTGCTTCAACTTTACTTTGTTTCTTGGATTGACCCTGGCGGCGCGGTAGCGGCGGCGGTGATTTCAAAGCACCGCTTGGCCATTATGCCGCAGCCCTGAAGCCCGCGAGAGATACAACAAAGTTTTTCACTTAGGGCAGTTGACTCTCGGGGACTTTTTGGGCCGTGGCTTAGGTGCCATAAAAAGACATCGAAATCCACCTCTGCTTTCGGCAGCTGCCCAGTAGAAGCCCTAAAAAGAAGAGAAACAATGCTTCTTGGCAACGACGTTTTCTGCGCTGGAATTTACTTAGATCCGAGGTACATATTCTGCTGTTAGTGAAAGAAAAAGAAAGAGCGGAAGCATACTAAAACAAAATAGAAAAAAGACACGGGCAAATATATATTGGGTTTAGAAACAGCGCAAAAGAGAACAGTGAAACAATTAATCCCGAGGTATGTTGTACCAACTCAAACCGTGCAAAAGCAGCGTTAACGTCATTGAATACGGTGCTCAGGAAGAAGACGAACTCGACGTGTTTTTAGCAGCCCAAAAAAGGTTGACGAAAGGCGAATCGGGCGAATCGCGTGATTAAACTGCAGCGAGCAAGAGCATCGGTCCCCTCCTGGAATCTATTCTCGAGGAGCTGCGCCTCGACTAAAACGAAGAAATTCTTCGTTACTGGGAAAACCACAAGCTTGAACGACCGGAACTCTATCAGCTAGCCAAGGTTGCCCTGGCAGCGCCAGCTACGCAAGTCAGCGTAGAGCGAACCTTCTCAGGTCTCAAGTTTTTGCTTTCACCGCTTCGATCCAACTTGAAAGAGTCGACGATAGACAACATCATGTTAATCCGCGCGAACAGGAGGGCTCCATAAGTACATATAACTCTATGAAACGTCATAACATGTAAACGCTCTAATGGTGTTTGATCAAATATATCTCTCTTCCGCTGTGGGATAAAATAATTCCAAAGAAATATAATGATTTCAATACGCCCCCGCTTTTTGTGTATTTTTTTATTTATTTATTTGTTTAAACACCTTAAGCACCACGGGTGGTATTTCATATGAGATTGGTTACAATGAAAATAGGTAACAAAATTGTAGCAGCGCGCAAACATACGAAATGGACAGGACCAGCGCTGGACTTCGACTGAACGTTTAATGAAAAAAAAAAAAAAACACCAAGAAAAACAACCAAATCACCAGACCGTCACGGCATCAACAAGTGCCTAAGAAAGCTATTTCTTTTTATGTAAATTTATCCAGTTGTGGCTGACGCGTTGGACTGGTTGCTTCCCTATCTCGTAGGCTTCCAGCAGATCGCGTACAGTTTTGTCAGCCCCCCTCCCCAAAATCGGGATGGTCTCGAATTGCGGCACACACAAACAAGTGATGCAGTGTAAGGGAAGGTGGCCCCCTGAGGTTAACCCAGCGACAGTGCGTCCTCACGTGCCCGGTCACTGACACATCTGTCAGTCTGGCCGATGTGTACACGACCACAGCTTAACGGGATTCGATAAACTATCCCAACTGCGCAATCGACGTACCTGTTTGTGTGTTTTAACTGTTACGTCACATTTGTTTCCTCTCGTTCCCCTGCCGGTCACTCTGGGGCATAGCTGTGACGTCTTACTGGGCGTCGAAAACAGGTAGCATGTCTAAAAACACGTGTGTGCAGAGCAAAACAAACAAATACACATAGAGGGCAAGCAACTCAGCTAGTGACCTTTCCACTATTTACAAAATCACATCTCAGCGTGTGATCCTCACAGCCCAGCACGTGCGTGTTTGACGCTTCGGAAAGTGAGCAAAGCACGCGCTATACGCACGAACTAACGATGGCACCGACCACAAGCTCTCTTTCCCGAAATGACGCCTTCTTCTGGCAGAGTTTGAAATATTGCACACCTGCGTGTGCAAAACACACCATAAAAATGGAAAGCCAATCGCTTATATATCGTTCACTTCAGAACAGTATTATACAAGTAATGGCCTTGCCATATTAATGGTGTCTTTTTGTGCACGTCACTGTGCAGAGTTTTCAGATCTGCCTGAAGAGGGAGTAGTTACGCGATGGGTCTATTGCAAGTATCTCGTGCACAGAAAACGCTGCAGGAAGTGCTCGGTCAATATTCAAAGGTCGAGTTAGGAACCGGTTCGAACCGGTTCGCGATTATTAAAACCGGTAACCGGAGTGATATTATGTGCGCTACCCTTAACCAGAACCAAACCGGAACAAAATACAATGCTACTGAACCCGAACCCGAACCGATCCGAAATAATGACCGGTTCGACACCCTGCTTGAAACTGACCACGAGGAACATCAACTGGGAAAAGCTACAACGGCAACAAGTCCACCGACCAAGAGAGCTCGAAAAAAAGTTTTGATGCCCTAAAAAAAAAAAAAAAATTACAATTATGACGCGAGCCGCGGCCGCGTATATTGGGGGCACAGCAGAAGTGAAAAGGCAAGGGAATTGGAAAAAGTATCAGTTTATGTTTCGATTGCACTCATCCTCACTGCTAAGGTTCTTCCGTTTATAATCCACTCGGGGACTATGCACGTAAGTAGCAGCACAGCGCCGCTTGTGTGGCGTGAGCTATTCGGCAGCCCTTAAGCAATGCAAGGCACGAAGCAGAAGCACCAACACCAGACCACTCTGGAGCAGAACCAAAAAAATGCGCAGGCAGAAAAAGACTGGGGAACCAGATACACGATCACACTTATTCTTGTTCTGGTCCCACCGCATAAACAAACACCTCGTGTGTAAACAGGTAGGTGGCCTTGGCTTGGCCTAGTGCCCACATTCCCGCGTGGCCGGCTCCGTTTCTGCAGCGTACACATGTTGTACAAACACAAACGCGATAAAAATGCTAATTTATGTTTTCTGTTTGCCCCTTCACGTGGCCCAATAGCTAATAAATTCCCTCCCACACCCCCACTTCTTTTCCCACCCGATCTCCTGCATTGAGCAGGAGGGATGGCTTTCTCTCTTGGCTTTCTTCAGACTCGGGCGCCTCGTGACTGAACTCGATTCCCAATATAAGGCGAGGTACTTTTTAAAGCACGTAATTCTGAAAAAAAAAAAAAAACTCGCGTTATATTCGTCCAAATACGGTAGGAGTATCAGGCACTCCAACCTTCTCTAACGCACGCGTTGCTCCGAAGGTCGTTCAACCAGATCGTCTGCCCACAATCTGCTGAACAAAATATGCACGCGCGACCCTTGTGTACCCTTCCCGTATTAACATTTTGACCTCTTAATCTAAAATTAAGATCGGCGATCAATGTCTTCCCCTTGTTTTCCGAGGCAGCGGTGACGAGCGCTGTCGTCGAAACGGGACTCGCATAGATTCCATCTCCTTGTTTGGTGTGACATAGAGCTCAAATAAACGCAGTATGAATTACCTTTGAAACATGGTATGTACACTTTGTTATTAGTATGCCATTTTTATTCCAACACGACGGTACGTAACTGTCGAGCAATAACAGTTTGATGGAGCTACGCAATGCCGGTCCGACCTTTCTTTGCTGAGTGTCACGTCAGTATCGAGTTCCAATCGTAAAAAATCGGTCCCGAAGTGCTTACCAAGAAGCGGTCCAACAGCACGAATCCAGCACTTCGATCCATCGCGTGCGTCCACCCCAAGTGCAAACAGGTATTTACGTGGCTCTTGCTGACACTCCCGTAGTTCGTAAATATCCTCTTTAACATCGGCTCGCTCCTGCAACTCTGAGGCATCGAAAACGGCACGGCGATTTGTTTCTATCCTACGCCGCTTTGCAAACGACTCACGGGCAGTCTTCTTTTAGCAACGATGACAGTTGTGTTGACTTTGTTGCAATCGAGTTCGTACCAGTCAACGAAGGCCGTTATCCCGGCTACAGCATTCGGGCAAGTTTAAATCGTGTTAGCGTTTACTAATCACTGCACTGACACGAACCCCAGGCAAACGGTGGCAAAAAAAAAAAAAAAAACCACATGTGTTTGTTATTCAAACTCCACGAACGTGTGTGTAGGCATTGTACAATGAAAGTGTGTGTGCGTGTGGGGGGGGGGGGGGGAGGAACTGAGAGCCAATTTTGTAAGCGCACAGGACGCATTTGTTACTGGCTCTAAAAATCCACGTTCTCCGAACTGCGCCGTATTCTCTGATTGGTTGTTCGTGTTGACGAAGATGCCGTCGCCATAGCTACAGCCCACTCTCGCAGGGATCAAAAGCTGGCGTTACACCGGAAGTTCGTTTTTCTGTACGAGAACCTCGCTTTCCTCCTCTCATTTAAGAATGCGTTCGTGAATACCAATTTCTCCTGTTCTTACGATGTTCTTAACTTACAAACTTCTTAACTAAGTTTTCGTAACCTAAGAAGCTCTTCGTTAATCTGGCCTCCGACGTAATAGTAACATCTGAAATCTCCATGCATTTGACAATTTTCATTGGTCAAATCTTATGAAGGTGGTTAGCGTTCCACGGTGCAAAAAGTAAGCGGAATTTGCGGCAAACTCCACCGTACGGGTTACAGCCGCAGAATGTGTACACAGCACATTCTCGCTTCGCACTGCGATGTACCGTATTTACACAATTATAAGCTGACCATTTCATTTCACAGCAACAAAAAAAAAAAAAATCTAGATGTGCATTTTATTTTGAACACGCGACAACGGCAAAGTATCTGTTTTGAATGCCCAGCCTCCAACACACTATCGATGCCTTCTGGCGTGCTTTTGCTGCGCAAACACGCAGGAGGTCCATGATTTGCCCAGGCGTTATCGAAACTATAAATTTCACGCTAGAGGCGGGACAACTGAAGCTGCTCACTGTCGTTCTCACCAATGCGCGACTAGACTGACTCGTCCGCACTGGTGATGTCAGTCCCGTCGTCATCACCGCTACATTCTTGAAGCACGTCGTCGGCGTCGTCCTACGAAATCTCTCACTTCGCAAATGACTGCATCAACCACATCTTCCGCACTTGCAAGGGCGATCGCGTTGCACGTCACAGGTAGGGACAGATTGCGCACCTTTGCGGCGTACGCTGCAAGCCTGACTTCCTACTCCGAGAGGCATCCCCACCTATCCAGACTTTGGCCTACGGAAGACTCTTCGTTTGCTGTCACAGTTTAAGTTCCCGCGCAATTGCAGACTCCAATGGCGCATCGCCCGCTTGGACCTGTCGAACTTGCATCATAGAGCACAGCGCAGTTGTTGGTTGCTTCTGGGTGAAGGATGGCTATAAACGAGCACCGAAAACCTAAACGGTCCGGATCACGCGTGTAAATACAAAAGAAACAGTTAGCGCTCCAGCATGATCTCGACACTCAAACGACGTGCGACCGTGAATCGTGCGAAAAACTGCGAAAAGAAGCCGCGGCTGGCCACGGGGAGTGAGCTGCGAGGCTGTTTCAGTGGCCGCCAGAGTGGCTCCTACAAAAAGACAAGAAATGCCGTCACCCCCGGGAGTCGGGCGCACCATGCGTTGTTTACCGCCGTACATTTCGGTTAATTTTGAAATCGCTATCAATAATACTCGATCGCGCAAATAAAAAAGAATATGTAAAATAAGTGCACAGTATAGCGCAATGGTACAGCCGGGTGAACTGGTAACAAGCCGAGGTGTTATTGATATTGCGACTGTTTCGTTTTTGTCGGCGGTGGAATGCTATGGTTCGACTATAAGTCGACCCTCCCACTTCAGATTTTTAAAAATTGAAAAAGGGGTCGACTTACATATGTGTAAATATGGTACACGCCAGAACCCGCTACGAACTCTGATGTGACGGAAACCGAAATTGCATGCACAGATGACGGACAAAAGCAAGGGAAATCGCTGCGAACTGTCATGTCACGAGACCGGATACCAAACATTGCGGATGTTGCAGATTTGTGTGTTACAGCGAGCAGTGACGTTACCAGGAGGGGAGCTATTGTGCTAATGCACCCCTCCCCTCGAGAGGCACAAGAAGCGAGAAGGTAAAGCGCCGCAAAAGGAAGAGGACGGCTGCGGCCCGACGCATCACGTCGAGCATGTCGGGAGGCAGTTTTTAGACCTAACACCCAAGGAAAGCAAGCGCAATAAAAAAGAAAGAAACGTGATCGGGATAGGCACTCACTGAAAAACAACTCTGCTTCAGTTAAAAAAAAAAAAATTAAAAAATGCAGTCCTCTTCGGCATTATGCAGGAAGATCACAAGTACAATATTACGACCTAGTTCTGTCTAAATGTTTCCTAAACAGTCTAGCAAACTTTGCAACGCACCAAGTTGCCGAAATCTGCTGACTCCAACGTGCAAATGGAGCCGCAACCAACAGCGGAATCAAAGCTACGGCGTTGGCTTAGCCAACATTGAGCTAAACGTTATCACAATTGCCCATTTTGGTTCTTTTTTATTTCTTCGGGCAAACGTAACGGGTGATGTTGTCAATGTTGCCTGTCTTCACTCTGCGCCCACGCAGCGCGCTTCCTGGGAGCCGTCCGGCTTTCCCGTACTGCCGTCTCTCGCGTCATTACTGCCGTCCTTGTCTCGCCGTTTGTGATTATTGTCCCTCTGAGTTTCGTTCAGACTACGTGCATGGACTGATGCTGCGGTTGTGCCGACGTCAAAACGTCGTAGACACCAAAACGTGCTGAAGAGTGCGGTGCAGACGACATTGGCGCCTAGCACGATCCTCCCGTCTTTGACATCTCATACCACGTGATAGCCATGGTTTTGGCAGCCTAAGGCCAATGTTGCCAGACAAAGCTGAAGTTCTGGTGTCGATTTCTGCTCAGGTTTAAAGTAAGATTTAGCAATATATATTCCATTTTTCACGAAGCAAATGACGTAGTGTCTTTGATTAGTGCTTTTTATTACTGAAATCACAAATTATCCCAAAAGATTAGTAATTAAGCGGAGTTGCCCTTAAGCACAACAGCTGATAAAACTTATAAACAGAGATTGTGTGGACGTGGTTCCGCGATATAAAACACTTAGAATATTTTCAAAACTCCAGTAGCGGGCATCCTAAAGTCAAAATTAAGTATTTAGCAAATAGCGATTTGCTTAGGGTCAGAAACGCGTAAAAATTGGCAAACCGGAACCTTGCTCGCAACAGTCATACTTGGTAGCTTGATGAAACTCTCTGTCAGACTGACCCCTAAACGAGCATTTCCGAGTGTCAAGCGAGCACTAAACAAGCGTTGACCCGCATCCTCAAAAGTGGTCCCTCAATTTCTGCCTTATAACGCCACGAATCTGTCTCACTGTTTCCTGCAACGATCGCGGTGGTGGCACGGCAGGGACACTTTCAGTCAAATACATATTCTAAGCACCCTACCTACGAGCTAAGAGTTGCAACAATCCCTTCCTCAAACGGGATGGCCAATCAGACGAGACCGAAGCCCCTAAACAGGTTTCTTCACGCTTACCACAGTTTTGCACTACTGAACAGACGGCTTGTCTATTTGTTGGCTTTTGCTTCTGGATCCTCCATCTGCAGGTCTGCCACATAGAAGTTCTTGTCGATGACCTGGGAAAGAAGAAAACCCGACGCTGAGAATCATCCCCCTCGCGTCTGCCGTCGTCACCCGGAAGCCCAAGATCATCAGCTGTGTTGTTGTTCGCACTGCTCCGTAGGTAGCAGGACTGACTGTATGCTCATCATGACAAACAAAGAGGCCCAACAGTTTTCTTTAGCCTAAACACTGAAAATAAAAAAAGCCTGGCCCACTCTAGGAAACTAGAAACGGGTGCCTCGCTTGTCTTAACGTCGAGGCAGATCTCTAAAAAGAAAGTAGGATTTGTGCACTGTTTGTGCGCTATGCGAAATAGTTCTTAAGATATTTGTTTGCCAGCGAAAACACTAATGTTTTGCAAAAATAACAACAACAAAATCTTAAACTCCTACTAACCTTATCCAAATTTATAAAGCAACGAGTGACACTCCATGCAGATCCAGACTTTTCCCACCATGGTTCACGAGGCCAGGACGAGTAATTAATATCGTAAATTCCCATACGAATGTAATGCCGTGGTCAGAAGTTCGTTTTTGGCCACTGCATTTTGCAAGTGGTTAGGCGTAGAAAAGATATTGTCATTTTCCGAGAGAGTTCCCGTGTGCTGCATGACACAAACTTTGCTCGTGGCACCAAAGTAGCATTTCGCGTTTTCTTTCGCAACGGAGCTGCCGAAGGCATCCCAAAACAATTACGCAATTTTCAAAGCATAGCTCATACTGCGCGTCTTCATTAGTGGAATGCTCCATGTCTCTGTTAGCGGAGGCAAGCGAAAAAATCTACTTCCCCCGGTAAGTAGTTGATAGAAAAAACCTTTTTATTTTTTTTTTTTAAGTACGCTCAATTTAAAATGTTTTGCTGGCTTCCAATTATTGAATAACCGGCTTCGAATTAAGAGACCCTTCGAAAGGTATGTAGCACCGCTACAGACAGCCAGGCTCAATAAACGCCGCTCCCAATGCAGTGATGTGATTGGCCTAAGCCGTTTTGGAGCACCTTTCGGAGCAGACAAAACGGTGTTTTGGAACAGCAAAAGTGGCCGTTGGAGTAGCCAAAACAATGTTTTGGAGCAGCAAAAGTGGCTTTTAGAGCAGCCAAAACAGTGTTGCGGAGCAGGAAAGTGGCTTTTGGAGCAGATATTCTTCGAAAAATAAAAATAATATTCGTTTAAAACGCTGGACAAACAAAGGGCACTTTGCTCGCCGCAAAGTACAAACTATGGTCAAGTTAGACCACCTAGAAGTCTCAACATGTTAACTGAAATGCCAATGACATGACACATTTTTCAACGCTTCAGTTGAATGATACACACACACACACACACACATATATATATATATATATATATATATATATATATACCCGCTATAGATATGAATCAAACTGCACATATTAAAATGTATGTGAAAATGACCAGCTTAGTAGTAAGTATCACAGCATTAGGTTGACTACTTGTATAATATATAATAAATAGAAGCAGTCTCCGACTGATGAAAGACGTAACTACTGCAAGGCAATGCGAAATTGTACACAAGACAAAGGTGCATTGCGACTAGCGGTGGTCTTTCATTTTGCTTTTCAAAACTTTCTGCAAGGCTGCTGCAAGCCTCGCATTCACCGCCTGGATGTATATGCCCATCGTGAACAGGTCGGAAACGCACAGAAAGGAGAACGGGCTCGACACGTCCAGCGGAGGGCCAAAAACTAGGGATAACCGAGCCTACTTTCGACAGAGTCCCACTAGAGCGACAAAGGGAAACAATTGACGGCAATGAGCTTCGGACCGGATTCTTTCAGGATTTCATGGGCTCTGTAGAATAAAGGACGCCATGCTTAAACACTAGCATCGCGCACGCGAAAGTATCTTTGGCAGGCTCGCAATCGCTCGTTCTTACTCCACAAGCATCGAACGTTCGAAAGCCTGCCAAAGGTACAGCCGCGAGCGTGCTGCACGGGTTGGAGGTTCGTAGAAGTCGGTCATTTTTGTTCAACGCTCTAGCAAAACTCCAGCATCGAGGAGCCACGAGAGGTCTCGACACATTCTTTGCTGCAGTCTGCTAAAAAACAAATTACATTTATTTCGACAGTACACCGTCATGTCCTAATGCGAACAGTACGATGAAACACCGTACCACTCCCATCTTAAATGCACGGTTGGGAGTACCTATAAAACATCTGAAATAAAAACTATAGGCACTAATTGGCTTCGCAAAAATGTAATTCGAGGTGAAACACTGGGGCAAAGATTCGCGTAAGCTATTACAGTCATTCTTCTCGGACACAATTTATGTGAGCAAAGGTCGACCGAGGAGCAGCCCCAATCGAGGTTACCTTGAGGTCCCCAACATTATCGGAGGGCAACAATAAGTTACGCACTCGGGTCAGAGATCTGTGTCGTGCTCTCACAAATACTATGCCACACTCCAAAGACAAAATGAACCAAAGAATTTCTTCCCACAACCTCGACAACCGGCAAGAAGGGTGAAGCATCCTCACCGGAGCAGACTAGGTTCCTGCAGAGGCCGGCGCGGAAGTCGTGGAACACGCGGTTGCGGTGCTGTTGCGACATCTTGGCGTGGATGTAGTAGCACGAGTAACCTAACTCGGTTATCGTATTGGCCAGGAGCTCCACTCACTGAGTCGAGTTGCAGAAGATGATGGACTGGTTGATCTGCAGCTGAAAGACCATCCCAGCAACAACAGGTGTACAGCATCCAAAACACCAAACGGTACAACTTGAGACAACAAACAAGATTCGTGGACAACTCGCGACAAAGAAAGCCCTTTAGGGGACAAACTGAATAAACACATTCACTTTTGTCGCATTAGTAGGGACGACTCTTACAACAGACAGCGTTCGAGGGACCGGAGGTGCCCATATTAATTGGACGACCGTAGAACGACGCGACAAGATACCAACGAAGTCTAAGTTCTTCTCTATTGAATTCTCCGATTTCCGTTCCCGGGTTTGCCGCTCAGGAAGTGGAGAAGTATTTTCAGCATTACGATGCCTCAGTAGCAGAACTAACAATGAATTCTCATGAGGGAAGCAAACCCACATTAAAAAAGATAGGAAGGAAGCCAGCAGACGGGCTAGGTGGGGCTTACCTTGGAGAAGAGCGTGTTGAGACAATGCACCGTCTACCTCTCTTGAACGAAGGCGTAGTACTGCGTAAGTCCCTTCACGGTTAGCTCATCCATAAGGTTTATCTCGTACGGGCTGTGGAGGTGCTTCATCTGCGGAGGGGCAAAAGGGGGCCTCCACTCATCCAGAGCTCTCGGCTTGAAAGCCCCTTACGTTGCTGTCTAGAACTTTTGTCTTCTTAGTGAATCTGATGTGTCCGTCAAGAGGCTATTCAGTAGCAGAACTGACATGAAAATTCATCAATGAAAACAAAAGGAGGTAAAACAACTTTCAGCCTTTCCACTCTGGTAAAGAAGGAAGAGCAGCGGAGCTGTACTATGTGCGACTAACTATGAACGACAGCAGCCACCAGACAATCGGCAAGCCGGTTTTCTGGTTGCCGCCGTCGCCCATATATGGTGGTAGCTGTCCGGAGAGTTGTGTCAAAATTTGTTTGCTGGCGGACACGATCCTGAGAAAACTAGTCTTTAATAATGTTTGGAGACGCCTGGCCAAAAAGTTTGGGCAGGCTTACCATGAACTGCTCCACAATCAGGGCGAATGTGACAGAGTAGAGGAGGATCTGTCTCTCTTGAGGAAGGAAGCTGATCACTTTGTCCAGGATACCCTTGAAATCCTGGGACAGCAACTTGTCCGCCTGAAAGAGATGAGCCCTTGTTCAGGCACTACCGCACCGGCCGCCCACACACCCGCACCCAAAGGGCAATGGGGGCGAGGGAAAACCAACGCTAAATATGTCGGATAAGAAACGTTGATGCAACGTTTGAAGCCAGGCCAATGTACCTTAATTTCGCAATTCTAAGCACCCCCCCCCCCCCCTTTCAAACATAAACACGTGAAAAAAGTTTGTATGCGAATGTAAGCACCCCCCTCCCAACAAGAAATTTGAGATCGGAGACGCCGGTATCGCCGAGCGCCGGAGTCGCGAACGGCCACTGGCGCTTACTTTCAACGTCAGTTAATAGATGGCAGCACATACCGCCGTATTCCACTTTCGCAACCGTGCAGGTGGTGTTGGGAGTGCGTTGCAGAGCCGTGGTGCGTTGCCGTATACCCTCTATCGAAGATGTTTTTTTTTTCTGATTGGTCTCCTTGTGTTTGCTGCAGTCGGTTTAGTCTCTTAAGCCTATTCGTCCGCGTTGGCCTCGCAATCGTACTCCGTTCACTGTGATCATGAGTGCGAAGAGAACTTCATACGCGATGAAGTTCAAGAGAACGGTTATTTCTTACGCGGAAGACAACGGAAATCACGGCGCTGCTGAACAGTTCGGAGTGTACAGAGCATGTGTGATTCGATGGAGGAGACAGCGGAATCAGATTTTCAAGGGCGCAGCGACCCGCAAAACATTTACGGGACCGCTGCATGGGCCGGCACCCGGAGCTCGAGAAGGAAGTCTGCGAATTCGTCCGCAGCGAACGATGCGGCGGCTTTGCCGTCACGGCCGGTTCTATACAAAGGAAGGCTATGGAAATTGCCACACGGATGCAAATTCGCCGTTCGGCATTCCGCGCAAGCCGAGGCTGGGTGGAGCAGATGAAAAGAGGAACGGTTTCTTATTGAGACGCCGCACCACTATCTGCCAGAAGCTACCGGTGGACATCGAGGACAAGCTTGTGAACGTCCAACGTTATGTGATGAAGCTGCGTCGCGAATCGCGCTACGGACTTGAGGGAGATCGGCAATGCCGATGAGACCCCTCTGTACATCGACATGCGAAGGACGTGCACCGTGAATGAAGTAGGCGCTCGAGAAGTAAAAGTGCGTACGACTGGGGCCTGGCTATGAGAAGCAGAGGTGACCGTAATGTTGTGCATCACAGCCGACGTTCGGAAATTTGCGCCCTACATCATCCTCAAAAGGAAGAACATGCCGAAGAACGAGACTGTCCCTAAAGACGTCATCGTGAGGGTACAGGAGAAGGGGTGGATGACGAGTGAGCTGATGCAGGACGGGATCAGAGTTGTGTGGCAGCAGCGGCCGGGAGCATCACTTGGCGGTCCCAAAGGCACCAAGTCCATGCTCGTGCTTGACACGTTCCGCGGTCACCTAACCCGGAAGAGAAGGCGGAGCTGGAGAATAACAACTGCGACTTTGCGGTCGTTCCAGGGGGATGACGTCTGTGTTACGGCCCCTGGACGTCTCTGTGAACAAACCGTCCAAGGAAAACATGTGGCAGGAATACGAGGAGCGGATCCGTAGCCCCGACTGGAAGAAGACGCCGACGGGAAAGCTACAGAAAGCCTTTCCATAGACCGTGGCGACGTGGATCCCAAACGCTAAGAAGAGGGTTCGTGCCAATGTTGTGGTCAAGTCTTTTAAGAAGTGCTGCATCACCAATCGTCGTGAAGGCACCGAAGGCGACCTCTAGTGGAATACCGACAGCAGCAGGAGCAGCAGCTCGGGCGGGGGCACTGACGACTCGTCGTCGAGTGAAAGCGAGAGTGACTAGTCGACCATTGTGCAAACTGACGGCAAGCGGGCTACTTTCCAGTCTTTACTTTATTTCCTTTAGAACATTTATTCTTTCTGTTTGAATGTAATAAAGTCATATTTCTTGTGCAAATTTCATATTTTTGGGGTATGTTCCGAATCTAAGCACCCACCACTCTTTGAACATCGTGGGCGTGAAAAAAAGGGGGTGCTTAGAATCGAGTAAATACGGTAAGTCTCAAGAAGATGTGGAGGAAAATTTCACGTTAAAATTATGCTCTAACAAACTATAGACCTTTCCGTCACTCATAGCCCGGGCGAAAAATGCAGAGTCGCTGAGCTCTGTGGGCTTTATACCGCACAACAAAGCAACAGCGCGTGCTCTGAAGGCGTTCCACAACCCAGCAGACAAAGATGGCAGCGCGCATAAGACGATTTTTGCAAAGCTCTATAGAACTCACAAATACAGTCTAAGCTCATTACAACAGACCTGGCTACAACAGAGACTTGGATATAACATATCAATTTCTGAAGTTCGGTTGGTTTTCCTCTCTGTACCATTGACTCAACTTCATATCTGCATACAACATACTCCTGCTACAGCAGACCGAAATGTTTGTAAAAATCAAGGTCTGTTATAACGAGCCGACTGTAGTAAACAAATGCCCCCCCCCCCCTCAAAACAAAAGGGGGAAAAAAAGGAAAAGAAAATATTTCATTTACTACAGTTAGCTAACGTGCATATTTATAAACCTCACGCCACTTCAGTTGTCCCTGTTGGGTTGCTTCTCAGGAAGTGGAGAAGTTATGTCAGCAGTACCATGCCTCAGTAACAGAAGTGACAATTAGTTCTCATCATGAAAGCAACCAGACCGGAAAACACCCTGTCCCCCTAAAAAGCGGGCTCCACAAGCTCCCCCCCCCCCCCCACCCCCAGAACGTACCTCATCCAGGATGAGCATGCTGCACTTGTCCATTTGGGCAACGCGCTTTTCCATGAGATCCAGGATGCGAGCAGGGGTGGCAGTTATTACGTACATTGCGTTTACAGAAGAGGGAGCACGTCATCGAAACCGATGCAACAAGGAAATGCATCTTAGCGCAGGCCCCACGTGCCAAATAAATCAGCACCGTCATATACTGCGCTGCAATACATAAAATATGAGCCTATGGGAATCAAAATACCGAAAGACAAACTTGCCAAAATCAGAAAATGGACTCTAAGAAAGAGGCATGGCATTTCCGGATGCTCGTGTGCCAAATATATTGGTCATCGGCTAATGCCAATGTTTCACACTGCATTCAACAAGTGTCCGGGGTGTGGATTTGCCTAACCCCGCCCCCCCCCCCCCCCCCCGCGTCGCGCAACTCTGCAGAAGTCGCGTCATGAGTTGTTTAGCTGATTAGATACCCAAAGTTGATACAAGACGAAAATCATCTAGATTTATGAAAACAAACTTCTAACAGATACGACAGAGACCCTAAAGAAGCTCATTTTAGAATATTTGGCAAGTTTGGCAGTCTAGCATTTCATAAAAAAAAGCTGCAGTACCGTAGAAACCCGCGTATAATATGAACCCGCATATAATACAAGGCATAATTGGAGGACTGCGAAAAAAAAAAGTTTTATCTGCGTATAATACGAAACAATTCAAGGACCGCGAAAATTTTACGCGTAAGTACAAACCAGGAAGTCTTAAGAAAAACGCCTATTTGCGTCATAATTGAACCTTAATCTCTCTCATCACTTCCATCAGACTGCTTGTCCGACGCCTCCTCCTAAAGGCAATCGTCTTCAGAGCCGTCGAGCGCATTTGAAATCCCGCACTCTTGAAAGAGCGAGCGAGGAGCGCGCGCCGACGCAGTGAAAACTTGGCGCGGCGCAGAAAGCGAGCAACCCAATGTCGGCTCGCCTAAGTTCTCTCGTCTTCTGTTGCAGCAGCTCGATGTTTACGGCGAGGTGCCAACCACGTTGATCTTTTACAAAGTCGCCGAGACTTGCCTCGATGTCGGCGAACGCGCCATTCTTTGTGCCCCTAAAGCTTCTTCTTATTCCGTTGCAAGCAACAGAGCTTGCTTTTGCCGTCTTCATCCGCGGATGCTGCCTCCATTTACGGCGAAATGTCGTCTGGCAGCACTGTCGACGATGTCTTCTGCAATCAAAATGACTTTTCTTTTGAAGGCGGCCGTGTATTGTTTTCACGCTAACGCTATTGCCTAGCCTGACTCTGGACGGATGGTGGCGTCCAGTGGCGCCTCAGACATTGTGATTTTAATGATGATAGCTGTTTTGAGCGCCATATTGCTTCAAAACTGAAACTACGTCAAACTGCGTTAGATTGCCCCTCGTCGAAGCTGAAAATTGTTGGGAACTGCATATAATACGAGCCGCAAATTTTACATGGCAAAATTTGAAGAACAAAAAAAAACCTCTTATTATATGCGGGTTTTTACGGTACAGGTTGCTGCTCTGGAGACTTAAAATGGAGCATATTAGGGAACTGATTGATGCGGAATGTTAAAATGAAGACTGCACAGTCAAAGGGTTGCTATTCGTTTCGTCAGTAGACGTTCTGTAGCAGAACTGGATGAACTCATCACATGTGCAGCTTTGGATCCATAAATAAGGATAAACGTAAGAAATGAGCTCCGACAACTTCCGGTATTTAAGATTTTATGCTAAATATGACACGTCCCAAATGCACCAGTAGTGTAAGGAACTCCTTAAAAATACCAAGTTTTTCAGGAGGTAATAAGAAAAACTTTTCAAATTTAATATTCGGCACCAAAGTATCCAGAAAATGAGATCAGCCTTTTTTCTTTCACTTCGTATATTTTTCTGCAGGACTTAAAATATGTAAGTGAGAATACCGTTGTTAAAGTTATAACTTTGCCATTCAAAACCAATTCTATTCCGACAATCCACCGTTTCCAGAATTGCTTCGCTGCAAGAATATTTGGCAGGAGCATGCACGCTACCAGACCTCGGGCGATGAAGCTGTATAGAGCTTGCTTCATTGAGCTTCAGTGACATAAATTTATCTCCTAAAAAATCTTTTTGTGCCCATTGTAAATAATAACTTTCAGCCATGTTCATACTAAGCCATCTTTCCTCTCTCATCAACCAGCAAGGAAAAAAAAACGATAACTGGGTGCTTTCTTAACTACGCAGACTAATTGGCGGGCTGGCACCTTATTTGAAAGTTGCAGGTTCTACTCGAGGGGTGAAAGCCAAGCAGTTAGGAACACTGAGCTGACCAAGCATACCAAGAACATCTCTGGTGCCCTTCGCAACTCAATCGCAATGGTGCCACTATTCGTATGCAGGTATGTTTAATGAAGACAAGTAAAGGCTGGTTTAGCAATGCAGCTTCGTTAGCAAAGTCGCCCTCGTGAAGCCATTGAAAAAATAAAGTAAGATCTATTGGGGGGTCTTAGAGAATGCGTCAGCATGACCTTTGGGAAACGCCACACACGTCTCCCTTTGGGAAACGCCAACTCTGACCACTTCACTTTTCTGTTTTGGCTTTCTCTCTAGCTTCGTCTATTTTATGCTGCTTCTTGGCTTCGTTACGGGGTCAGTGTTGAAGTCACCCAAAGGGGAACGTGTGTGGCATGTCCAAAGGGTCATGCTGAAGCATTCCCTAAGGATCCACCAATGGATCTTCCTTTATTTTCTCCGGCGAAGCTGGCTTGCGCGCGTCCCAGCCTTTGTCGCACGCAGACCCACGTCTGCTTGCCGCTTCCTGCACGACATTTCAACCAGCCGAGCTAGGCGCTGCTTCCACTCCTGTCCCGTTTGCCCGCCTTGCATGCTTAGCAGCGGCATCCGCTTGACACTTATTTCGCTGTTCACCAGTTTCCCGTACACGCATTGGCTTCCCCCCATGACGTCTCTTCCCTCTTGCCTTTGTCCTTCACGACTCCCCTTTCTACACGGCGCACTTCTATTTCCACTGTTTTGTCTCAGCAGACGGACGGTTCCATGTGAACTATAAGTCTTGTACACGTTACTAAAAAAAAAGTAATTGATTACAATTACTATTACTCTTGGCTAAAAAGTATTCGATTAGATTACTTGATTACTCGACGGCAAAAGTAATTGGACATTACTTAAAGAAGTAACCGTTACTTTTTGATAACTTTATTGTGTGAAGACAGATCTTTAGCGCTCATAACATTGAACTAATTCCAACCTATATTTCACATTTGCACAAGTATTGAAGAAGAAAAACTGGTTCCCTCTTCGTGGTCGTTGCACCTTCACAACGCGGACACATGCATAGAATTCGTTTGAAGAAGTTTAATGATTTGGGCGTTCGCCAGTGTGTGTGTGTAGGGGGGGGGAGCGGAGGGGGTTCTAGATCTTGTTAAGCTTGAGCAAGGGTTGTCGCTCAAAGTTTGCGTCGCTCATTTTATTATTCACATGTGGATGAGCTCGCATGTTATACAAAGGAGCAGCAGCTCCAGGATTTGAAACGGATCATGTGTAGTATCCATTAGCGGAAGAGATCGCCCCGACCACTTCTCAACTCGAAACATTGATTGTCACAAAGACCACGTAGGGGAAATGGGGAAATATTTCAACTGGCTTTGTTATATTTTGCATCCGCTTTAGGCATTCTTCGGTTCTGGTTCTCCTACGGGCTGCGAGTAGGTACCCTAAGCAGGATTTGTTTATTTTTTTATTTCTGTGTGTGTGTCCGTGAGGGGGGCTAGTTTGAACGAAGGACTTACAAAGCTGCATTCTGCTCCCTCAAACTTCGCCCTGAATGGCCTTTGTCACGCACTGTGGCTTCCCTGAGGCTTCCCAATCCCAGTCCTAGCTCGAAAAAAAAAAAACGGACATTTCACAGAAACTGTACATAGAAAGGGATTGACCTCGTTTTCTACAGCTCCGCGAAAATCTTTCTTTTTTCCGTTTGAAAAAAAAAGCAAATTTTATTTTTGTCATTTCAGAAAAAAAAGGCTTGTGCCTCAAGACCACTGACTAAAAAAGATGGCACCTCAATATGACACTCCCGAATAACAAGGCCACAGTGCTGGATTTTTCATGTGAACTATGGACACTGGCAAGGTGAAAATGGCAGGGAATCTCTCTTGGACGCCCAACGTTCAGACTCGAAATCGTGTCCCGATCGGCTGAGTACGAGCTTAGCTGAACGCCGGTGCAGTACTCGAGTCGAATCCGTGTCTTGGAGATTGGGCTAGCTACGAATGCTTTCCAAAGCGGCCGCGGGGTGCGGCAAGAGAGACTAACCCACCTTGAAAATGGTCCTTGGTGACGTCGATCCTGTGTAGCATGAGGATGATTTAGGCGCCCGTCTTGCCCGTGCCGTTTTTGCTCCTGGCCAGGATGTCCCTGCCCAGCAGGGCGATGGGGATGCTCGCCTCCTGGATGGGAGAGGGCTTCTCCCAGCCTTTCTCGAAGATGCCCATCACCAGCTCCCGCTTCAGGCAGAAGTCCTCTAACTCGTTGCCCTTCGTGTCTTTCACATCCTGCAAGACACGCCCCACCCCGAATAAAAGTCCGTCGAAGGTGAAAATTACGGTCGGTTCCCAACCGGACGTGCAGACGTGTCTGTCGGACGTTTTTGGGGAAACAACGGTGACCGAGCGTGTGGAACGATAGCCCGCGCTGCAGAGCTAGAAGTTGGGGTAGCTTCAATCCCCACCCCAACCCATTCCGATTGGAACGTGCATTGTACCAGCACGTGGTCCTGCATCGCTACTGCACGAGGGACGTAAAAGACCCCGGGCTAGCGGTCATACTGCACTGAATGTCTCGTCTGCAACTTAAACAGGAGTTACCATACTTCAAAGGCAAGACCAAGCTTACAGCCTATACAAGAACGTCGAATTCGTTCGGGCGTATTCACATTCAAGCTCCTTAAGGGGACGGCAAGGACGAGACACTCTGGCATCTCTGCAACAACCGAAGTAATCGAATTTTTAATTTTACCAGAATTCCCAACCTAAATAGGGGATACAAAGAAAAGGGGCGCAAAACGACCAATAGCAACAATAGAGGTGTGTTCGTCCATACTATCAATGGGCACTCTCTAGTTTCCAGAAGTATTTTTTGGCTGCCGTCTAATTGAGAAGTTGGATACCTCGAAAAGTTGCATTCAGTTCTTCAACAATGTAACATTTATTCACAACAATAGCACCTTGAACAAATTTCGTGCAAAATTTCCAATGTTCTTTTAGCTTGTTTTTTATGAACACCATGCTCTACAGAATAGGGCACGCATACATTAGACCCTGTTTGTTGCAGGCCACGTCATTTACTGCGATTAAAATAGTAATTCCCATTTATTACATTTTTTTCCTCGAGAATTACTATGAGAAACATTTGCAAGCGTTCAGTTTATAAAAGCCAAAGGAGCCACAGTGGTTAATATCTATTGCTCTGACATGCAAAGTCAATTTTCATCAACAAACAATACCAGATTAAAAGGATTCAGCTCTTACAATCAATGTCAACAACGAAAACTAGAGACGCACATTTTGGAACTACATAGTTTTCAAATATTGGTGCCTGTGGAAGTTCTGCAGTCAGGAGAACTCCGAAATCAATTACCCGATTAACCTTTTTTTCTGGAGAAGTTAAGACAAGTGTGATTGATTGATGCACAATCACGTAGAGGAATGCGACATCATACAGGGCGTTTTTTTTAGGCCTTACGGATTCGTTCTAAAACAAAATGCCAGAGCTACACTAATACGGTGTGTGCAGGCGAGTTCTACGGCCAGGGGGACGTAAAACCTGGGCTAACAGTCTCGATAAGTCAGATAATTGAAGGGACCCTGAAGCGATTTTTTAACTTCCTCCTCCTTCGCATTAATCCTCAACTCAAAAGCGAAACGAGAAATCGGGTGACCGCGACAATCTCGGGCATCAGACGCGACGACTCCGAGCTTCCACCATGCTTTTTAAGCACACCATGAAACTTATCATTCGCGAGCGATGACGAGCGCCAATCACGGCACTCGTGGCCACGAACCCAAATTCAAATACTCGTCGACGGGTTGACTGTCGACAAGCACATACGTCCAGCGACGTAGCGCTCATGTCCAATGCGAAAGCCGGATTCGGGCGACAGGCTAGGGCACTGAGGATGCATCAATGTGAAAAGGCAAAGAGCCTCTTCTCACCTCCTTTCAAAGGAAAGGTAAGAACCCTTTCTCTTTTGGCCCATTGAATAATATACAATTAGTTAATTCCCCAACTAAAGAACTGTATCCCAGCCCTGAAAGTTATGGTTTTTTGAACTAATGTTTGTTCATTAAGTTTTAATTTAGTAAAAATAAACACATGGTTCCATTAGAAACTTGCTTAGAGCCATTAAAAGCCCCTAAATCAATCACTTCTAGAAAGATTGAGTGCGTGGAACGCACTGTAGAGCGCCGTAGGCCAAAAACCCTGAACATATCATACACATTCTTTAAAATAAAGTGTTATCAATTGATGTGGAAGCGACCTAACATAACTCCGTGCGATTACATGGCATGTCGTCTGCTCAAATCACTCGAGCTACGTCACAAGAAAATGCCTGCGCGGTGGCGCCACCGAAACATCTCGTCACCAATAACCTCCAGTTGCAGCGAGTTTTCCAAATAAATAAGAAATCTGCACCTGAACATCCACAGAGAACAAAGCTCCCAGGTTCCTACTTACCGCCGCACCTGCTAATGTGCGATTCACACAACAGACTGATCCGCGGACGGATTAATTACGTGACGACATGCCCGCGGTTTGTCCGTCTCCCAAGCGCATCCACGCAAGGAATACGACGAGCAGACTGGAGGCAAGACGAACCGAACCTGTTCGCCACCCCACAGTGCCGCGAAACTTCAATATCGTATCGCGAAACCGTTGTCCAAGAGAGAAATTAATGTCTGCCACCGCGATAAAAAATCGTACAACACTGTTACGCATACCTCGGCAAACCTCACTCATGAGGGCCCTCACTCACCCTCACTCACCCTCTTGTTCACAGGTGAGGTGAGGGAGAGTGAGTTTCTGAACCAGGAAGATTCATGAGTATGTGAGTTCAGTGAGTGTGTGAGGGCCATGAGTGCATAAGTGGCGTGAGGGCCATGAGTGCGTTAGGGGTATGAGGGCGGTGAGTGCGTGAGGGGCGTGAGGGGTGTGAGGGCCATGAGTGCGTGAGGGGCGTGAGGGCGGTGAGTGTGTGAGTGGTGTGAGGGCCATGAGTGCGTGAGGGCCGTGAGGGCGGTGCGTGCGTGAGGGCCATGAGTGCGTGAAGGGCCTGGAACGGTGACCGCGTGAGGCCTGCTTCAGACGGAGCAACTCTCTCAGCAATTTTGGTGTTGCTGGCGGGTTCTTCCCTAGCTTTCCCTAGATCAACACGAATTGCTGATATCGGGCACGGCTCGAAACAAGCGAGCAACTCGGAGCAATTCGAAGACGTTTGAAGCGGCTGCAGCCAATCAGGGACGTGATATTTTCACGGGATACCTGGTGCCGGTGATGATGACAACTAAAGACTTGGTTTTGGTTTGAAATTGATCTTTTTAGGAAATAAACTGTTTCAGAAAGATGCTTTAGTATTGTCAGCGAGATTTAAATGCAAAAACAAAAAAAAAACGTTTATAGCGCGTAACTGTGTGTCTAAAGAGTTCAAAAAAAGAAAAATTCATGATGGTGATGCAAATTGCAGCGGGCGGCCCCCCGTGTTGCTGCCCGGACAAAAAGGTCCCAAGTGCCAACCCGGACAAAATGGTCCCAGGTGAATTTATCAATACTTTGAGCGCTCTTAATAGGACAAAATGGTTTGGTACTTTTATTTTGACACATGTTCAAGGATAATTTCAACATTTCCATTATAATCATTTGAAACAAATTTTAAACCCCTTCTATCTATACCATGTAGCTTTATTTCTCGAAGGTTCTTGATTTCTACCGATATATTATACGTGTGTAATCAATATCTTTCTATCGTCAGAACCTGTTTTCAAATTAGCGTTATCGAGCTTTAAAACGATAGCTTTAATGAAAATCATTATCATACACGTACTACAGGTTCGTGAGGTGGTTTTTTTAAGTGAACCTGTCGTATCGCCGTGTTCTATTTTTCAGAAACAGCATCCCTCTGTCTGAACATTGTATATTAAAGAAATCAAAAACTGATTTCGCAATAATGAGCATATTTTTTACATAGACCACTTAAGAGACAAGAAGTGACATCAAGTTGCTGGGCGAAATTGCCCGTCTAAAGCGGGCCTGAGTGGCGTGAGGGTCCATGAGTGCGTGAGGGCCGTGACGGGGTGTCAGGGCAATGAGGGCGGTGAGTGCATGAGGGGTGTGAGGGCCATGAGTGCGTGAGGGTGGTGAGTGCGTGAGTGGCGTGAGGGCCATGAGTGCGTGAGGGGTGGGAGGGCCATGAGTGCGTGAGGGGTATGAGTGCGTGAGGGGTATGAGTGCGTGGGGGGTATGAGTGCGTGAGGGGCGTGAGGGGAATGAGGGTCGTGAGGTTCAGTGAGTGTGAGTGAAGGGCTGAAGGTGAGTGTGACTGTAAGGATGAAATTGGGTGAAGGGCTGAAGGTGAGTCTTACTGAAGATGAGGTTGACTGAGGGGCTGCAAGGTGAGTGTAGCCGTGATGGTGAGGTGAGTGAGGACGACCTAAAATGCCGACCTCTGCTGTTACGTACATATCAAGAAAGAACACCGTGAGGCTTTGAGCGAAGCACCACTAGCATTACTAGCCCAATGTCTGATAGTGACACGGGCATGGTCCTGTTCGAGAAGGCTTCGGCGTAGAAGCCACCAAGTTCTGGGCTCGCGAAGTGGCGTTTGAAGATATCTTCATGCACTCCACACTAGTGGAGTACGCCACAGCCACAAGGAAGGCTCTTGGTCGGTAAAAGGCTGAATGGACGTGAAAGAATTATCGCGGCATGCTAGACGAGTTTTGACGGAAGCTTCTTGGCACGGACTCTGTGGAGTACCGGAGCTTGCATCGCGTCATCCGGACAAACTTTCTGCAGCTTCTTTCACTGGTAGAACTAAAAATCGTGCAACAAAATGAACCAGCAAACGCACAAAACACTACAATTCGCCATTTTTGTTTTAACCGTCCGAAAAAAGCAAGAAAAAAAAAAGCATTGTATTTTTGCCAGGCTCAACGCTTTTCAAGTTAATCTCCCTTCAAAATTGCGCGAGTGAAAAGGCGCTAGGCTATCAGTCCGCGCGTCCACAGAGAAGCCTCGGATCGCAGGAATCGGTGACGGGACGGTCCGCGGACGAATATCGCGAGTCAGTCTATCAAGTCAATTGGCTATAAGAAGACATTAAGAACATATTTACACTATACTTGGGGACAACGTTTCTTGGCAATAAAGCCAAAGCCGTGGGCATCCCGTACACGTGTGCGCACATTGAGCACCGATCAGAGCTGTGGTAGCAAGTCTTCATTGCTCCGGGAATGCAAAAATACTCCAAAAGCCGGGAGACGTCATAATTAAAAGAAGAGCACCGACTTGACACAACGGAAGAAACAATTTCATTGGACGTTTCGCCTCCCCTGCGGGAGGCATCTTCAGTAGTTACAAAGCAAATCTAAGGTACAACCTCAAGTCAACGCTATTTATAAGGAATGCACGTATAAGCTTCGTGCAGAGGGCCGCGGTTTTTGTTACACAGGGATGTGTCCCTGCGGACAAACCACGATTCTAGGAGTTTCCGGCGCCCCCATTTATCCTCCCTCGCCAAGGTCGTCGCGGTTGCAAAGTCAAAAGAATGCCCCATTGTCCACGCATGGTCCAGTAGTTCAGTCTTCAGTCGCGTCGCCTGGGATGCGTACGTGACTTCACGCTTGTGTTCTTTGAGTCTGGTCTCTCTCCTCTGTCCGGTTTCACCAATGTAGGACGCTGGGCAGTCACTGCAGGAGATCTTGTAGGTAACTCCTCTCTGGACTTTCGCCGGACGTTCGCTAGGCGTTGCTGGGCAGTCACTGCACCTGCAGTAACTGCCCAGCGTCCTACGTTGGTGAAAGCGGACGGAGGAGACAGACCAGACTCAAAGAACACAAGCGTGACATCCCGTACGCATCCCACGGGACGCGTGGGAAGCGTACGTGATGTCATGCTTGTGCGAGAATTATTTCTCCGGAAATGCCCAAAACAAAAGTTGTCCCCGAGTATAGCGGAGGCGTTTACAAAAACATATCCTCCAAAGCCAAATACTCCGAAAACCTATTTGATGCACAAAATGCGGAGATTTTTTTTTTCGTAAAAGAGGGTAAAAAATAAAGACGAATTTCTTGCTGCATTTGTTGTGTGCAATTTACGGCGGTTAAAAGATTTCTATTCAGTGCAGAGGAACTTTTGACCCTGAGGCAGCAGAAAAGGAATGTCGAGCCCTGGTGACGAAACCGGGAGGCGGTTTACAGGGTCGCCCCCCCCCCCCCCCCTACGTCCTCGCGCCAGTGACGTACACGAGTATGAAAAAGGAAGTATTTTTCAATATTGCCAGTATAAATTCGCCTGTTGAACTTACGCAACAGGCGTAATTTTAGTAGGCAATAACGTCACGCATTGTTTTTATTTCTTTTTAGTTAGGATAGCAGTTCAAAAAGGGCCATTGATACGGTCTGCCTTTTTCCAGCGAAATCGAAAATTGTGAAATGAATCGCCCGAGTCTTCCTATAACTATTGTTAGGCAACTTGCCAGGCTTTATTTAGAATTTGGTGCCCTGTGGCAATAAAAAGATGACACAAATGTCATATGCAGAATACAAAAAAAAATGAAATAAGAATGAACTAACATTGAATAAATGAAAATTGCTACAAATAAACTACCTCTAAAGTATGAAGGATCTTGTTGCAATATAGTTATATAAATCCCCGAGTTCTTTTCCTATTTTTTCAGGCTTCTATATTTCAGCTTCTATACTTTGTTTTAACTTGAATCAAAACGAATTCGGCGCAACAAACTGATAGGACTAATTGAATAGCCTCAAACGTACAACGGCATGGATTTCTTTCTATTGCCAAGCTGGTTTAGTCATCGACTAAACAAGGAATCACACTGAGTAAAACATGACTTATACTTTAATTGCATGTCCGTACGTGATGTGCAGCTTCGACTGTGCTCTGGTGTCTAATAAAACAAGATATATTTGTTTTTGTTTTGTATTTTAGCTGAAAAACGATAGGCTTTACCTATATTTGATTTATATGTTAATAACCTTCTGTATTTCTAAAGGATTTCTAATGAGATCTTATCGCTGCAAGTACTGCAGGATTAATCGCAAAAAAGTGCAATAGAAAAACGTTTTGAAACAAAACTGCACTAAGTTTGCTACGGAGTAAATTCGATTTTTCTGGTTCAGCGGTCACGCGCTGATGGCTTTAATTGGTTTCAAATATATAAATGGCCCATAATTCACAGCTTCATCAACCGGTTATGCCGTTTTCTACGAAGTCGATCGCACATGAATAGTTTGAAGTTTAAGACCCGGGACCCAGATGCGGCCAAGTCACGTAGCACAACGTAATCTCCGAGTCTAAGATCAGTTTTGTTTTGTTGTTTATCTAGCTATAAATACTAGAATGCTTTTCTTTGCTTGGAAGGTTTTAAAATATAGACTTCCGGTCTGCGCGGTTTGTGGAACGAGAAAGGTGCTGCACTCTCAAGAAAAAAGGGTGTAAAAGGGTGTATCGTTACACCCTTTGTCTCATATAATACACCCCCAAACTCCAATTCGACGTACACCGCCCTACAGTCGAACAGATGGCCCGAAATTTTACGAGGAGCTTGATAGCCGTGTGGTACAACTTATTAAAATAGCTAATGTACGTTTTACTGACCACAAAAAAACATAATCTGGGTTTTCTTGGCCCTTCTGTAAAAACTCGGTGTTTTCTTTCTGTGGTCTTTGATACGTACTTTAGCTATTTAAAAAGTTATATCGCACCGTTATCAAGCCCCTCGTAAAATTTGGGGCCGTCTGTTCGACTATAGGGGTCTGTACGTCGAAATGAAGTTTTGGGGTGTATTATATGGGACAAAGGATGTAACGATACACCCTTTTACACCCTTTTTTCTTGAGTGTGTGCAAATTGATTGTCAACGTTAAATAGCCATCTCCTCACACAAATTCACAAAACGGGGCTAAAGTTCATTATAAATATTGCATTTCTACGTGCTTTCAAAAAACAACAAAATTTATCTATATATTATGAGCTCAATGTATGGCATAATATAAAAAACAGAAAAGAGGCAAAGAAAAAGAGAAACAAATGGCAGGGACAAAGTATACTCGCCTGTTAGTGCGGCGCGAACGCCTTATAAATGCTGCAGAGGAACGCCATATACAAAAGCCACCGACCGCGCAACACAGAAGCTTTGGATGATCCTGCAAATAGAGAAAGGGAAACCATCATTTTTTAAGATATACTTATTTATCTTTATTTCGGTGTGCTCGCATAACAGCACTAAGCCTAACAACTGGTATATTGTCATAGCAGTAAAAACATGCGTACAATGTAGCGAAAAATAAATAAGTGACCAGTAAAATTATGCTCGCACTATTGCGTTCATTTTACTTCTAAAAGTGCTCCTGTTACAAAAATGTATAGGGTGTCACAAAAGAAAATTTGCACGGTCTTTTTTACCGCAAAAATAAACTAGGCATCTCCGAACGCTCATTCTCCACCCAAAGGTAGAGCTAGAGGTCACAACCAGATGCCAAAGTTTCAGCAAGATCCGATAACTTATTCAAAAGTTATAAGTAATTTTCTGAAACTTTCAATGGGAAAATGGAGCTCTTTTTTGACCGTTTTCGGTTTTTGGCGCCATAGAGCCCCATGTATTCGAAAACTCCGTCGGCCGCCATTTTCCCATTGAAATTTACAGAAAATCACTTATAACTTTTGAATAAGGAATCGGATCGGGCTGAAACTTTGGCATCTGGTTGTGACCTCTAGCGCTACCTTTGGGCGGAGAATGAGCGTTCGGCGATGCCTAGTTTATTTTTGCGTTAAAAAAGACCATGTAAATTTTCTTTTGAGACACCCTGTATATTAGCATTAGTGGAGCTGGATGGAGCTGAATCATGAATATAAAACAAAGGTAAAAAGCACATTTAATTTGAAGGGCACTAACTAATGAAACTACCGCACAAAATATGCAGACAATAGAGACAGCTCTCTGAAATGAGATACCGTACCATGAACGTAAGGGAGGGGCTACAAAGAGTTAAAACATGGTGACTGAAATTCAATGCTAGATTAAATTTTCAAAATGATTGATTACATATACTTGGGCAATCACAGTGCACTTTAAGGTGATTAAATACAAGTGGGTGAAGCTTTCAGCTTCTTCAGAAAAATGTAGTTATGTGAGCACCACTCAAAACCTGTTAAAGCATTATCCCGAAGAAACCGCGCAGTAAGAACGAAAACCAATACAACCACACAGCTTTACGCCATGGGCAAACGGTGCTATTTTGGAATTTTTCATACAAAGTAAGATGCCATTTAGGAATAATTAAACATGGACCACGATTCCTTCTCTGGGGTATTCGGGAAAACGATAAATAGAGGTAAGACAAAAAAACCAGAAACACAAAAAATAATTTGTGCGTCAGGAAAACCAACTCTTCAATCGGTCACAATGGGTGGAATACAAACCATATCCCTCACGCTTTGCAAAAGGATACTGTGGTTAACTTTGTCGAAGGCATTAAAGACCGCCGACCAGTTCGCACTTTCTACGTTTCCTCCGCTTCCTCCTCTCCCCCTTCTATCCTGTCCAGTGTTGCCTGTTTGCTGCTCCCCCAGGTTCAGAAGGATAGTCTGCCTTGCAGAATCTCGTTCCTGGTCGTCGGTCTTTAAGGCTGGTTTGCAAACTTCCGACCGACTCGGGCGGACTCCGACACAGCCGGTTTTTTAGCCGCGTGTGATTTCTTACGAAGGCCCACAGAACAGCGATGGCGGTCGTAACCGGCTTAAAAACGTGTCGTGTCGGAGTTGGTCCGAGTCGGCCGCAAGTGTGTGAACTCGCCGCTAGACATATTGAAGTATATTACATCGACTTGGTGACGCTCAGATGCACAAATGCACAAATAACAGTGTACTATATAAATTAATACATGTTCGTCTCTACCGACTTTACCTTAAAATATGTGTTTCTCAAGGCACACATTTTACTGAAGTGACTGTAAAATCACTGGTACAATATCCTTAAAAAAGCTTGAAAAAAATAAAGAATAAAACGGGGCGGGGGGTATTTGGAATGTTAAGAAACATAGGGAATTGTCACATTTCTGAGATAATTTCCTTATCAACGTTCATCATCCTTGTATAAATCATTCGACATAAAACGAAGGGTTGGGGTCGAAGACCGTTTCCGGAGGTAGCCTGGGAGGCTTTTCAATGCAATTTAATTTAAGATTCTCTTAATTAGTGTACAATCTTATAGTAAAACTAGAAACAGCTTTTTGTTTTCAAATGTCGTTATTAATTTTTTCTACAATGTTTTATTTAATACGTTTTCTATCATCAAAACACACAAACACGACGATATTCTCTTGCTGGTGTAGTATTTAAAAAATATGAAATAAAAAAAAAAATCTAGAAATAATAGTTTACGACATACGCTTTTGGTCCGGTAGCCATCAATACCACTGCTCGCCTTCAAGTTCAAACACCATGCACAAAAGGTGAAAAATCCTGTTTCTAGTCCCAATCTTAATATCGCAAGGAAATAAATCAAAGTAAAAAAAAGACAATGTCACCGAGATTAGTATCAACTTTTATTTCTATAGCGTTGAACGATCCAACAAAAAGCTCATAAATTAACACGTATATTAGGCAAACTGGAATTATATGAGGATGTTGCCCACAAAATATCGTCATAGAGGTTAAGAAAAAAAATATTGCGAAGTAACGAAACATAAACATAATATATCTAGATTGGAAGTATTTTGAATATTTGCAATATTGCCAGATAGGGGGATCTTCATAGTGAACTAAAAAAAAATAAATCTTGCTGCGTTGTGCGAAATATAAATATTGTGGTTTGAGGTAAATTAATATCAGGAACCAATTTAGTCAGGCCAACAGTGTTATCGGCCTTTTTTTTTTCTTTTTAAGCCGCTAAAGATGATCACAATGACCAAAACACAAACGCAATTTTCGCTTAAACTTTTAAGAAGTCTCACTTGTGACCGACACTTTACTCCGTGATCTTTTTTTAGCGTTGCTAAACCAAGGAGGTTGGGTTGGGCCTTTGGTTCAAAGCATTACGTTTTTAACAGTGCTGAGATAAACTCATGGTCATCAGCATACTCTCTGCTTATTTTCATTGTCATCATACAACGCCTATTGCAGCAAGCACATTGTGTATGCTGTTGCTTTGGCCTTTTTCATAGCCCGATCACAAGGTAAGAAAAACGTAGTTTCTCAAATGTGCCTTGATGCAAATCTTTATCGCACATGATAAGTCGACAAATGGTGGCAGAGTAACACGAATTTGAAGACCACGCACTCTTGAGGTATTTTCGACCTCGAACAGTGTTCCTTGTAAATTAGACTAAGAAAACTAGGCTGGTGCCTTGATACTAATAACACTGTGCAAAGACAAAACTCTCATTTATATGCCAATCCAACAAAACAAAAAAACGCTTATGACACCACTGAATACGCAGTTACTAAACAGCATTAAGGTAATGCTACCACGTACCTTACGTTCAAGCACTGTGTTGGCATTTATTATGATCCAAGTTCCAGCGAAGTGAAAAAGCCCTTATTCAGTTCGAATGTTTTTCACTTTACACGACCTTGCTGGCACAAGCGGGACTCAAGGATACTCGCACGCAAGGCCACTGACTAAGAAACTTCTTTGTCGCGGTGTAATGTCAAGGACAAAAGCAATCAATTTCAATCAATCTCTCCTTTGCAAATAGTGATGACGTAACGTGGGGATCGCAGTACACCCCAATGACGATATTTGAATTCGGTTCATAGATTGGACCCGAGCATTGCATGGGCACTCGATTTGGGCTCGTGATAATTACTAGCTCGAAAAGGATTCGGGTAGTGGCCCGTGTCCAATCGCTGCCACGACGACAATAGCCGAGCCATAACAATGTCTGGAACTCAGCGCGTGTCCTGTGCCTTGCCAACCCCAGCGCGTGGCTATGATCAACATTGGCGGCATAGAATCGGTTCCAGACTACGTGGACGCTTGTTCTGGCTGCGAGTTGAGTGGTTGAACGCTGCTCGTTTATCTTTAATTTTTTCAGGGACTTCTATTGCGTGGGGTGAAAAACGAACGCGTGTTTTATAGGTCATTAACGTCAGGGATCCGTTCTTAATGGTATTTGCGCAAAGTACAAAAATAGTTGCATCACCCCTTTAAGTTCGAAGTGTCGTTCGGAAGCAATATTAAACTAAGGCGTTCCACGTTGCTCATGATCACTGTGCAGGATGACTTCAGAAAGGATATAGTTTAATAAACTACACTGCGGCGTGCAAAAAAGAAAACCCAGTAAATTTTAGTACGCCTTGCTTTAGAATATTCGAAGTTTGTATGCAAGAATTTGAGAACGAGCGAACTTAAATGAAATACGGTCACAAGCAATAAAGGTAAAAATAGTTCGGAATATTTTGTACTGTAGCTCGGAAACACTCGCATGAGATCGTAAAGCCTATGCGGGATCGGTACGGTCTGCCGTCCAATTTCGTTTCAAACTTCACACCGCAATAAACGATGTAATGAAGATAGCAGTACTCACCGTAGGCACCCCAGGTGAGCTCTGGAATATAAAGAAAAAAAAAATAAAACAACGCTCAAGTGACAGAAAGGAACACCAACAAGTCAATGGGGCAGAATCAAATTAATAGCAAAAACTCACCGGACAAGATGTCACCGGACAGAAGCTCAGTGGACAAACCCGGACAAAAGCTCACCAGGAAAAAAATTCATGTTAGTCTTAGCACGAGCGCGGATAACTTAGGTACTTGCGTTCGGCTCTATGATGCAACGAATAATTAAATTTGACAGGCATTCGGTTTGTGGATTAAAGTGAAAAGAAGTTTATTTATCGATTGGTTAAAATCGAAATGCAGTCCCCTTCTGACTTCAGCAGTTTCGGTAGATCTCGGTGTGCCTGAAACTCCTCGGAACATTTTATGAGACGGTTCCGGCATTCAGTATTTTTATTCAACCAAGCTTGGTCTTATCAGCTCCCCTCAGTTTCGGAGACCTAAGTTTTGGTCCCAAAGTGTTGCTTCTGTGTCCTTTAGGCTTATCTGTCGACACTGTTGCATGAGATGGGATACCAGTTCCTCTAAAAATTATGCAATGTCCATCGCGTCCGCACTTTAGCGTAGCCTGTGTTTCCCCCAGGTAGCCCGCCAAAAAAAAACAAAAAAAAAAAAACAGGCCAGCTTCTTTCCGGGTTTGTAAAAAAACGGTTGAGCTTTTGTCTGGTGAGCTTTTATCCGGTAAGTTCCTGTCCGGTGAGGTTTTGTGCGGTTAGCTTATGTCCGGTACTCCGTGCGTCAGGGGTAGAGACGGCAGTGCTGCAGCTCTAACTTGCTGAAAATGTCGGTAGCGCCATAGACGCTGCTCTATGAATTTATTTTATTCGCTGTGAACCAAATATGAGATGTTCCGCTCCTTTCATGTCGGTGTTCGTTTTTCTTTTTTTGCTTGAGTCATTGTAACTTGTTTGCACTCGAAAGCTACCTGGTAATAATACACTATAGGAATGTATAAGCGCAGATTATCTAACTTCCCTATCGCTAAAAACGGAGTAGTGTTACATCCCACGAATAGAATCAGATATTTCTGCTGTCCAACTGATTGTCCGCAGCGTCGCTGTTGACAAACGTGTTCCGTATTGCCCAGTTCTTCACGTGTAAGCGTAAATCATAGTTGACATTCAAGGTTTTCTTTAAATATATTCAAGCTGCGTTTGCTGTTTTACGTCCTAGTAATAGCAGGGAGGAAGTTGAAAATATGAATCACTCGTGGAGGAAAAGGGGACGCTGGGACCAGGACAGTGTGCTTTGGGGCATGGCGTGAGAACACAGCGTTAAAGGTCATTTATTTACAAACACACCTAAAACAGCGCACAAGCACAGGAGGAAGAAAATAGAAGGCAGGAAAGAGCCCTTCTAGTTTCTTCCTTCTGTGCTTGTGCGCTGTTTTAAGTATGTCTTCTAAGTACCAGCTAGCTCAACTTTCTACGCTACTACAGTCGTTTATTTAAACGTGTTTCTACCGTGACGCGCATTTTCTTTGATTTTAAGATTTTCCGGCGCTACTTATGCTGTGTCTAAGACGAAAAAAAGCCCAATGAAAGTTTTAGAGAACGTGATGTCCGGTCCAAAAATCTCTGAAAATTGTAGCATTCACTACTAGCCCGCTTAAAACTAAAGCGTGTTTGTAAGCCATAATTACACGGGGTTCGTTTTACTGTGATCTCAGTTAGTGACTCTTCACGCCTAAGTAAATCCCCTGACACACGCTGAGAAGAAATACTGAACGTGACAGCATAATTTTTAGAAAGCAGTAATCAAACTTTTATTGTATAAATATCTAGCGGTTGTGATGGCATGCCCTGAACGGTTGCGCTTCCGAATGAGAATGTTTGTTTTGATTTTGGCATTGTCGTCATAAGTAAACAAAGGAAAAATGAATTAACCCGAACTCGGCTTATCAAAATAATTTTTCTGCTTCTCCGAAGAACTAAGTATACGTCTGCATAGGTTTAGTAAATGTTGAGTGTGCTCGAGGGGCGTAGCTCCCATTGCTGTGGCAATGTTATAAGCAAACCTTGCTCCACTATATAACTCTTCGTGTGCTGTGCACTAATGACTGGTTTTGGTTCACAAACATATGAATGCATAAGCTTCACTTGAATTACTTCGAAACCTATGAGCGGATATCCTTGTCATTTTATATATCTATTTCATGAGAAGCAAGTTCTAAGTGAAACTCTCTGTGAGAGAATTTCACTCACAACGTGATTTTATTAGTAAATAAAAATTTCAAAAACATGGTCTAGGCAACGTCTCACCGTTTTCATAATTTTATTAGCTTAGTGAATCGAAATAATGTTAGAAACAGAGGTCAACCTAAAAAAAAGATGTCAGATATCTTGTTGTCTCCGCGTCCGTTGTATACTAACACAAATACAAATAAAACGTGCCACAAGCTTTCCCCGAACTAAATCAGATACAATTCACATTAAAACGTTCCCGTGAATACAATAAACCTCAGCCGCGGCTAGTTATGATGTTCGGTCACAGTGGTAATTTCCCGCAGACGCACCAGAATGCTAAAATATGTTTCGGTGTTTTAGAGCGCAGCTCTGAGGTGCCCGTTTACGGCTTGAGTGGCGTCGCCGTCGGCGAAACAGCGCGGTGCATTATGGGAAACGTCTCATAATGACGTCACACGTCACAAGTGACGTCACGAGCCTCCCGCGCGTTGCTTTATAGGAAACGTCCCATGATGCAACGCGCGGGTAGGAGAGGGGAAATGGAGGAGGGAGGAGGGGTGGTGGGAGGAGGAGGGAAAATAAAAGGAGGAGGAGGGCGGATGAGGAGGACGGAGGGAGGAGGAGGAAAGATAAGGAAATAGGAGGAGGGAGGAGGAGGAGGAGGAAAGAAGGGAGGAGGAGGGAGGAGGAGAAGACAAAAGAGAAGTAGAAAAAGAGGAGGAAGATGCCAGCTACCCGATTGTGCAGGCAAGTGATGTCACCAATCATAAATCACAGAGGCACTTATGAAAATGCGGTGTACTCGTTATTCAATTGGCCATCTACATGGGTACGCTGTACCCATCGATCTCTGTGGCACGTCAGACAAATTTGGTAAATTGTGTGCCGCCTCGAATACATCAAGAGAGGAGGAGCAGGAGGAGGAAGAAAGGAGGGGTGGAGAATTAGCAGAGAGGAGGGGAGGGTACGGATGTGCAGGAGGGGCATCCCCTCCCATCCGACCCTCCCCTCCTCCTCCTCAAGAGCTGCGCTCTAATTCGGCGTTACAGGTAGTGGTGAAAGTCTCATTTTTTTAATGCCAATAAATTAGGCATTGAGTGTTTACACAGAAAGAGGCTGGTTTAGTCTTGATACTATAGCGACATTGGTTCACAGTACAAATGAGAAATTCGGCGAATGCAGGGGCACTGGTAATCCGAAATATTTACCTGCGATATGCAATAGTGATTGAATGTTGCACGTTAAAGATTGCTGTTTGAGATCTGCTGTTTTGTACTGCTCAGAGAGTTAGGATTGAGGAACGATATCGACAAGTTTGGCGTGCGGCAGTAATACCTTAAATTCTCGTCTACCTTTTTTTTTTTTTTTAAGAATATGCGAGCTCGAAGATTAGACCTCGAAGATACGGCTGGAATGCAAAGAATTTTGTGCTTGTAAATACAAATTCTTTTAGAAATGTCAATCCTAAAAAAATGGAGGAAACTTAAGGGAAACATCTATCCCTCAAGCAGACGAGCAGGAATCGTGCACGAGCACACCCATCGTTTTGATATTTCAAGTGGGGCGAAGTATAGATACAATAGGCACTTATTACATTGATGAGACACCTTGAAACGAAGGACCTTGGCAGGTCTCTGCTGTTTTCACTATGTTTTTTTGTCTGAACGTGAAACGTTCTTTGGCTACGTGCTCAGCATTTCGTGAAGCCTGATAAGTGAAGCCTGATAAGCGTGGCCGCCATGCTCGATGATGATTGGTTAATAGGGGAGGTTCACATGGCCAGAGGGGTAGGTGAGGAGGAGTTCGACCACTTGTGCCCACCGAGAAAGATGAGCTCGAGAGTGTGGGAGGCTCAGAAAGATAGCCATTTTTATGAACCCTGCAGATGTGAAATTCAGCTTACCGCTAAAGTTTTGTGATACTAGAACTTTTCACGTATGGAACACAGTTGGCTTAAAAATTTGCCATACACTTTTTCAAGTTATTGTGGGCTCTAAGTAAGAGCTATTATTTAATATAAACGGGCCATGCTTCGCTTATTATATATTTTGTTCTAACAAAATGCTGGTAATATGGAGTAATTGTTCTTTATAATAAATAAACCGTATAAATTACGTTTTTATTGGCTAGGTTTCTTGGAAACCACCTAACGAAATTAAAATCAGGGATTAAGAGAGGGCCTGTACTGGGATGGTTTTCTATTGTAGACCGAGTTATAATTGATATCACAATATATCTACAAAATAAAAATAAAAAAACATCATGTGTAAATACATAATTTTTTTTTCTTTTTAATGTGCACACCTGAACTGATGACAAATAGGGGAGCAAGGGGGGGGGGGCGGAGGTGTAGATATTAACGAGATATGTTTTTAAATGTTGTTACGCGTTTCGGTATTGCTTTATGTAGGCCAACATTCTTCAAAGTCACGTACCTGAAGCAATTCTTAGAGCGTGTCCTGTGCCACTTAATTTTGAACGTTATGCTAGTTTTCCAACCGCACTGATAGCCCTAGCTAATTCCCGTGTTTTCGTGAGAATAAAATTGCCGAAAAGTATCGTAACTATCCAGATAAACTTTGTGTATAGGATAGCAATTCTTAAATAATTTTTAAATTCGATAGCATTATCCAGCGAACAAGGAGAATAGTTGCCCGGTTTTTAACCAACAAAGCAGTCGGCACCCATTTGTTATATACCTACATCAATTATTCATAGACGTAGTAATCCGCGCCGCTAGTCTTCACGCAGTTTTGAGGCCAGTGTTGCACGCCATCATATCTCACATCCACTGTCGGCTTTGGTTTAGATGGACAAGTGATATGTTTTGAAGATTCATTTCGATCCTCCACTGCTCAGCGCAGGTGTTCTCGTGCTTGCGACAGAAGACGCTAAATGTATTGAGGCGCACGTGGCACAGAGAAAATAAATTATTCTTGAGTTGTTGCTCCTGGAAAACGCTGGGCATCAAAGATTAAGCTTATGTTTATATAAATATAATGATTATATAAATTTTAGTATTATAATCATCGAGTAGAAAAAACAACATCCAGATGGCAGTAATGCAGCAAGTGAGCGCGCTGGTAATGATGTAACTTTAGAAAGAGTTTTATAGATAAAGACAGGGGACAGTGCGGGAAGATGTGTTTTCGCGTCTCCTGTCTTTATGTAAAAAACTCTTTCTAAAGTTACAAAAATATGTTGGTTGTCTCACGCAGGAAGCCGGTTAGATAAAAATAGACAGTCAGATCAAACATTACGTGAATTTGTATTAAATTTTATGAAGGTGGACAAAAAATAATTATTTTGAATTTCGAGAGCTGTTATTGTGGAAATTATCATGAAACGTTTACACAGAACCAGATGACCCAAATTATATTGCATTTCAACGACAATCTGCGCAGTGATTTGGAAACAATATTTTAAATGTAGAGTTCAATAATAATGATATTAATATATTTACTGCGCGTTTTTAAACTGTGCAAATTAGGCTATACTCCATCTCACTAGTTGCGGTCAGTGCAGGGTAAGGCAGCGCCAAGCGACGGGAGAAGGGGAAAGCACTAGGAAGGCTGGGGCCGACAAGAGACATCTCTCCCCTTTAGCGTTCCTAATGCTCTAGCTTTCTCCCCTCGCCCTCCAGTGCCCTCCTCTCCCCTCCCGCCTTCCTAGTGCTCGCCCTTTCTCGCTACGGCCGGCGTTGCCTCCGCCTCCACTGCACACAACTAGTGACACGGAGCGTAGTAGGCGACTTCAATTATCCATATTTCGTATGATCGAGGACATAATCTTTGTGCAATTCATTTTCTGCTGATTGCAGAAACTATTGCGTAAGGTTGCTGATTTTAATTTCTCACAATCAATAACCAGGCTCCCATGTTTTCGCATAAATCCGAAAAACTCCAAAAAACGTCACCGGTGAAATTTTAGTCAATTCGGATTTATAAGATAAACTGCGAATTTCGATGTGCCAATGACACCCCCCCCCCCCTTTAAATAAAAAAGAAAACAATACGGTATTTTACAATTAAGTTTGATCAGCGCACGGGGTTACCAATTGTCCAGAGAAAATTCTACTGTAGCTATTTTTTAAATCTCGGACCATTGTCAAAAGGGTCTTACCGGTTATTTCGTCAAGATTCAAATCAAATCAAATCAAATGAGTTTATTTCCACCTTGTAAAAATACAGATGGAGGGGCTGTGGAAAAAAAGCTGCGCTTAGCAGCTTGACGAGCCCACAGTCCCTGTATTAATGGCAACTAAGCAGCACTACGGTGGGAAGAATGAACATGCATAAAAAGGATACTGACAACGAAAACGCAAAGGTATATAGGCATACAAAACAAAAATTATACTCCCATGGTTACAGACATTGCACGCAGTTCGCTGCACTTACAGGCGAATAAATCAAAATGTATAAGCTGATAAGCGTTTAATAATGACGGAAGTGTATAACACAGGCATTCTTTTCTGTAATTTAAACGAGGTGTAGGTACTATCCAATTCTCTCCATGTCTTGTAGTATAGATAAATTCTCTTATCTGTATTTGTGCCAGATTACGTATATTATTTATATTCCTATGTGTTTCCAATTGATACCGTACACTTAATCTATATTTATATAGGTTGTATGCTGGGATCACTTGGGAACGATAAAAAAAGTTTGCACATGACGCTCTGTAGGGCGCGTTGTAAATATGTCGAAGACATTTTTTTGTACCAGATAAACACGTTTTAAGTATGAAAATGTGGTTGTCCCCCACACTAATTGACAGTAATTCAAATGTGAAAAAAGAGGGAATTATACAGAAGTAACTTGATTCTTCTGTGAAGAAGGTGCCTAACACGACCTATTATTCCAGTTATTTGAGCTATTTTGCCTACTAAATAGTTTATATGACTATCCCACGACATATTTGCGGAAAACACGACACCGAGACATTTAAAGTGTAGAGGTCGCAAGTGGCGCCCCCTCACTTTTTTGCTCCTCCGTTGCTAGCCTATATTATCGGCGGCCTGAATAAAGTCACTTCACTTGCCGACTGGAACCCGATGCGTCTGCGTCTCACTCGACTCCGCGACATGGTGTCAGAAGCGGTCACGACAGCAGCGGCGTAACGCTCGCCCGCCCGCTCGCTCGCCTCGCCTCGCCTCGCCTCACTCGCTCGACACGGCCGGCATGGCTAAGCCAGCTACGCAGCAGGAGACAAGGCTTAGCGGACAGCTGCTCGACAGTCCCCACACGTCCCTCCCGTCGCCGCCTCCGTTCGACTTTGCGAACCCCAGCACTTGGGAACAATGGATTGCAGTCTTCGAAGACTTCCGCTTCGCTTCGGGACTACACCACGCCGCCGACGAGGTCCAGGTACGGACTCTTCTCTACCTCATGGGCTCTCACGAGGCTCGGCGCGTACTTGAGACATTCGGCCTGTCTTCGGAAGCGCTCCTGTCCTTCGACGCCGTCAAAGAAGCCTTCACACGCCACTTCGTGCATCCTACCAACGAAGTATACGCAAGCGTCGTGTTTCATCGTCGCATACAAGAACCCGGCGAAAGCGTGGACGCGTTTTTCACGGGGCTCCGGTCGCTCGTCAAGAAATGCGGTTACGCGTCGACGGCAGTTGAAGACCGACTCGTAAGGGACCGCTTCGTCGTCGGGCTTCGCGACAAGGCACTCGTCGACAAACTTTGCCGAAGTCCCAAGCTATCGCTGGACGAAGCCCGCCTGCAGGCTCGTGTCCACGAGGACGCCGGGCGTGCACGTGACACGCTCTTCGCAGAGTCTGTTCCCGGCCACGTGGTCGCCGAGACACGCAAGCACGACTCCGAGGGTCGACAGCGCTCCGGGAAAAACCAACAACGCAAGAGCACACGCACTGGCAAGCACGGGGCCCGCGACAAGCACGACGGCGACAACCCCTGCCGTTACTGCGGACGCACCGCTCACCCTCGTGCGAACTGCCCGGCACGGGACGCCATATGCAGCCGCTGCAAGCGGAAAGGTCACTTCGCAGCAGTGTGCGAACAGCGGGACCGACTTGGCTCTCTTCAGCTGCACGCGGTGACGCCGCGCCCCTTAGCCAAGTTCACGCAAGTCTCCGTCGACGGTCACTCCGTGAACTTCAAGATCGACACCGGCGCCGAAGTCACAGCCGTACCCGAGACTTTTCCAGGCCTCCCTCCACAACTTCGACCGGCAGAAGGCCAGCTCACGGGACCTGGAAACCACGTGTTGACCGTTTTGGGCACGTTCGACGCCACTCTCACGTGGAAGGGAACGACCACAGTCCAGCGTATCTACGTGCTGCCAGCATCGACCACGCCATTACTTGGCTTCCCCGCAATCCAGGCCCTGGGCGTCGTCCGGTTCGCAGATGCAGTCACAAGCTCCGAAGGGCCACAGCAGCGCACGCCACTTTCCCGAGACATCTTCGACGGGTTGGGCGAACTGCGAGAGGAGTACGTCATCCGTCTTCAACCCGGGACGCGACCCTTTTCGTTGAGCACGCCAAGAAGGGTTCCCCTTCCACTCCATGACGCTGTCCGGCGCGAACTCTCGAAACTTGAAGCCGACGGAGTCATTCGCCGCGTTGACGGCCCCACAGAGTGGTGCTCCGGCATCGTCGTCGTTCCGAAGCAGTCTGGCGACTACCGAATATGCGTCGACCTGACCCGCCTCAACCAGGTCGTCCTACGAGAGCGACACATCCTCCCCTCTGTCGAGCACGCTCTGGGACAACTCGGACAAGCCCAGGTCTTCTCCAAACTCGACGCAACGGCGAGCTTTCATCAGGTGAAGCTTGCAGAAAGCTGCCAAGAACTGACTACGTTCATCACCCCTTTCGGGCGGTTCTGCTTCCGACGCCTCCCCTTCGGCATCTGCTCGGCGCCGGAATACTTCCAGCGACAGATGAGCCGCGTCCTGGAAGGCCTCGAGGGTGTGGTAAATATGATCGACGACATATTGGTCTTCGGCAGCACTCAGGCTGAGCACGACCGTCGCCTGAACAACGTCTTGCAGCGTCTCCAGGCAGCCGGGGTCAAGCTCAACCGCTCCAAGTGCGTCTTTTCGGCGCGTGAAGTCAAGTTCCTGGGCGTCATGGTCAGCGACAGAGGCATCAGTCCCGATCCGGAGAAGATCAAAGCGCTCGCAGATCTCGAGGCTCCCTCCGACGTCAGTGGAGTGCGACGACTGCTGGGGATGGCCAACCACTTGGGACGTTTTCTTCCCCACTTGTCGGACACGACAGCACCCCTCCGGGCTCTTCTTCAGAAGTCTAATACATGGGTTTGGGGTCCTGCACAGCAGCAAGCGTTCCAGAAACTGAAAGGGCTGCTCAGCTCAAACGCCTGCATGGCCCGGTACGACCCTACCTACCCCACGACTGTGTCCGCCGACGCCAGCTCCTACGGCCTCGGAGCAGTTCTCCTGCAGCAGCAACCTTCCGGAGAGCAACGTGCAGTGGCGTTTGCAAGTCGTTCACTAACTCCGACGGAGTCCAGATACAGCCAGACCGAAAAGGAGGCACTTGCCGTGGCATGGGCAGTTGAACGATTCGAACAGTTCGTGCGGGGTATCCAGTTCGACGTCCAGACTGATCACAGGCCTCTAGTCACACTTCTGGGCAACGCCGAGTTAGACCTCGTCCCTCCAAGAATTCAACGGCTGCGGATGAGGCTCCTTCGCTTCCAGTTCCGGGTACTCTACGTCCCTGGGAAGCTTATCGCCACCGCCGATACCCTCTCCCGGGCTCCAGCTACTACGCAGGTTGCCAGTTTGGAAGTCGACTCTCTCGATGTAGAGCGCTACGTAAACAACATCGTGAGGGGATGGCAAGACCTCACTGCTCCGGGTCTTGAGCAACTGCGCAAACACCAGGAGGAAGACGGAACCTGCATGGATCTGGCTCGTCTCTGCGAGCGTGGGTGGCCGCGGCGAGCGTCGCAAGTTCCTGCCCATCTACGCTGCTTCTGGAGCACGAGGAGCAACATCACAGTCTGCGAGGGGCTGCTGCTCTACAACAACCGGATCCTGGTTCCTGCGGTGCTCAGACGTGACATGCTGACCAGACTACACGAGGGCCACCAGGGGATTGGCCGTTGCAAGGCACGGGCGCGCGACTCCGTGTGGTGGCCGACACTGAACTCTGAACTGGAACAGCTGGTGGCCGGCTGTGAGACCTGCGCTCAGACACGGGTACAGCGCCACGAGCCGCTCATGGGCTCCCAGACTCCAAGCAGGCCCTGGTTTCGGGTGGGGGCTGATTTGTTTGAACAAGGTGGACGTCATTACCTCCTCACGGTAGATTACTATTCGCGCTACCCGGAGGTAATTACCCTGTCGTCAACGTCTTCCTTGGCTGTTATTGCAGCAATGAAGAGCATTTTTGCACGCTTTGGCATTCCCACCGTCGTCGTGTCCGACAATGGGCCACAGTTCTCCTCAAGGGACTTCGCCTCCTTCGCTGCTTGTTACGGCTTCCATCACGTAACCAGCAGCCCCCGGTACCCGCAGGCAAACGGAGAGGCTGAACGCATGGTGCGAACAGTGAAGGACCTGCTGGCCAAGACGAAGGATCCTTACCTGGCCCTGCTCGTCTATCGCGACACCCCGGGAGTAAGTGGATGGAGCCCAGCGCAACTTTTGATGGGGAGAAGACTGCAGACCACCGTGCCGAAGCTTGAGGAAGCTTTGATCCCTCGATCGCCTCCAAGGACACTCTTCCACCAGCGAGACTCGTCTGCTCGACGCCGACAGGCGCAGGACTACAACAGGCGCCACGCCGCACGTCCACTCCGTCCGCTGTCTCCAGGCGAAGATGTTTGGCTTGCAGATGTACCTGGAGCTGCGCGTGTCCTGGGGCCCGCAAGACGACCTCGCTCGTACGTTGTACAGACTCCCACAGGCATACTTGAGCGGAACCGTCGTCATCTGGTTCCATTTACACCATCTCAGCCTGCAGTGGAGTCTGCTAGGCCGCCAGTCTCCGACACTCCAGCTGAACCGGCCCTGCCTCCAGTGCCTCGTCATGCTACTTCGCCGCCTCCGCAACCCCTGCAATACTCCACTGGGTCTCCGCAGTCTCCGGCGGAATCCCCGGTGCTGGGCACAGCATCAGAACGCCACGGGGTGCCCTCGCCGCAGACACCAGTGTGCCCTCAGCAACAGGGCAGAGTTTCTCGCTTCGGGCGACGCATCAAGACGCCCGAGAGACTTAATTTATGAAGACAACAAGTTTGTGTCTTTTCCCCGAAGGGGAGATGTAGAGGTCGCAAGTGGCGCCCCCTCACTTTTTTGCAACTCCGTTGCTAGCCTATATTATCGGCGGCCTGAATAAAGTCACTTCACTTGCCCACTGGAACCCGATGCGTCTGCGTCTCACTCGACTCCGCGACATAAGTGCTCCACAAATTCTATTGGACGGGAATTAAGGAAAATATTTCTATGCACTGGAATTGGCTTATTTTTCGGCCTAAATATCACTGCTTTTGTTTTTAATTCATTTATTTGCATGGAATTAGATTTTGACCAGTTCTCCAATGCTTTCATTGTGTGATTACATGTATCTACCAATTCATGAATATCAGTACCGGCAAAAAAAATACTAGTGTCAACAGCATAGATAATGAATTTGGCACTAGGGTTAATTTTTACAATATCATTAAGATAAATATTAAATAGCAGTGGCCCTAATATACCACCTAGTGGTACACCACAAGTCACGGATAGAGCCTTAGAACACATGTTGTTTATCTGAACAACCTGTTTTCGGTTTGATAAATAGGATTTCAGAAGTAATAAAGCCTGTCCACAAATACCATAGTAACAAAGTTTCCCCAGCAGAATATCATGACTCACTAAATCAAAGGCCTTGGAAAAATCCACAAATACACCAGCTACAATCGCTTTGTTTTCAAATTGTGTAAGAATATATTCTTTTTGTTCGATTAACGCAAATTCCGTTGATTTGTTTTTACGAAAACCAAATTGTTGAGAAGTTAACAAGTTGCATTTATCTATAAAGTTTGAGAGCCTTGAATGCAAGATTTTTTTCAAATATCTTTGAAACAGGTAAAATAGAAACTGGCCTATAATTTCCTAAATTGTTTCGATCACCCTTTTTAAAGAGAACCGTAACTCTCGCAACTTGCATATTCACTGGAAAAACTGCATCAACAAAACATAGATTAAAAATATGAGTAAGAATAGGCGCAATAATATCAGCTACGTGCTTCACCAGTCGTATCTGAAATCCATCAATATCACAACTACTGCTGTTATTTATGTTTTTGATTATTGATATCACCTCCTGCGCAATGACTGGTTTCAGAAACATGGTTTTATCATTTCGATTACAAAGATAATTTCTCCAAGAATCAGGCGAGACACCGCCGCCTCCCATGTTTGTAAAAAAATTGTTAAACGCGTCAGCTAATTTAGCACCAGACAGTTCTTCACCGTTAACTCGTAGTTTTAAAGGAGGGTTATGTGGATGACCGCGATGTAGGAGTGTGTTTAATCTAGACCATAACACGTCATGTCGACCGTTCTTATCGCTTAAAAATGATGAATGGAACTCAGACCGAGCAGATCGCAGCTTCTGTGTTACTTTGTTTCGATACTGCTTAAAAGTAGTCAAATAATCGGGATTACGAGTATTTAAAAATGTGTTATATAGTTGGTCCCTTATTTACATTTCTTGGCGCAATTCTGGCGTAATCCGCGGCTTGCGTACCTTTCGGGGCTCTCAGCGCACTTTTATATGAAAGTGAATAGAATATAAACGTTTAAAAATGTTAATGAACGAGTTATAGGCCTCACTCGCATCCTTTGAATTGTTTATGTCGCTGTAATTCGAGTGCAGCAGTGCGTTTTGGAATGCATTAAGGGACGACTCTGTTATATTTTGGTAAAAGATCTTATGGGTTTTCTTTGCTACGATTTCACTCCTTTCTACGCAAAGAAAAATAGGTAGATGATCGCTAATACAACATGATATAGCTCCCGCCACAATACTTGACTGTAAACAGTTTGTAATAAAAAGATCAAGTGTAGATTGGCATTCCGTCGTGACCCTAGTCGGTACCTTAATCACATTAACAAACCCACTTGAAAGTATTACAGTGTCAAAATCTCTGGCGGTTTTGCTATTATTACTCATATCGATATTGAAGTCTCCTCCTGCAATCAAAGTATTTTTATTGTCAGCGAAAAAATCTAGGAATTCATCATAGAATTTTAAAAACGTATTAATATCTCCATTTGGCGGCCGATAACACACAGAAAACACTGTCTTGTCTACACAGAGCGAAAGCATTTCATAGTCAGGTGTAATTACAGTATAACGATCAAGTATATAGCATGAAGTGGTATCATTGACCAACAACGCAACTCCTCCGCCTCGGCTGCTAGATCGGTTTAAATAGTAAGTGTTATAATTTGGTAACCTGAAAACATCATAGTCAGTTGTACTCCACGTCTCAGTTAACATAATTACAGAGAATTGAAAAGAAAACTCCATAAAAAATTCTTCTAAACAAGACATTTTGTTTCTTACAGACCTAGTATTTAAATGAATACATTTTAGTAAAGTAGGTGGGAGCTGACACACAAGCCGATTTACATCATTCGGCAAATAATAGAACTGTTGGCTCATATTATGTTGAATTTTTTAAAGTCAATACTAGCGATGACGTTTTCTACAGTTGGTTGAAGTCATCCCTGCTCTTAATATGAATAGCACGTGCGCCTCCAGTCCTCCGAACCAGAACTTTCCCGTTCGTGAACCATGTAAAGGCATAGTTTTTTTCTTTGGCCTGATCTTTCGTCGCTCGAAGCAGTTCCCTATTGTACCTGGTCAGGTTCTCCTGGATGAAAACACGCGGGGTACTGCCCTTTAGTTTGTTTTTTCCCTTCAACCACTCGTCCCTTTTCTGTTGCCTCGTGAAACGAACGATTATTCCAGGTACATGTCCCTGCTTCGCAGGCAGCCTATGAACAGATGTTACATCAGACTCCGTCAGGTGAGGCACTTCAAGCTTGTCGGCCAGCCAATGGAGTGAGGTAAGCAGGTTTTCACCCTGCTCTGCAGGTATTCCATGTATCTCCAGGTTTAAACGCCTGCTCCGAAATTCGAGGTCGTTCACCTCCTGCTGGAGCTGCTCCTGTACCACTCTGTTCAGTTCCTCTTTCTCCTCCATTTGTCTCACTCTCTTACTTAGGTCTTTGATTTCTGTCTTCTGAAGTTTCATCTCCTTTTCAAATTCGTCGAACCTTTTTGACATATACTGTACGGACCGCTCCAGGCTGTCTACTTTTTCTGTTAGAGAAGGTAGCGTGTCCAGCTTCTGGTTAATAGACTGTAAGAAGAGTTTTTACATCCAGTTCGGGCTGTTTATCGTCACTGCAACTAGCGCGCGATGCGTTGCTCCTGCACGTTGGACACTTCCACGTTTTCTTCGAGGCCTCAGTTTTACCCGAAAAGGATTTCTTAGTTACTCCAGCGCATTTGCCGAAGTGATAGCTGTGGCGACACCTGGTACAGTCGACCAATCCCTTCTCTCCCTCTCTGAGGCAGGGCAACTGACACGTGAAACAGGTGTTAGCCATAGCCCACGCTTACAAGGCACGAAAATTCAGTATCATCCGGGACAACAGCTCATTATACTTTCGGATCACGTGAAAAGTCCCTGCTTAGGTTTACAGTTCGGAAAACCTACTAGTTGTGCTTTAGAGGAAGGAGAGATTGTGCTGCTGTAACAGGGAAACCTTTGGACCATGGAGATTGCATAAAATGGGGAAGCGGGGCAGTTGAAACTTCTCTATTACATTTTAACCACTCCACCTCACGCGGCAGCGGGGTCGGTTTATGGTATAGGATAGGATGAATAAGAGCTTCCCAGCGACTACTTCCAAAAGTATATTGATATTAGGGTATCGACGAGTATCGAAGCAACACTGTGTAGAACTTTTGTCCTGGCAAATCCTATAAAAATTATTTATAAAAGCGCGTTTTATTTTTACGTGCGGATATTATATTTTTTTAACTTAAAATAAAAGAACTGCGAAATTTATATCCGAATTTCGAATTGAAAATAAACAAAAATAAACTCCCATAAACATTGAACTTTCGGCAAAGAATTAACTAAAAAAAACACCCTCCGAATTTGACGAAAAATAAACTCCGAAAAAACAGAATCCTACATGTAACACAGTGAACGGGAATAACATCAACAGCATCAACTCAGTTATACGCATTTGTGGACCACCTCCCTTCACCCTGACACTCTCACATTTTATTTGGGATGTTTAAGCGATCATTCTTTTCTTAACTTAGAATTGAGCAGTCATGTTCCTGATCATGATAAGAACAAAAACGTTAGAGATAATGGGAGGGTTGATTTTCACGCTATGAGCTATGTATTTTCCTGGACACGTTTCATAAACGTATTTCTGGGATATCCGTGAAAAATATGTGTAATATGTTTAAATACAAAGTTTCTTCGCTCACACGTACTTTCGTACCACTAAAAATGTTGAAATAAAACCGGCAATCAATGTGCTTTAATCAGTCAATAAAAATGCTCTAAAAAAATCATGAATCATTCCACTCTGAGAAGGTGGATGACCAGCGAAGCTGTTTAACAAACGACACAGTCCCGCCCCGATTAGCAGGAGGACATTAGACACGCTCGACGGAACCGCCACATGGCGGAAAGTAGACACGCGCGACGGGACCGCCACCCCGGGAGAGCGGAAGGAAAGGAAAATAGGCACGCAAGCGGGCTTGGAACGACGACAAATAGGGCGATGCGAGCGTCGACATGGCGGACCCGGGTCGCCCAGAGGCAACTCTTTGAGAAACCTTTATTATTTACCTAACGAGTCCGCCGACCTTGAAAATGGTGCGTATTGATAACTAATCTACTGAATAGACCTTTTGCTAAATTCCCAAGCATCAAGGAGAATGCAGGGAATGGTATTCCCCGCGCCGCACGTGCCGGCGTCTGCAGCAGTAACTGTTCTAAAGCAAAAGCCTAAAACAAATGGTACTTGCACGCGCGTTCATCAACGCTTTATTTTGGTTATTTACCTTGAATCTTTTATACGTAGAAGGCATGCGCGTGCGGCGGTGTGAGCGTAGAGTTTTTAGTCACTGCACACGAAAAATCCACGGAACGAAACCCTAGCCATGAACGACTTCGCTGTAAAAACATATTGCTTGTTTAGTACCGATAGGTTACCTAACTTCTAGTCCCGCTGGGATATCCGCTGGTCTCCAGTCACGGACTACAGATAATCGATAAAGGGAGCTGCATAGACATTTCTTAAGCTTGCCTTACGTTTTAGGTTGGAATGTTGTAAACAAAAATTATGAGTGTGTTATATCACTTTGCACTTCAAATGGCTCAGAAATTTACAGTAACGAATTAGATAGTATCCTTCCCTCCGTATTTGTTTTGGCGTTCTTTTGCGATTCAACTACTATTTTTGTAATTATTTACCTTCTGGATTTGTTTGTTTTTCTTTTTTGTTCGAAGGATTCGATTTGTTTACGGTCGGTACTGAAAGAATAATTCGAAATTCGTAAACATTCGCCATCTTCGGCTGTTGACAACATAAACTCTAATTTTCTTTTTGTTTTATCGACACTAAAATATACATCATTATAATTCTCACTAAACTGTTTCAGCAAACCCTTGATGAAGGTTGTAGGCCAAAGGTTTGGAAAGGCGGGATATAGAGATTCTCTCGCACAAATTTGGGTACAAGCATTGCCCTAGCATATTACGACCCGTATCACTCACCACCATTCAATGTAAGATAATGAATATTTTATTCACTCCCATCTTGCAAGCTTCTTAGAGTCCAGATATATTTTCTTTAATTTTGCCCCCCATGCATTTTGTAATACATTATCACGAAAGAGTCGGCTATTGTGTTTCACACATTACCTGCATTCCATTCTTGACCTTGCATCACTGAGTTAGTGCATATTCCTCGTTTATTCAAAGGCATTCAACAAAATATTCCAAATTGTTTTTCTAAATTGAGAAAACCTGAACGTTAATGTAATTGAATGGCACCACCCTTTACTAAATAAGCGGCATTAATTTTGTGGTCGCTCGTCCCGCCTCCAAGCCTACACCCATGGCAGGGTACGCCACCAGTTCGGGGGCCGTCGACCTGCTCGACCGTGAAGTAGATAAGATCGCGGCGAACCGGGGGCCACGCACTCTGACGAAAGCCGCTGACTCTTACGGACGTGTTGAATTGTAATAAGCAAATTTGAGTGAATAGGAGTCATCTGGTCGATCACCTGAGGCGGACGACAGAAGTCCAACGCCACAATTTGTAGCAGCTAACAATACTCAAACTCAAACTCAAACTCTTTATTTCTCATTCTGATTCTCATTCTTCACCAATCAGTTCAGTCGAACCTCAAGGCTCCGTCCGGGTGCCCTTACATTTTCTCGTCTACATAAATGGCATTCCAGCTAACATATGTTCATAAGTTAGTCTTTTGTACTAGAAGTGTGTAGTCAATTGCAAAATTAAGAGTGATTCTAACGTCTCTATTCAAAAGACCGATATTAAGAGTGCCTAAAGAGTGGTGCCAATTATGAAACAGATAAATTAATATCAGTCGGTGTAAATATATGCGTGCTTCTCGTCTTGACGCTGCATGTATAATATTTTGTTTAGAAACTAAACAATATTCTCCATTAAAGCTATTACATTATAAGGTAACTGGTGCGCAACTGCCGACTGAACTTACTATTGTGTTAACTGTACGTTCGGAACAAACCTTCTCTTGCATCCAGCTCATTCAATTTACTTCGCGTTAAACCTCTAGATTGTTTTAAATAGGAGCACGCCGCTTCTTTTGGGGATCCTGGTCAAAAAACATTTATCACAGCATTAGAAGCCCGACAAGACCGTTCGTCCTGTTTTATACCTTGCAGCATTCATCGTGCCTCGAGTGTAACTTTATTGACATCTAACTTATAATTACCGCTTCTTTTACAACGTGGACAAATATTTCGTCTGTGCTTCTTCCATAAAACGTAACAAAACAAGTGGATTAATTATGAAAGGCTACAAACAACGCGTTCTTACTTTTCATCACGCGCCGATCAACGTCATGAACTGGCATCTCATTCTGTCGCACAAATCATTTTCGAGTGTTTTTATTTCGAATATTTCAACAATGTGAAATCACCTTCCCCGAGCCATTGCCGAAATTACCTATAGCTAATATTTTAAAACAGCCCGTACTAACCGTGTGTAGTAAACAGCCCAAACTGTTGCATTAGAGTGTTCTTTTTTACTGTATGTTATTCTGTTTTGCTTTGTTTTTACTGTGTTTTAAGTATGTAACCCAATCATCTTTGTAGTGCCTCCGAACCTGAGAGCAAAAGAATGATTATATAAATAAATCCTGGGTTAACTTTTGCATCTTGATTTGCTTTGGTTTAGTTTCTTTTTTATTTTTTTTTCAACTGGTCTTGATTGTTTTTTTTATACTGATATTTGCATAAATATTATTTTTCTTATTACAATCATGGTAATGTGACATTTTGTTTTTCTGCACGCGTAAACTTCATTTTTACGCCTTTAAATATAATTGCCCAACTCATTTTATGTGAAACACATTGATAAAATTACGGGCAACGCTGTAAAATTGTGTACGTTTTTAACAATCTAAGACATTTACATGCAGGTACTTTCTAAAGGTACCACACCTTGCCTGGGTGGTCCTCAACCTTTACAAAAACATAAAACATAAGTCTTTCGAAACTGCAGGTCTTTCGATACTAGCGTCTGTTGTAAATGTGTGTGTGTGCGTGCTATACAAGACTTGGCATGGATGCTATATACGTCTACCTGAGAATTTTTGTTGGATCATAGAGCACCATAATGCTCGAAACCTTGAAGTGCCTATATCAGTAGCACATTCGTTTCTGAAAACTCCACCCCACCTGGCCCCATTCGCATTCGTAGTGTTTGACCAGGGTCAACATTTCAAAGCAAGTTAGGTATTATATTTCCCGAAGAAATGCAGTACAGTGAGGAAGGAATGGGTGTCACCAGAGATAAACCCGACCTGCACATCACAGGCGATACCTTTTTGGGTGAGACAAAAGCGGGTTGTTGGCACAAGCGAAATTGCAGGAACCGCTGCCTCCTCGATTATTACACTTTCTGGACAGTTCACATTCAATTTAAGCACAATGATGCCTATTTTCTCATTCCGAACTCGTTTATAACAAATGTGACTCGTTAAATTATTTTCCACATTAAAACCTTTCAACCACACGCGTCCTGTTTAAGGCAGGCCCCGCCGCATTCAACGTTTAAAACAAACTTTAGTTTTACTCCGTGTGTTCACTTCGAAACTACATGTTTCAGATTTTTGTTACTTGTTCTGTGTCTGTCGTATGCTAGATAACCTTTAATATTAAAATAATAAAATGAATTTAAGTCTATGCTTTTTCTAATGGGGCTTTACATTTTCTCTTCCTTTTTTATCAACCTACCTTTCTTATTTCCACGTTCTTTCTGACATTCTGTTCTTATTTGAGATCAAAATGCTTACACGGTTCACAATAGCGAGTACCAAATAATTTCCTCATATATAGATATTTTAATGCAGCGTGCATTAAAATAAGTGTCTTGGATATTCGTGTAGATGTACCTCGCGCCACCACCTCTGCCCTTTTCCAGTACACGCTTACTCGATTTGTTTTTTCTTCACCAGCTATTAAGATAGTCTGCGCTAATTATCTCATGCCTCTCCTCACTTGCAGATCACATTCGCATGTCATCTATTTCAATAACGTCATCATCTGGGTTAACGACTTGCGTCGTAGTTTAAACATAATTTCTTTACAAACAGGATTTAAGTTTAAAAAAAAAGAACGACAAGAACAAAAAAAAAACTGAAAAAAAGCCAAACATTTAAGCAAGCGAACATCTATTTATGCGAGCCTAACAATTGTCTTTGCGTCATTCTCACATGGACCTCTAGACATTGCGAATATCATGGCCATCTGCAAGTGAGATGGTGAGACGATAGAGCTGTTGCTCAAAGGAGCGCCTAATTTTTTGTGAATATTTTGCCTTCCTCATTGAAAACAAATGTCTCCGGGACGGGCTCTGCCGTCGGCTAGTAGTTTAGTGGTATTGCATTACTGGACAATTTATTGTATATTAATTGTTTTCCCTGGAAATGCGGCGAAGGTCAGAGGGATCCCTCACCTGAAAGACGTGTGTACACACTCTATCATCTGCATAGAAAAACTATTTTGATAGGAGAGGGTGGCCTAAACCACACAATCCGCTTTTAGAGAAAGTTATACTTTCTCCGAGGTACAAGGGAAACAGATAAGGCATGGCCGTAGTCAAAACAAAATAACTCAAACCAGAATATTGCTTTACGTTAGGGGTGTTTGTTCATCGAAAATAAAAAAAAAAAATAGGATTAAACGACAATGTCAAAAAATCATAAAATTAATAAAACGTCTGCTCGGATGAACAAACTCGTAATCCAGCTCTTAGTGGCGACCGATTTTGAATTATTCAACGCTGTCCGAGTAATTTTCGTGCAAAAAAAAAAAAATATAGAAAGGGCAACATTGCGCACATACACCTTCACCCCTTTACACGCCTATTTACATGTAACAATTTCACGCCGGCACTGCACTCTTTGTCAGAGCAAGTCAGAATATCTTCAGTTTCATAGTGAGAACATTATCGTATAAAATACTGCCAGAAGACCAGACCGTGTTAACATTTTTTTTTAATCATGTGGCCACTACCAGGAGTTGGAGTTCCGAAAAGTAAACGAAGCACAGCGTTGTCCTGAACGCAATGATCAAGAAAGCCCATAATCTGAGACCTCTTGCGTTTGGTCTAGCGTCGTCTTTCCCCTGCTACTAAAGTAACACTTAAGTTGTTCAGTAGGTACGAACGCTTATGTGAATTTAGGGTCGCATTTCTAAAAAAGCATGGCATGAATAATTATGTTTGTCCCGCTTAGAACAATAGTAGCGCGGCCGCTTACAAAGCCACCTCGCAAATTCGTTCCCCCTTTCATCCGTCCAGGATTTGTTTTGTTCCTTCAACAAGGTGGATGTGCTTCCTGTCTTATCATTTTGCGTGCTTTAATAATTTTAGTTGGTATTTTTTGTGCTTGCTTACTTGCGGCTCGTGGTACCTCGCTTTCTTTATGCGCGTGAGAGAGAAATAGAACGAAAGCAACTCAGGACTGCGTAGCTCCGAAAATGAGACAAAAAGTAAACAACAGAAGTGATTCCGATTTGACTCGCGCGGCGCACTACGACTGTTTCAGTATTTCATTCTAGTTTTAACGTTGCACATGCCTGACAAAAGAACAAGGTCGCAATCAAGGATTAGGAACCTTATGTGTGCGGAAATCAAGCTCGGCATACACCTTTCAAAACTCTTGCAAATATTTGTAGAGAAAGTTTAACAAATACATTAAATACTGGAATGACAGAACTTTAGTACTTATATGACAAATAAATTGCTTCCGAAAGACCGGAATATATCGGCATTTAAAAAAAAAAACAATAAGTCAAATACACGCACCGACTCCTTGAGAAAATTCAACCGAACACACTAAGTTTTTTTTAATGCAAATTTAAGGCACATGTTTGAAAACTACTAATCTGATGACATCTTCCGGTTTCAACATAGACGAGCGTTGAAGAGGTGTTCATTTCTTTTGTCATTGTTGCTGTGTGCATATTAGAAACTCTGGATTAAGAGTCGCACTGCACTAGCCAAATTTAGTTTCTGATGTTGCGACAGACGTCGGCCTCTTTTCGTGTTTCTCTTCCCGAACAAACAAATATGCATGCGCGCAGATATCATCGCATGTAACGCCCCTGCATTAGAATACTTAATTTTTTTTCGGTAAGGAAACAAATACTTCATACATTTTTCTACACAAAAACGCATAAAGTATTTGTTTTTGTTTTAGAACATGTACGTCACAACGGTTGTAAGAAAACGCGGTGTGTGTACTACGAATTTTCCAGAGCCAAATCAAAACGCCCAAGTTATATCCGACTCGGTATTATGCCGGCAGGCAACAATAAAAGTGTATTCCACATACAAAGGAAGATGGCAGTCTATGTATTATTGTGGTCTAAGCATAGCGTAGCTCAGGCACGTAGCAAGGATTTTGTTTCGGGGGGGGGGGGGGGGGGGGGGGGGGGCCCGCCCATAACAAAATGCTGTATGAGAGGGAGGGGGGAGAGGAGGTCCCAGCAAAATGGAAGATTTCGGGGGGGGGGCCCGGGCCCCATGGGCCTCCCCCCTGGATACGTGCCTGGCGTAGCTGCTGGAATCTGTAAAGAATAAAACGTACGCCACGTAATTTTCTTCTTCGGATTGCAGGACCTTAAAAAGCCTTCCATGACTCCGCGAGACTGGCAGGAAAGTTATCAGAAGATCTGAAAATAGCCCTAGTGTTTTCAGTGATTAATTATATAGAGCTGTGAAAGGAGAAGAATGAACGCTTCCTTATAAACAGTTTGAACAAGATTGAGTTTTCTATTTCTTGTGATCCTTACTTGGGAATACACGTATAACTTTGCGTCAATGACATCCGAGTTCAAATAGGATTGATATGTGGAGGCGATTGGGACATTGTTATCACGAAGGAGCACGCCCAGAAATTCCAAGTTCCGGATAATATAGGAATCATTTGGTACGGAGCTCTAAGCCTATTACTTGCATTGAGAATTATAAAGAATAGGTGTAAGGTTTGTTAGCAAATGTTGTAATGATGATGTGACGCCTTTAACTCAGATTTCCCTTAACCAGATGACACGAAGCTTTTTTATCGTCGTGGTCATTATGGTCGTCGTGTCGTCGTGGTCGGATATTCGAAAGTTGCAAACGTTCCCGCAATTTTGATTATGAGCTTCTACCGCTGTTACTTACTTTCGAGGCTTAACTCCTCACCTAGAGGTAAGTATGATGAAGCGAAAGATTTAATGTAAAAAAAAATAAAAAACTTTGTCATTATAACAAAACACTGTCATCGTGATCCCAAGCGCACTATGTTTCTTGGCAAATCGTGCCAAAGTAGAACAAAATATACATTTTTTTTTACTCTGTAAACGAGGCATTAACGTAGGAAAATAATTGGAATGGATTCATGTGTGTGTCCGTCCACGCTGCCTGAAAGGCGCCTTCGAACGGTGTTTCTTCAGGGTTTTATTCAGCCAATGCATCGAAAATGATCCCGAAGCGGCAACAAATGACGTCATCAAAAACGGGGTGTCACGCTGTCGGATAGCGCCATCCTGCTAGTTAGGCTTCGAAGTTCCGGCAAAAAGCACTAGCATACTTGAGTTTCGCTCTCGTCATTGGCGTCCCAACTCCTGGCTACCGATGCTTTCGCGGACTGTGAAGCTGGAGACCGACGTTTAGGGAACGCGGGTCTGTGACATCCGCGAGCACTGCCGAGACACCGCCAGGATCCCGGTCGCGGCCGCGTGGCGCGTCTGTGACGTCATAAAAAAAATATTGACGAAATACTTTTTTTTTTTTTTTTTGACGCGGTGAACCCATCAGTTAGAGACGCGTTCCCGGCACCACAGTATAAAATTCGTCAGGGCTGAAGTTTGCGGTTGCTGGTTCATCGTGTTCACAACGGCGACTGTAGGCCGACGCACGGTTTCCAAACAAGCCCACACGAGGAGTGGGCAGTTCGCGGGCACAGAAACCGGATTCGCGTGAAGTGTCTGCTCATGCGCCCTGCCGATAGCAGGGCAACTGCAGCGGTGCTGAGCCGTTTTAGGTAGAGCATTCGTGCACGAAGCGTGCCTGATGCACGCTGTCAGAGGAAACAATGCTAGCACGGCGTTTTGTTACTCAAAATCCTAATAATGCATCTTCGGGAACCCCATCAGCACATAAAATGCGCATAGGTCTGAAAATTTCCAAGTCCGCACAAACGCTAAACAACAGATTGCGACCAGTTAGGTGCTTAATCATGGCGTCGAGAGAAGTACCATAGACACCGGCTTAAAATTAAAAGCTGGTGGGAACTCTAACTGAATCATAATATGCGAAGATTTCTTTTAGCGCAGGGTATTAACTGTGAACGAAGGCACTTGGAAGCACAACTAAGTAACTGGGAACGAATGTAAATTTCGCAATTCACGGAACGTTTGTAGCGATTTCCAAATTTTTAACGCATCTGATGATCCGGCTTAACCATTTCGGGACACGAGACTTTCATCCAGTCAAAATGAAATCTCCCGATCTCTTTAGTGCTTGAGGCCAAGGCTCTCGCGAAGGTATATCCCGAAAATATGAAAATGTCAGGCTTAGCATCTGCAAAATTTATTTACCTTTAGATAACAATATATTTGAGGCTGTAAAGAGCCAATAGAACACTGGCAGGACTTGTGAAATTTGATTTTATGAAATAAAGAAACGTGTGTCGGTATCAATTACAACTTTAATTCACTGAAATACCAAACGAATGATTTATTACTACTCAGCATCTCACACTGTGGTATATTAGCAAGCGAAAAACTCCCATTTTGTGCTGCCGTGACTCGAGATAAACTCTGTACGACCAGGTCTTTGTACAAGCAGCTTGCCGAGACTCAGAAGTTCACGTAATCGTGTCCACCAAGTAGTGCCGCAGTCTTTTATTGATGACTCGACCACTCTGTCTTGGCATTCGTCAATTGCGGCAACGTTGAGGGGTTCAGAAATTCAAAGGAAAAGATTGAGATGTACTCGAAAATTGTTTTCTGTTCAGATTTGCTTTTATTTCTTTTATTCTTCCTGTATATGAGGTATAGAGCTTACATATCCTGAATGGGCAGGAAAGGTTACCGGCCTTTTTCTTAAGTAAACATGAGATACTTATCTTCACATACGTTTTCCTTTTCCTTTTTAAATCCGAGAACTATTACACGCAGTGCTCTGGATATTTTTATATCATCAAGAACATTGAGATGCAGTTTTCCAGGGTAATTGTTACAATACGTTTTTACAGCTGAGCTGTCAAGGGCTAGTATCCCCAGGATCATGTCCCCCGCAAAGAAATGTCGACAAAAAACTCTGGTTACCGCCGTCGCTCATAGATGGCGGTAGCTGTCCAGGGTGTTGTGTTTCACGGTTGTCCGCTTTCCGCCGTCGATGATAGATGGCGCAACCATTCAAGCCTTTCCACCCTGGCTTGCCGACTTGTGGCCGGCCATCACTTCATTTCCAACATAGTACAGCTTCGCTGGTCTTCCTTCTTCACCAAAGTGGAAAGGCTAAAAGATTTTTTCTTTCTTTTACCTTAAATAAAACATAATATTCAACAAAATAGAAAGTGTGTATGCGTGTGCAGGGAATACGGGCAATAACAAGACCACTGATTTCGTTTTATGACTTTGAATTAAAAAAAAAAGAAACGAGAGAAATTATAGTATTTGGAAGACACCCGGTGCCAGATTAAATACCATATAAACTATTTAAACCCTCCCCCCCCCCCTCCAACTAGTTCAATCTGGTTGAAATATGTGCAGTACTGATGGTGAGAAATATATCGCTGCTTTTTCTAGTCCTTTGTTACGCAGGAATTTTTAAGTTCTTCAGAAGAAACTACAGCAAACAATTGTTGAATACGGTCGCAATCTCGACTCTTTGTTTACCTTCGGCGTGCATTGGTCCGCAGATTTTATAAAAAAGAAGTTCGCCATGAATGCGATATGAATGCCCATGACTTGGAGGTAATAACTCCAACTGCATTGAATTTCAAATATCTTCACACTGAAGTACTCCATAGAATCGTCCAAGCAGCGCATGCCTAGGGTCACGCGAAAAGCCGAGATCAGCAGTTGTTTTGCGCCACTCTACGAAGTCTTTTGTCATGGAGGCCATAATGAGACCGTTCTATATTCGGTAGGAAGCGTTTAACGCACGGCATGATTTCTAAAGAAAGTTCCTACTCCCGGAAATGTGTCCGTCCATGCGTCCGCACGTCGGCGCATATAAATAGCAGGGCATGTCAGCGCCACCGTCACGTGATCTGATGTCGCCTGACTAGTGTGACGTAATCTGCCTTCATGCATTGTCAAGGCAAGCGACATAGGTCACGTTACGTCACGTAACATGATGCCCGTGACACTCGTTACACGAAACAAATAGCACAAGGTCACGTGACTCTGCGTCACGCGACACCAAAAATTTATACAATGATGTGAGGTCACCCGACGTCAATTCAAAACAATATTCTCCTCTTCACTCGTCAAGACAATTGTAGAATGTCTCCTGACTCAGTTTAATTTCTCTACACTTAAATACTTAGCTACATTTGTTTCACAATTTAAAAAAAAAAAATTCTCTGTCAATGATTCATTATCTGCTGCGAGATACGTGTGTGTCTTCAGGATCAGGCTTATACAATTGGCTGGTTGTCCACCGTCATTTGGAGCCACAATTTATCTTTGTACGTTATTTTGTTTCTGATGCCGTTCCCTTAACATCATATGCCACAAGAAGTAGATCTATACGCTAAAATAACAACATTAACACACCCTAGGACTGATGTACCGCTCGATCAACCTACACCACGAGGAGTTGCCACAATATTCCACACACCATCACAATTTCTGTACAGTACAAGATTCTAGGTGATGGTGTTTGGCTGTTCACACATTTCCTGCTGACCACTACACCCGCAGTGATCAATTCATACAACGTTTTGATGAAAATAAAGACATACATAGACCGTTCAATTGCCCGCTCTTTGCCTTTCCAATATCGCAGGAAGGAATAAAGAAAGTGTAGCACTCGAAGGCGAAAAAAAAAAAGTGCCGTTAGAATAACACTGCAAAACTAAGCCTTGAGTTTTAGGTTGATATCCGTCATGCCAGAAATGAGTAGCGGTGCGCTTTGGCTGCGCGCCACGGACACAAGAAGGCAAAGCCGCTGCATCAAAGATGCTCTCCGTCGAACAATCAACACCTCTGCGCCGAGAAACTGAGGACATGAGACGAGAGCACGGGGGGAGCGAGAACGCCGATCTCCGGGTTATAAAATTAGTGGGTAGACATGAAGCTAGCTGTCTGTGTTTCTACTCGCACTTCGGACTATTTTGATTGCCAAACGCCGGCATACAGAGTTCTGCGTTTTTCTATCGAAGGCGTTCGAACCGCGAGTAAGGATAAAGGCAACTGGCTTTCTTTCTATTAAATAATCATTCCAACCTGAGCTCGGCGTTCTGACGTTCCTGCGCGTTCTTGTCTCCTCCTCTTCTTCAATTTCTAGTGTTTAGTGTTAGGTCAATTTAGTGTTTTTTTTTCTTTTTTAAACGCCGTGCAATGTGCCCCATATCTTTCTAATTTGAGTTTGTTCAATGATTTTCAATGATCCCCAAAAAGTTCACAACTGAAACCATGTTTTAAAGTTATTGATTTAAAGGTAACTATTCCAAAGTACGGTACATATTAAACTACCTATACTTAAATACAATAATCTTCTCAAATAAGCTCTTGGGAAGAGTCGAATACGAAATTAACCACTTCTTTTTCTTTTTGTTTTGTGCGATGCGTTCTTTCAGCAGGGACAATTTGGCCCGCCTTTTGAGAAACACCCTGCACCTGTCAAAACCAACCGATAATCATTTATGTCGCCACTACTCCGGCAAGATCCGTCGATCACGGCTTTATGAAAATTGAGCCAGCTGGGGAAAACGTCCTCGTTGTCTGGAAGCAGAATGGGCGAAAGTATCTAGCATGACTCAAGGCGAGCGTTTGAGCCGTAAGTACATATACAACTTCAAATCGCATTTTACATTTCATTTCCAACTGCCGATAAAGCCCCGTTGCCTATTGTCTATATAACAAGGGTGTCAGTATTGATCGTATACTGGCCAGAACGTGATCGGAAGGAAACCAGGGAAACAGGCAAGTAAAGGACGACTCCTCCTGTTGTTTTTAAAAACTCGTAATATGACCATACAGTCGTGCTAAACTCGTAAGAGAAGCAAGCACCGATTAAACTGGGAGAGGGCATGGGAAACTGCCAGTTTTGCTGTATTGAACGGGCGAACAACCCTACAGTCAGAATTCCGAAGTAAGAGTTCGAGGCCGTTACGTCTTTCTTTTTTTTTCTTCATTACATTGCTCAAAGTTCCGCGTTAATGGTCAACGACGTCCGCCTGTCGTAGAACAGAGCGACTCGAGTGGTATGTCCGGAGCAATAAACTTCCAACGAAATCGATTACGACGTGAACAGCGCCAACACGGAAATTCGGCTTTCTGTGTGCTCTTCTTTCTTTCTATATTTTTTTTTTTTAATTTTTTGTTTCCCCTGCTAGTGATTTCCTTTTCTTCTCTTTCCATTATTATGTGTTCCGTGTCTATAGTGTGTTTGTTTAATTGATCGAATGTTTTCGTTCGTTTGTCGTTTCGACCGCTTTCTTAATTGGCTGTTTTACACAAAGTATGACATGCTTACAATACTCTATGAACTAATACTTCTTGTATTATATTGTACGTATCTCTAATAAAAGTATTGCAATCATTTCTTATTGTTTTCATTGTGCTCTATTATGAGATAAATCAGTACATTTTGGCTTACTGTTGATCCAAGCTGGCCATGTGCTCAGTGAAGTTTTATTGGCCGGTGTGACCGACGCCGACTTCGCCAGCCTGTGGTCTCTGGAAGTCAACACTGCAGCATTTTTTGTAGCACGACCCGACAATGTCAGCAAGCTGGAACCAAGGGTGCCGCCCATATGTGCCATGGTGACTGTCCAGGTTTAATCAGTGGTGATAGAAGCTTACAATGAGGTCGTTCACTCGGAAATGGGCGAGGCGGAGTTTAAACGGCGCTTTCCGCAGACTGCGCTCGAACAGTCCGACGTAAAGTGGAGAGGGTACCTGGGTCACCTCGCGGCGGTTGACGGTAAGACGATAGTGGTTGCGAGCTTGAACAAAGGTAGGGCCAGCTACCCCTGTTTATTTCAGAGGCGGTTCTCGGGCCCTCCTCGCCAGGGATTAGGGTGGCTGGTTTTTGAATGTCACTCGAGAACTTGCTGAACGTTCATAGAGTCAACAGTGCGGAAGAATTTGTGGGGAGGATTCTCGGTTTGTTTTCGAGAGCACTGGGTACGCTGTGAGATGTCAAGACAAAGATAAGGGCGCCGGAGGAGGCACAGCCAAGGTTCTTCAGGCCGAGAGCGGTGGCGTTTGCGCTGCAGGCTCTGGTGGCTTAGGAAATTCAGTGCTTGCAGAGTGAGAGCATCTGTGGTCTGGTTCATCCATGGAAACAGACAGTGCCTCTGGTTCCGGTGTTGAAAGGGCATAAGAATTTGCGATTGTGTGGGGATTAAAAGGTTACGGTGAATAGGGTTGCAGACATCGAGACATATCCTTTGCCGCATGTAGAGGAAATCTGGACCAAGCTGGCAGGAGGCGTCACGATCTCGAAGTTTGATATCCGAGACGTCTACCAGCAGGTGGAGCTGAACGAAGGTTTAAAGAGGTACTTGACAATCTACACGAGGGCCGTTCCAGTACAACCGACAAACTTTCGGAGGTGGCGTCGGTACCAGTGAGCTTTCAACGTAAAACAGAGAACCTGCTGCAGGCTTGTCACATAATTGCTGCCTACTTTGATTATATTTCGGTGACGGGTGTAACAGAGGAGGCCCATCCTCATAATTTAGAAGAGGTGCTGCAGCGACTGAGTTGAGCAGGATTGAAGCTAAAGTTGCAGAAATCCATTTATTTAGGGTCATAAGCGTCGAATGCTTACGATAGTCTTTCGTCTGTGCTGCATTCGTTGCACCCGTTACTCAAGAAGAAAGCATCGTGGTATTGGGGGTTAGAGGAAAGGGCAGCGTTTGACGCAAGTAAAAACATGCTGACATCAGCTGATGTTATTATTTTTTATGGTGCCAAGTTGCCGTTGCTGCCCTTATGTAGGGCATCGCCATATGACACTGGAGAAATGCAGGCGCATAGAGTGGATTCAAGAGCAGTGCTACCAGAGGCGTTCGCATCACGTCGGTTAACAGCAGCCGGAAAGAACTAGAGATAACTGGCCAAGGAGGCTCTGGCAGTAATTCCGGGTGTAATAAAGTAGTTCACCAGTTCGTATGGAAAAGGCCAGTTGAAGTGTCTACTGACCACAAGGCTTTGCTCGTCTGATCGGTCACGACATTCGCATACGGATAGATTTCACCTCGAGTACTGCGATGGGTGATGACACTGAGTGGCTATTGCTACAATTTTTTCTACAGGCCAGGAGCTAGCTTATACAACGCTGATGCACTAAGCCAACTGAATCTTCATTTCACACCTTTGGACCAGCCAAGAGCCCAAGATGTCTTCATGCTGGAGGGTCTACAAAAGTGTTTTGTTGCTTGCGGTAGTCTTGGCGGCAACTCCCCGAGATGTAGTATTGGCAACGTTCCGTGCCGCACTGTGGTTTGGAGGTCATCCACCATCTGCAGCTGGATGGCGGTCTTTCGCAAACCGCGCGGAGGAGTTTTCTGCGAGTAAGGGCTGTGCTGCCTGCAATGCAACAGCGTAGTTGTGCCGGCTTCGCTGAGTGCGTCTCTCTTGGACCTGCTGCACAACAGCCATCCAGGTGTCGAGACGATGAAGGCGGTTGGCCAAAATCATATTTGGTGGCTGGCATCGATGAAGACATTCCAACCAGTACGGGGCACATGCACAATCTGTCATGTAGACCCTATGGTTCAAAGGACAGTGCAACGGAAGACGTGTCTCTTTTCGGAGGTGGCGTCTTCATGTGGACGCGTCTCCATGTGGACTTTGGAGTCCCATTCCAAGGTATCTACTGTTTGGTACTGGTGGACGATTGTTCCTAATGGGTTTAGTTGGTCTGCGTTTAGTCACATTTAGCATTGTAGTCACATTTGCACGCCTATGTATCATCTTTGCAAGCCATAGTTTGCCAGTTGTTGTTTTGAGCAACAATGGTCCTGCATTTACAAGTTCACACTACAAGGTGATCATGGCCCATAATGGAGTGCGGAAGATCCTGGTACCGTCATGCCATACAGCATCCAATAGAGCAGCCGAGAGAGTAGTTCAAACAGTTAAAGAAAAGCTAAAAAAGACGCGCCTAAAGAATTTGAATGTCGGATTGCAAGGGTGATGTTGGCATACCGAACTACACCTTATGGACTCATAGAACGTTCCCCGGCTCATGGGTCGGCTCCTCAAGACTCCCAGGGTCTGCTGCAGCCAGACCTTCGGGCAAAGGGGCAGTTTAGACAAATGTAAGTCCCCCACATTCCGGGGGACGGCTAGAGTGCGACGGGCAGTGGAGAGCTACTCTCATTGATTTTGGAGAGAATGGATGTTGCAAAAGTCCTCCGCACTCTGGAGGTCGGATAGAGTGGGAGAGCCAGTGTAATGGTACTCTCCTTGACTTTGGGGGGAAGTGATGTTACAGTGCCAGCTAGAAGCTGGGACCTGGCTAACCGCCAGAGGGCATGCCGACTGCCACCACTATGTCAAGCAGCGCGGGGCGCTGCCCCATCATTCGTTTGTGGCTAAGCTGACCCGCACGCTTCAATAAGCACACTTGTTCACACGTAACAATTTTCAAAGATAGAAAGTTCGCGCTTTAGGCAGAGTTTATACGGCACTTTTATCTTTGCGCTGATTATACAGCGTAACGGCTTCGATCCGAAATTCATAATATTCATAAGCGTTTATCTTTATGAGTGCTATAGGTGGCGCTTGAATAAAAACACAATAAAGTTGACACTTGCACATAGAGCGGCAATTCTAAAAATAAGTCAATAGTCTACTATATTTTTGCGGTAAATTCGTCGGTCAGTTGGATTGAAAAACGTATTTCTATTGCTGAAATTTCTTTTCTTCCGCTCTTCTTTTAAATGTCATTGCTTTATGCTACTCGTGCTGGCACTCACCTCTACATAGGTACTATGTTGAGACTACAATATCCGAGTTGTCGCAAATTCACGGAACTGTTTTGTGAAAGCCGTGTTCGTTTATCTACTCATTTGCGGTTCATGGTAGCTTGTACTTCACTTGTAATGCTATGCACTTCATGAGACGATAGTACCACTGGCGGTAACATTCTTGGAATTGGATTGCTCGAACACCTAGAGCTAAATTTGCCACGTTTCTCTAGATATACAAAATGTCAGCAAACTTTCGCTCTTTTAAGCCGGGGTCACACTGCTCATACATCATACAAAAGACAGTCTGCAAACACGAGTCACCGCAATATCCGGGGTTCGAATGCCGCGTTCCAAGTTTCTCTGTGAACTCATTGCCACGTGGCATTCGAAGCACGGATCTCGCGGTGACTCGCGTCCGAATCTGTATGAAGACTGCCTAGTTGTACGATGTATAAGCAGAGTGATTCCGGCTTTAGGATATTTTTTTATTTTTTTTGTATAAGGTCAGAGATTCCAGGTAGCTCAATTCAGGTAAAAGATGGTATATTTTTGCAATAACTTTTTTAGCCGAAATCTTGAAAACACCTAGCGGATCATGCACAGGGGAATTGCACTAATGAAGAAACCAAACTACATGGTGTCTCATATAGTGGCCAGGCTCTTCAAATCGACCGCAAAAATCGGTTTCTTAACCTACCGCGCTAATATTTTGTGCAACGTTGCCCACATGTGATGCATTTTGTTTTCAATAAAATTTGCAAACAGCAAGCTTAGCTGAAGAGAAAGGTTTACAAAAAAGCTTAACTCCTATGGAAAGTTTGCTCTTTGCAAATTTTATAGAAAACATGCACCACCTGTGGGCAACGCTGCACAAAATTGTAGCGCGATAGGTTAATAAACCGATTTTTTCTGTCAATTTAAAAAGCCTGGCCGCTACTTGAGACACCCTGCAGATTGGAAGCACAATCCTCGCCAAATATTTTTGTAATTTTCTCATCATCAGTTAAATTTGTTAGTACTATGTCCCACTTTATAATAAATTATTGTGCCACCATGTCACCTAATCTTCGCTCTTGCTGAAACCTGGTTCGCTCTCGATGCATATTTGCATCAGTCCCTTGATTTTTGTAGCCACTTTTAGCGTTATCACGAATATTTTCATCAGCTTTTTTTTAAACACTTGTGTCAGCAAAACATTTCATTTCTTCGTAACATGGTTGCGGTAAGTCATTGCTAATATGCTTGGCGAAGCGCCAGGGCTATCATAATTTTACCAATCTCAATTCTTGTACTGAAGCTTCTGATGTAGTTTATTCTCACCCGTTTTACGCCGACAGTATAGCACGAACGTGTAGAGCTTTCATTGCTGCCGGAGCAGTTGACATATTTCGTTAATGTATCAAATAAGCAGACGCTGCACCATGTCATGAGCATATGACTATGCACGTTCCTCTGATTCATATTTACCACGTAGCACTATGTGTAATCCGGGAACTGAATTGTCTCACGTCGTATATTACGCTGCGAACGTCTGCTGCAATGCATTTCAACCAGAGATATGTCATGAGCGACATTATTACCATGAAAACGGACATCGCCACTATTTTGTTTTTTGATTAAAGATGACCTTCAGGAACACATATTTTAACCACCGTAGTTTGTGTCCAAGAAGAACACATTCAATTGCACTAACGCTTTTTATGATAGATATTCAATTGAAAAAACAATATAATAAAAAATGATTTTTTTGTTGTAATTACAAGAAGGCACAGATGAAGATTAAAACTAAATGGTCGCGTCAGAAATCTAGAGGAAGGTAAAAGCAAATTTCGTAAAAGGGGGAAATTGTTTGGAACTTACTCACCGGGCGACAAACTCATCCTTCTCGTTAGCACGTAGTTACTGTAAGGGATCTCGAGCACGCACTCTAAGATGTCCGCCACGGACGGCAACGTGTTCTCGTCCATCTCGGCGTGAAGCACAACGTCGAAGAGGCTCTGGGAGGACATGGAGGTGAACGTCCGCACCACCACGGGCTTTCGGTGGCCTGACTGGATCACGTACAGTTTTATGTCAGGCCGCGGGAACAGTCCTCGGCCCATGCACATGACGCTGACGGCGCGGCTACCTTCCTGGCGGAAGCTGTAGTTGAAGGCGAAGGATTCAGCCGGCACTGCGAAAGACGACACGGGAGAACAGAAATAAGTAAACGGAAGAAAATCGAACGATAATTTAGAGTAACTTTACTTTAGTGTGGACACAACTACGCAGTTCTTTTTAGAATACAGTTTCCCACTGCACAGCTTTGGTTCTAGTACTTTTAAAGCGGTTTTGTTTACACCCTTCTGCCCATACACCAATGCTACTCAAGCCGCACGGTGATAGGTGCCCTACCAAAACAACCACTATAAACTGGATTATGGAACAAAACATCTAACTTGATTTCAGGTATCCAGCACGAAATCCAGTTATATTTCCTGTAGGGTGGCCAGTGTTCTACCAGTGCCGGCCGAAAATCGGCCCAACTATCGGTGAAATGTCCAGTTCTGCACCACAGCCCGGTATCCCAGAGGTATTGGCGTACGATCGTTTTGCCACAGGCCCTGTATCGGCTCAATATCGTGCGAGTTTGCTACGAATCAGACTCGTTCGAGTATCGGCGAGATATCGTGAGAATACACTACAGATCGGTCCGAGTTACGGCCCGGCGTCGCATATGCGTCTGCTCTGTATCGGACGGACGTCGGGTGAGTCTGCTTTTTGTCAACCGTTGCATATCTATTGTTGCAGGTAAATCGTATTCACAGACAAACATAATCGTTTTCAATCGCTCCCAGAAGTTTATTAAACACAGCATATTTTAATTAATTGCATGTTTTATACTACTTTAGTCGAACGAAAACATATTATTAAATAAAATTACACAGTATTTCATGCCAAGAAAAAATTAAAAATATCAAACAGGAAGGGCCGTGGAGATCGAGAGGGAAGGAGGACGTCTAACAGAACACACTTGCAGTGTACTTCCGAATAAAAACACCGATATCATGTAATTCGTGAGAGATGCATAAAACGACTGGTGCAGCATAGAACCAGCTAGACACAAAGTCGGGAACAAAGAAGGTCGCCCATATTAAATGGAAGTCTCGCTGTCGACGATGAGCAGTTGCTTGTCGAAGTGCGTCCACCAAACACAGCACAATCATTTCCTGGACTCGGACGAATAAAACGCCCATTACCCCAAAACGTTCATAGTTCCTTGGATCTTTGTGGCTTGGAGCAGTTTATTTCTACTTAAAGAAACGGCATTGTATAGTGAAAAATATTTTACACCAAGGACCTCTTCTCGAGAGCCGCATTCTACCTTTATTTTTTTAAATTTCTGCCGCCACCTAGACACACGACTGTTTCGAGGCCGTTCGACACCCAAAATGTCAGCTACAACCTGCTTGCCCATTGAGTCGCTATGACCTAGACACCGCTCCTTCAAACATCGCCTTTGTCCCCATCGTGGGTTATCTTCGGCCCCGAAGTTGCTACAAAGGAACAATCTTCCCTCTCTGCTTGGCAAAAAGGTAGAAAAAAAGAGTACCAATTCCATGTACTCTTGATCCGATATTTCTAAAAATGGTTCATTTAAGATCGTGAAGTCAGCTGGCTCTTGAAGTGCAGATATGTTGGCATAAACGTATTCCGTTTATGATAAACAATCTCTGCCGCCGATCCAGTGAGCCCATCAGTGCGTCAGAGTAAGTCATGTGGCGAATTTTCGTCTAATCGGGTTTGTTCTGCGGAGGCCGGTCACATATTGCGCTCCACACCTCTGATTATCTTGAAACGGCTGTCGCGACTACTCAACTACACGTAGTGTAAAAGAAGGCTGCAAGGCTCTACAAAAGGCGATGTCAATGGAAGATATACAATACAACTAAGCTCCCTCTTCCTGCTTTGTCAGTCGTTCTTGTGTTAAATGTAAGATTGTTTAGCAATTTAGGCCCAACAAATGACACATAAAAAAACGAACAACCATAAATGAAGCCCAACTCGGCCTTCACTTCTGGTTGTCTTCACTTCAAAAGATAATTTTTTCCAAACCAATTGTAGTACCTGGGGCACATGTGTCTTGCGTATTCTACGGATATGAAAGAAAATATTCGTGTGGCGATGATGTACACCTCAAAGTGGAGATGGTTTTTCCATCAGATTGGATGATGAATTTAACGATTTTTTACAGTAATGCTCTTCATACTAATTAATAGCAAGACGTCATGGTAAATGAGCACTGAATAAAACGGAGTGTTTAAAAATATTGGACTAATTAATCCCATGCTATTGAACATATTTGCAAGCGTGCGAGAGGGGGAGCACCTGGAGCAGATCTAAGTACGGGTTACGTTTTTTTAATTTTTTTTTATTTTTTTTTTGGGGGGGGGGGGCGCGGTTGGCGGAGTCAGCTTGAACGACTAGATCACCTTTCGTGAAAAGTTAGAATTGGTCCTAACTGTAAGGTCTGTTACGATATTGGGTGTTTTGAAACAAACTCCGGATGCAAAGAAGACATAATCAGAACAATAAGGAGTTACGTAAATAGAGATAGAGTTGCGGGACATAACGCAGGCTTCACAGTTCGAGAGGAACTTCAGTTTATGTTAATAAATTCCAGTCCGCTTGATTCCGAAGTGTGCACATAACGTGGGCATCTCATTTGATATCAATAACTGAAGACAATTACAACACTAGTTCTACATATATGTTGGTTCCCGCGATGTTTTAGGGGATCTTATAAAGGTTTTAGAACATCACGTCCTACTTCATTTTTTCTTTACTAGTTATTGCTTTAAACAGAACAAATAAGTAACAAAAAATGTTTTGGTCATTGATTTCCAAGCCCTCGAAGGGATTCACGTGCATTGTTTCACAGTACTGCACATTCTTACGGCAATCGCCGGAGTGGGTGTTATAAAATTACCGACATTTTGAACCCCAATCTGAGCCCTTGCCCTCCCTCTCCCTCCTTTCTTTTCTTCTTCCCTTTTCCTCCCACTATCTCCCCGTTTCCAGCTGCTGTGTCCTCTCCCCTCCCCTGTCCGCTTGTCTCTCATCCCTTTCGACCGTTCCTGGATATATTTTTCCGAAAATGATCAAAAAAACTTATGGGTTCGTAACTCCCGAAACGACTGTGTAATGTCTTCCAAAGAACTAAAACGATCGTTTCTAAATACTTTATTTCATAAATAATAGGCCTGAGAGGATAAAGTTCGTTGCCAACCTTTTGCACCAGGCAGCTTGGAGCACAGAATACACGAAAGAACTGCGACGTCGTTTTTCCGAAACGCGTTTTTTTTTTCTTTCGTCTTTTTTTTTTTTTTATAGCGCAGCTTATAGGCGCCCGTTTCCCCGTTTCGCAACGTCGGCGTCGGCGTCATTGTTGCCATCGACGTTACCGCCCCGCTAAATTTAGCGGGAAATTGAATTCGTATTGGGGTCACGTGATGTTAATTTCCCCGCTAAATCTAGCTGAGAAAATGACTTTGTTCATTGGTAACATGACACGAAGTCAGGTGACGTCATTTTCCTCGCTAAATTTATCGGGGAAACTGAATTGGCGTTGAGGTCACGTGGCGTCAATTTTCCAGCTAAATTTAGCGGGAAACTGTGGGAGGAGGGGAGGGTACGGAGGACGAGGATGGGAGGGTACGCAGGAGGAAGAGGAGCGAAGGGTACGGAAAAGGAGGGGATAGCAGGATGAGGAGAGCGTGGAGTAGGAGGAGGGGAGGAGGAGAGGGTCTGAGGAAGAGGAGGGTCATACCCTCCCCTCCTCCTCCTCGAGAGCTGCGCTCTAATTTCGCATTACACAGATTTGTAAACGTCTTTTATTTATATTACATATTGAATGCGAGTCCCAGCTGAACGAACGCCGACGCAACACTCGTGTCAAATATGAGGCCCACAGTGGTCGCCTGTCGACGAGGTAGGGATTCCCGCGCTACCATTTGCTTTCTATGGACACCAACAGAGTAAGAGGCACATAATGGGGCGAGTTCTGACCAACGCATTATCAAATACCTCGGAGATCAATACTCGAAACTCTCACGGCACCCGGGCGAAAAATGATCGCAGCACCCATGGCGAGCCTGGAGTCTCCGCTAGGAGACAAACTCCTCGGAATGCATTGGCTTTCACTATCTCCGCACGAGAGAACCAATAAATACGCATTGCGACTTTTTGTTTGTTAGAGCGCAGCTTCTAGACGCCCGTTTTTGTGTTTCACTGCGTAGGCGTCGGCGTCTGGTTAACCGCGCTAAATTTAGCAGGAAAATTGACGTCACGTGACCTCAACACCAATTCAATTCCCCGCTAGATATATCGGGCAGTTGAAGTGGCGTTGAGGTGATATCCGGTCAATTTTCCCGCCAAATCTAGCGTAGAAACTGATTTTGTTCATAGGTGACGTGACATCAAGCCAGGTGACGTCATTTTACCATGGTAAATTTGGCGGGGAAAAGGAATTGATGTTAAGGTTACGTGGCATCAATTTTTCAGCTAATTTAGCGGGGAAAATGTAGGAGGATGGGAGGGTATGGAGGAGGACGAGGGAAGGGTACGGAGAAGGAGGATGGGAGGGTACGCGGGAGGAGGAGGGGAGGGTATGGAGAAGAACAGGAAAGAAGAAAGTTGAGCGGGAGTGGAGGGGAGGAGGAGGAGAGGAGGAGGGTTTACCCTCCCCGGCTCCTCCTCAAGAGCTGCGCTCTAAATTTGCTTTAGAGTGCTGTGTAAACTTTTTTTTTCGTTTTAATTGTTAAAAACTCCTTGCCATTTCAATGAGGAAATGATGTGTTCCTTCCGTGATTTTTGTTTCCTTTTTAAGGCGCAGTTTTTTTCTTTTAGCCAAGAAAATATTCTCATGTCAGTCTATGTAAGACAAGCGAAACACAAATCTATCTTGGTGTTTTTTTCTAAATACTTAAAGATTTAAATTAAAAAAATAGCTGCCGCTCAATGTTAGTGTTCAGATTAATCAATGTGTTTTACCTTTGCTGATGACACTACCCTTTTTACTAATGTATTGCTCATACCTGTCTTGTCGAACATACAATCTGGCTAAACTTGCCGACATCCTTGTCCTCTGACCCTCTTGTTCACACCTTCTCCAGAAATTATCATCGTCATCCTTGTTTAGCCCGCTTGCACCTTGGCATTAATACTATCGCCAACTATAAAAAGAAAAAACAGCAGAAGACCTATCACAATGTATGCACAACAATGATGTCAATATGCTGAGTGTACACGATTGTCCGTATAAAATCCAAGGTCATTACCGAAATTACACTTCATTTACAGAAATGGAATTTAAAATAATGCCTGCCACTTCTCACAGATGAAATAAAAGTGCTATAGCGGAAATCAAAATGAAACTTGATTTCAATATACGACGCGTACATTCAGTCGATGGCTAACTTCCTTTACGCACGATAAACGCCAGCACTCGGGCGGCTGTCTAGCTACGGTACCCTTACTAATTTTAGTTTTTCTCTGTTTGGTTCAAACGCTCCTGCACCGCGGCACCTTTTCTTCCGTCTGCCTCTCTTCTGACGTTTTTTGTTTTTTGTCTCTTTTTTCGCGAACCCCATGTTAGAGAAATCGGGTTGTTTATTTTTATTATCGGTATATTTTACGTGTTTTCGACTCTTCCTCAGCCACTTCGTTACTTACAGACATCAGTCGTCTGCCATGTAACGGCCGTACTCTTGATTTCGATTCTTTAAACACCGAGGCACTTGTGCCGTCTGCCAATTTGTTTTTTATTAACGATCTTTTTTTTTTTCTTTTAGTTTGAGACGGAGCCCCTAAACGCGTCTTCTGTTTTCAGTCGCTCTTTATTCTGTCTGCTTTAATGTATGTGAACTGTTTGTACGGTCATTCTTTATGTCATTTTTGTTGTGATGTGATTGTGTGCGCGTGTGTTTTTGGTCACGTCTGCTGCTGGTCGGATTCCGCTTGCCAGTAGGCTCTCTTTCGACTTCCACTGGGCCTACTGGCACGCTGACTTTGAAGTTCGGACATATTTTTGGGATCGCCCATACTGAGAAGTTGATGAGACAAGGTAATCGATTCGTGCCTCTTATATGAAAGGTAGGTTTTGAAAACATAGTTCTAATGAATAAAACCTTATTTGCGTTTTTCAGACGCGAAACAGTCGTACGCAATTCCCTGAATGGCGGTCAGCCTACTTAAGTGATTAATTATTTCGTAATTAATAATAGTCTTTTTGTGCGCTATAACTTGATTGTCGTGCTGGTTCTGATCAGTGGATATCGCTGCGCAAACACCGGAAACATAATTAATGCTTCAACATTTATGATAGGGAAATAGGGCTCGCAAACGTCTAGAACATCGCGGAGCCTATATTTTTCCATCGCGCCGTTTATATAAGTACATAAGTTGATTGCATAATGAACTAGTACATGAAATGTCCACGTCCGTAAAAGCACGTGTGTGCTTGTGGACGGTACAGAGTTACAATAGAGAGGATGATATTACTCTTACACAAAACAAAACAAAGTACCGGCATGCTTTCGGCGTAGAAAACAAAAAAAAAAAAAAAAACCTTTGTTACATATTACAAAAGCCAACAAGTTACAAAATTCGAAAATGTGAAACTTTGAAAATCAAGATTGAAACAAACAAAACAGCTCGCCAGCTTCAAAAGAATGATTAGAGGTTGCAAAGTTTGTTAACCAGCGAAGTTATTGCACCACCCTCTCGGCTCTCTCTTAACAATCCTAAGTGACTATAAATCCAAAAGGAGATCTCGCAACATTTTATAATAATGTGGAACATAAAAAACCGCAACCTTTCACCATATTTTGTGAAAACCTATGGCAGAACCAAATATTTTGTCATCAGGACCCTTTGCTTCTTTAGTGGCTGCTTAAACCTGTACTTGTAGTAATTGTATACTATACTTCGCTTCATCTTAAGTCCAGGCGCAGTCGACGCTACGAGCTAACGAGACCCGTCAAAAGCGCAGGTCACTGAGCCTTCTCTGCTCCCTATTGGTTCAGCGACGACGGAACACGCACAGAACAACGACGAACACCGCGATTGTGCGCTTTTAGTGCTTTTTGATTGTTCCCATCAGCGCGTAGCGTCGGCTACGTCTGGACCGAAGGTGAAACGAAGTATAATATGGTATAAATATACAATATGCCAACTGGCAAGAACCGTAGCGACCGGATCTTCATGTCAGTTTCGAGTTCAGCAAATTCAGTTTGATAAACAATGTTCCTAGCTATGTTTAGCACAATAGTATGTATTTTATTTTTATAATACAAGCTGTAATCATAAATTTTTCTTTCGTATCGGAGTGTAGACTTCCCTGGTGCCTGATATGTCTCGTACCTTTTACGGTCAGCGGTCAAAAAACGAAAGCGGTATATAAAAGCATATACCGTTCGTCGGCGTCCGCCAGGTAGTCACCATGCGCTCCCCATGACAGATGTTCATCGAAAAGCACGCCCAGACACCTTGTAAATGACACGTATTCTAATGGTGCGAACATGCAGTTTTTACAAGTGGATGAGTGAAGGACTGAGGGGCCGAACATGTTATAATTTTGTGCGGGTTATAAAAGCACATTAGTTTTGTTTTATCGACGTTTACACCAGTGGGCTGCAAGGGAACCACGCCATTGGATGGAATATGTCATTTTGAAAAGGTGATGTAGCTTCAAATTCGTCATTTCCAGGTGAAACCAAAGGTGTGTGGTCGGCGTACTGGAATACCAACGAGGCAAATTGAAGCTTTCCAGTTTCATTAACGTAGATGTTGAAAAGGAGAGGTCCTAAAATATATCCCTGGGGTGCACCATACCTAAGTTTCACTAACTTACCCTTAGTATCATCAATCTTTACTAGCTGTAGTAGCCCTAAACGGTAGTCAGCCAGAAAATCATGGAATGGGCCTCTGAAACCCAAGTGCTTTAATTTATGTAGAAGCAACTTGCGATAAACTCTATGAAATGCCTTTGTGAGGCCTAGAAAAAAATAACGAAATCGCTACGATTAATATTTTCGTCGACGTGACCGGACAGGTCTTTCAGTAATGATTGCTTGCCTGTGTTTTGGCGAAGACTCTACTTAAGAAGACTCCATTTCCGCTAGAGGCGCCACTGTCGCCGTTCGCCGCCTGTCCCATAGGTTTTCGGATCTGTTTCCAGTATTGCCGAAGCTATATCGCATTTCCAATCTGCAGCCAATGACGGTGCGGCATGAGACACTAAAACACCGAAGATCGTATCACGAAGCAAGGAGTCTCGCCATTGTTGGCCACACCCTGTGTTTCTCAAGCTGTCTTGGACTACAGCGGGTTTTCACCGGTCCATGACCTTTCCATGGTAGCCGCTTTCCTCGCACAGCCTGATTTTTATCGCAAGAACCATAGACACGGTCTTACAGCTTAATTTGATCCCTCAATTACTGTAGTCACTGGCAGAATGAGATCGGCATTTAGCATTTTCACTTGTAATCCCTCCAGCGGACACACGACAACGCTTCGGCATCTTGACAGTCTAGGGCGTGCACACGCAGTCAAAGCACCGCGAATAACGACGAGTGCGGGTGCGAGGCCGGGAGTTTGAAAGAGGTACGTCGCTGTCTTTCTCGCCACGCCACTGACTACAGATGCACAATTGCAATCACATGAGGACTGCGTGATTGCAGGCAGCCAGTGGCGTAGCAAGAACATTGCGCCTGGAAGAATGGGACCATACCCATAAAAACCATGACTTGGGCACCGAGAAAAGAAAGGAGACAGGGGATGCATAGAGCACTGGTTTAATATGTTGTCGGCTACCTTTCGGGGAAGAGGGAGAGGGGGAGGGGGGGGGGGGGGCTCAGCCGCTGGAGGCAATCTCCGCATGACCGTGCCCTCCTAATGCCGCGCCTCTGTAGCCAGGTTCAGCTATAAGTTATCTGACTCATCCAACTACGAATAGTTTCCTCTAAAATACACTAAGAGGTTGTCTCGTTGTGAAGGTGATCGAAAACAAACGTTTCTTTTGGTGGGAAATCGATTTCACGGACATAGATCATTTTTCGGGAAATCGTATTAAGAGAACCTTGGTGTCGAGGTTGGTATTCGTTGATTATATTTTACGCAAAATACATTTTTTCACAGGAGAAACTAAAGTATAGGTCACGTGACGTCAAACGTTTGCTTTACATTGGTGGGGAAACTTTGTAGTTTACCGGCGTTTCAGCCGGAAGTTTCGCCATACGAAACGACGCGTCACGTGACTTTACACTTCAGGTACGTCCGGTGCCGGTCCTGGTTCGTTCAGCTCCATCAAAAGTTCTTCTAGGCGTGGTGGCTGTGCTCTGTTCATGGTGAAAATGGTCCACTGCTCCGCGGTACGAGGTTCTATCGCAAGCCGTACAGGGCATAATATATTCCGGTTCCCGTTTAACGAAGGACGGAAGCAACGTTTTCTAACAATTTCTAAGATATTCTCTTGATACCCATAAAAAAAAAAGTTACCGATTCTGCGAAGGGGTGAGCACTGCGTGTCGTGCAAGGCATCCGCGAGGGGAGACACTCAGTTGGTCGAAACACGTTTTAGCGAACAAAGTGCCGCCCCGACTATTCATCGAAAGACAATTTAGCGAGTGGTCGGCCGCCGCGAAGCGCCGGACGGCTGCGCAGTGAGTGCAGCCGCCCGCGCACTCAGTAAGTGCAGATCACTTAAAAAATACGTATTTACGTTTTGAAGCACAGCGCCTAGATTGCGTTCCACCATACTCCGTGGAACATATAGTTATGAAGCGACAATCCAGATGGCGTTTCAAACTTCGCGAGGCGGACTGAAGTGATTGTGGGAGAGCACCCCCTCTGCGAGAGTTCCACAAATGATCGAATCTGGTAACGTTGGCAAAGATGTCATTTGCTAAAAAAACATTCGGTCACAACGTGTGAGCCGGGTCGGAACGCTCGCGCACGCTGGCGCCCCAGTGATACACGCGCGACCAAACGTCGCATCAGCGTGCGTTTTCAGCAACGAAGGTCCATCAAACGTTTGTGTCGACGAATCTTGTTTCGATCAAACAATACTGGCTCAAGTTAAGTCGCCTCTTTACGTGAAATGTATTTAGTTTACCTGCATATTAAGTCCCTGCCTAGCCTATATAAAAATCGGCGCGCATTTATGCATGCTCACTCCACATCTGTAGGAAAACGTGCGGGGGAGGGTCATGGTAGACAGAGAACAACTTAGTTGAAGCACACACACAAAAAAAAAGTGACTGCTTAGAAGCAAGAGTAATCGCATATTTCGATGTCATCAAAACGAAATTGTTGGCGGGAGTGGCATTTCAATCGTGCGAGCAAATTATGCCAAAGCTCCGATCGTGCAATTCAGCCAGCCACGTCCCACGGCCTACATTTGCATCTATTTCAATCGTTGATTGGATCTAAAGTAGCCATAAAAGTAAACAAAACCCAATGAAGGACGCTGGCTTAAAAGCAAAACAAAATAGCCAACGTAGCCTAAGTTTTCATGCAACGACACGGAAAGCGCAGCGCGAGTGCAGCTTGACGCCGGCCGCACTCCCTCCGCGTCTATGTGGCAAATCTCGATGCTTCTGCGTATCGATCCCTACTTTACATATCCGTAGAAGTTACTTCAGACGCTCAGAAATTCCTAACTCAACCAGCAGCAGAGGGAGGTGGCTCGAATTGATGGGCTTCAACTCCCGCACACGCTTCCATAGCCGCCATGCTATTGCATCGGCTGCTAGCTACAAGCCGGAACTCACAATACCCATTGTGCTTTGCGGCTGCTGCCAAACGCCGGCAGCAGCTTTGTCGGCAAAACTAAATTGGTGTAAAGGTCACCTGACATCAATTGTCCTAAATTTATCTGAAAATGTGCGCACGAACGGACGGATAGAACAATATTTTGGGCATTGGGAGATCCGATAAGAAAGTATTTAAAAACGGCAATCGCTTGTTGTGTGAACAGTGCCCCGCTTTGCACATGCGTCAGCCAATTTAGTCGATAAAAAACCGCAACTTTTTTTTATTGTGTTAGACAGGTTTTTTTTTACTTACAAGTTTGGGAGCATTGATTACAGACAGCTAGGTACAGAAAAGGTGCCAAATTATTTTCCACATGCCACTCTCGGAAATGGCGCAAAATAAGTTTCACGCAATCTTATTAGTACAATACAAAAGCCTATTTCATCATTTCCTGGAAAAATTAAATACATTAAAACGAATAAAGAAGAAAAATACCAATATTGTGTTTAACTACGTCCGGATTTGAGCACTTCTGCAATTTTGGGAGTCATCGAGGCATTAATTTATATTGCTGCCGTCATCCTTAAACGATGCTAATGGAATTAATGCAGAAGGTGCAAGCGAGCTGACGAAGAGTGACGGTAATAGTCCCTTAGAAGGGAATCAAGGGGGACAAAGGACAAACACGAAACACCAAATACAGCAAGGAGACTGGTGCGTGACCGGAAAAATTCCACCTGGACATGGTATCGAACCAGGGACCTCTCCATCTCTAGTAGAGCGCTCTACCAACTCAGCAACCAGGAGTCACACGTGAGTGGAGCAGACGAGTTTATCAACTGCCACCAGTCTAACACCAACAAGGGTAAACGGCCTGCATTTTGAGATAATGATGACAATGCAACTAATGCAAAGATGCAAGTGCGCTGAACAAGAAGGGTGATAATAACTTCTAGAAAAGGGGAACAAGGTGGACATTGGACAAACACAAACCTCCAAACACAGCTAGGTAACTACTGCGCCACCGAAAAAATCCGCCTGGATATAGTATCGAACCAGGGACCTCTCTATTTCCAGTGGAGCGCTCTACCAACTGAGGTAAACAAGTGTTAGACGTCAGCAGAGCAGGACCAGACGGATTTCTTCGGTCGCGCACCAGTCACCAAGCTGTGTTTGGAGCTTTCTGTGTGTCCTATTTCTCTCCTTTTTTCCTTCTCCAGTTATTATTATCCCCATTCTTGTCCAGCTCACTTGCACCTTTGCATTTACTGCATTATCAACATAAGAAGTAGTTTATAATTCGGTTTCCTAATGCGATGAAACATAATTTCAAGAAACCGTCTTCGCATATCCAATATGTTATGCTAGGCCTTCCCGTACTCACAATGCATGTGCTACCGCAGAAGACTCACACATGCGCAGTTCGTAACGGAGGGCATATAGTACCGTATCGGACGTGCAAAAAAGGTTCCCTAAAACTCCCTAATGGACTCTCCGAAAGACGGTAGTTTTCAGACCTGCAGGAAAATTTGGTGTTCTGAATATCTGAAATTATCGGAAAAGTAACGATTACCCTTTCAAGTAACGGCCCTTCATGTTTTTCCTCGAGTAGTCATGCAATCTAATTGAATACTTTTTTTAACCAAGAGTGATCTCAATTATGATCGATTACTCGTTTTGAGTAACGTGAACAAGACTGCGAGCAAGTCGTTGCACACGTCAGAGAGTAACCAGAGTTAGAAACAGACGAGCCACTCAATTAGCGCTGAAAACGCAACGTGACTGTGTTTACAATTTTAGATGTTGGTGCTTTATTTTCTTCCAATTCAACCAAGAAAGCATAGAATGTGGCGTGAAATTGCGGTATTGTGCGTGTGCGTGTGCGTGTGTGCGTGTGCGCGTGCGTGCGTGCGTGTGTGCGTGCGTGTCTGTTTGTCTGTCTGCCTGTCTGTGCGTGTGTGTGTGTGTGTGTGTGTGTGTGTGTGTGTGTGTGTGTGTGTGTGTGTGTGTGTGTGTGTGTGTGTGTGTGTGTGTGTGTGTGTGTGTTCTTATGTCCGCCATTGTGCAGGAATTTCGCAGCATCAAACAAAGGGCAGACTTTTGGAAGCAATATATAGAACTGGCAAACCAACGCATTCCGAATTGCACGGGCAGGATGGGGATCGTAAGCTCATTTGCCGATTTTATAAGTGCTCCAGAAACAGCGCTATGACGAGTAAAAAATCTACGCAGAAACGTACGAACAACCTGTAATGCAATATTAAGCGCGCTACATTGTGTAGTGCGCTTCTGTCTCCCCATCGCTCACTAAGACGTAGATAGAGCTAATGGTCCATGTGTTAAACAAACGAGAAATATTATGAACATCCGTATTGTTTCATGTTGATTGGACTCTATCGTCTTGCAGGAGAACCATAATTTATGTTTGCCCGTGAGAACTTCTGTGATGCTGAAAATATCCAAAACAACAACGTCGTAATTTAGCTGTTTTTTTACTTTCAATGTAGAATCTAATTATCACTACATCTAAGCCTCATGTGAAAGAAACATTCGAATAAAAATGGTATCCTTTTAACCGGAGACTTAAATACACGTATAAACACACCAGTAACAAGTATATAAATTCATTGATTGAATGCGTACTTTTAAGCCTCTTTGACCATTTAAATTTCCGCCTGATTGTCCGCGCGCCTCTTTATTCTTATTAAAATAGATAACAATACAAGGAGACATACGCTCTTTTTGTCCCTAGCGTCCTTCCACTTTACTAACCGACATGCACAATATGGGCATTCCAGCTATATACGTGACTGCTTCATCGAGCGCAATTCGATCCACAATAAACTCTCCGACGATCGGGGGATTCCTAAGCTGCAAGCAGATATTTGATGTAACCCCTTGGTGGTATATCGGGCTAGGAGAAGAAGGGGGGGGGGGGCGGCGAAGTGGGGCGGCATAGTCGAGGAGACCTGCCGTCGGAAGGACGACGGTTATTGAGGTGGACGGCCGTTGTTTCCGCGCACCGTGATCCTCGCTCAGCGTAACATGGGCCGGGTTCGCTCGGCCCACGAGCGGCCGCACGTCGCTGCTCCTTCGATCAGTCTCGCGGACAGCTAATCAATAGCGCGCCACCGCAGAACCCTGCGGGCCGCAGTACCGTGGGGCGTTGCATGTGGTCTCATCCCCTGTGCCCCGTCGTCCCCACCCGGTCATCTACTTAAGGCCCAGGGTGTCCCGCTCCTCCGCGGTCGCCGGGGACTGAAAAGGAAGGTCGGACTTTTTCGGCATTTAGACGTCTCGGGTCGACCCCGTTGACTTTCCCGTCGAAATCGATTGCTGTTCGGACGGAGCTCGTCGCTGGCTTTCACCCAGAGTGGTAAAAGCAATAACCATTTTTTAAATTTTTTTTGCAAGATTGGTAGTAGCAACATTTTGCTTTATATAACTATTAAACCAGAAAGAAAAAATTGTGAAAGCTTTTGACGAAAGAAGGATGACATTAGGCGTCTTTCTTGATTACTCAAAAGCCTTTGATTCCATTGATCATGATATTTTACTTGCCAAATTACCATTTTTTTAGAATAAGAGGCGTAGCACTCGGTCACGTAGAATCATACTTAGTACATAGAAACCAATACGTGTCTTTTTTTTTAATTTTCATTCTGATAGGCTTTCTATCAAATCGAGTGTTCCGCAGGGTATCATTTTAGGCCCATTGCTATTTATAATATACATAAGCGACATTGTGCATGTGGCCAAAAGCGGTGATGTAAAGCTGATAATTTACGCTGATGATACAAGTATTTGTTTCGCCCATAACAATCTGTGTACTTCTATCACTACAGTGCATGAAGTGATAAAACAAATCGCCGCCTGGACGCTTAACAACAAACTAAAATTGAACTGTAAAAGCACCAAAGCTATTTGGTTTAGGCCCAAAAATAAGAAAATAAATATCCTACCTCATCTTACAATAAACAATGAAGAAATTGAGTTCAAGGACTGTATTGAAACTCTGGGTGTGTTGTTTTCTCATGATATGAGCTCGAACGCACACATAGACTATGTGCAAGCAAAAATATCTAAAAATGTAAGCCTACTTACAAAATTTAGAAGTTTGCTTCCTACTCGAATTAAATTAACTATTATAATACATTATTTTTGTTCTCACTTAAATTACTGTAACCTGATATGGGGCACCACAACAAAAAGTAATCTGAATAAGTTGCATCTATTACAAAAGAAGGCAGTACGTGCAATTTCAGGAACTCCATTTCTTCATCCCACTAAGTCATTATTTAAATCCCTAAGCGTAAAAACCGTCGTGCAAATGTATGCTTACAAGCTTCTGTCAACATATGACAGGGCTCTTCAGCACAGTAATGTTCATTTCATTAAACTAGCCAACCTAAAACATCGCATCTTTCTACGCAACTTAAGACAAAATGAGCCCTGGATGATTCGCACAACGCGTACAAATTACCTAAATCAGACGCTTCATTTCAGACTGTCCACCATGTTAAATAGTTTGTACAGAAAGGGTCGACGTTTAGAATCACTATCACTTAGGGAATCAAAAGAACTTACTTTTCTATGCGATTTTTAATACTGCTGATGTTTTTTGTTATAAATAGGAATATAATTTCATGTACGATTGTATCATTGCTTTAATTAGTCGAGTTTTTCTTTCACTCGCCTGTGTAATTTTCGTCTATATGTTTGCATCAAATCTAGAATTGTATAAATCAGGCGTTTGCATTGGTTTGTACCCGTCTCTGCTCACTGTGTAGTTGTAGTCTAAATTTTAGTGGTTAAATTGTGTTTGAAACTGTCGCGAACTGCATGGGGGCTCGGACCTTTGTCAAGCTGCTCTTCAGCAGCTTTTTCTCGGGTCCCTGTTGTCATGCAAAATGTGACAACAAATAAACTTGATTTGACTTGATTTGAATTTGGCTTATAAAAATCGTTTCGCGGTTGACAAATTTGCATCATCACTGTAGGAAACTTATTTATATTTGCGCCTGCCAAGTAATACTGACGCAAATATTATTAGAAACAGTAGTGTATGGTAAACTTAGTATAATAGTAAACGTGAAAATTAGCACCGTTACAGAAAATAATGGCGTCACATGAGACTTTTGGGTTGGCTAGAAGTTGACGTTAACTAAACAAAGACAAATAGGTTCGACATAAAATTTGGACACAAAAAAACGACATTAAAAACCGATACGAAAGTGCCGCAATTCACTACATTCAGCGGCTCAGGTACTGCCATATTTAGAGCACAGTGTTACGTAACGTCACCACGTGACGGATCGTTTGACTACCTTTTGATAATATTTTATGTACAGGAATAGTGCATGAGAAATACGGGCTGCAAGATTTTTTCGTTTGCAAGCATCTATGTATTCAATATTTTCCCACCGCCGTGTATAAATATATATTTTAAAATAAAAGTTATACTAGGTCAGGCAGTTTCAATATTTATTACAAAGGAAGCCACTGCTGCTCCGCCATTTGTGGGGAGTTCTGTTCAATTCTACAAAATATTTCTGCTGCAAAGAAGCTTTGCCCATGTATTAGCGCTGCATAGAGATTTGACGACGATACTAATAAATAAATATATTTTTATTTAAAGTAAAAAAAGGAATTTACTAGTATGATGGAAAATATTTTAAAAGCTTTCGCATTCTTAAATACCGGTAAGTATTGAGAATTGTTTATGTCAAAGATAATCCTGAACGTTCCAGCTCTTCACATCGTATAAAACAATGTAAAAGTGTTGGAGGTGCGAGAATAGCAAAATTTCAACTCGAATGGAATTCAATTCGAATATTGCCGAAATCTGGCCAAAACGTCAAATGTCGAATCTAATGCAAATACCGAATATTTCTTTCCCACTGTCTAGAAGACAAAGAAAGAAGAATAAAAGACGTGCATAGGCGCAAAAAAGACTTACATCAGAATAGGCATTTATACGATTTAAACCGCAACTTAAATCACACCGGTTTTGTTATAATGATATAAATCAAACATTTCCAGCGAAAAATCCTCCCGAAAATTATTTTATATTTACCGTTAGAGTATTATCCGATGCATTCTTTGTGCATTGGTTTTCTATTCAATCACCGAGGAAGAAAGCTTAGTTATGTTGCGTGCGTGGTGGTCTTTGCGATGCACTCGGCTAACACTGCAAAAGAAACGAGTTCGAAGCCTTTCTGGGCGGTGTTCTCTTTTCTAAATATTTTCTCATCTGAAAAGTAGCGCTCACATTTAGGTTGTCATTTTGCTTTTGGGTTCAGTACATTCCTGAACCTACAGCCTGTATAAAACCAGCTGTAACGCGCTGCCTCGGCTTAGTCGCTCTCCGTCGCCGACACGCTGATGCGGTAATTCCAACGGTAGATCTGGGGCGGCTTCTAAAACCCGCGAGAGATTTGGAAGTTCACTCCGTGGGGCACGCTCAAAATTGACGAGCGGAACATAGACTCGCAGGTCTGGAAGCTGCCCGCCGGAGACGGTCTGTCGTTCAGTGTGGCAGCTGCTCGAACTTACCCGAGATCGAATTTGCAGGGCCAATTGAGTTCTTTGACAACCTATGAATACTGTCACTGTCCAGCTGCGTAAGCAACACGCGACAAAGGCCGGGCGCAATCACGAAGTCCATGTCACAATTACAAATAAAGAGGTCCGCGTTCGAAGCGGCAAGGAAGGCAGAGTGGTCGCCGTTGATCTAGCTCAAGTTGCCGGCGAGACTTGAATAAAACACAGCTAGCAAACTATAACTTGCACGACCGTTGTCTATACTGTGTTCTCGCTCTATTGCGCAAGTAAATGCCAGTGACATTCAGTAAACATCAATCGGCTGCGGTAAATGAGCACCCGTAACATTTCGTCTGCTTTTTTCTTCGGATTTTCTGTCCTTCATTGTCTCCTTCTTCAGCTCAAGACCGATGTGAACGCTTACGATTTTCCAACACCACGGTTTTATTACCGTGTTAACTCCCGCCTAATCCCGACAACCTCATGCCAGAAGATCAGCCACTCTCAGACTTTCTGTGTTTCATAGAGCAGCGATTGAAAGTAATTGCGCAGATTCCGGCCTGTCTGCCCAAGGACGACTCGGCTTTTAGCGATGCATTATCGAATGCTTCTATGCACTGAATTAGTCGTTTTCAATTTCAAACTTCATTGTACTTTGTTCAACATGGTCAGCAAGATCCTGTAATTAACACGACCGGGAGACGCCCCCGTTTGGTGACTTTAAACGACAGTAAACTCTTACAAAATCACCTACAAAGTCCCATGGTTTACATTTGGGAAGCTCAAAGATCCCTTCGTTTCCTTCGCAATTTTTCCACACCGAGATAACTTTTACAAATAATTTGTCAAACCATGTTCGATCTCGTTCGATCAATCGGCACCTTCTTCCAGTTCTCCGTCCTGTTGATTGGCCTAAGGCGATTTGCCCAATTCGACGAATTATCATTTTGCCTGTTGTCCGTCGACAAATGGGCTTTGGGAGTTGGCCTGATTCAGTACAGGTCACGTGAAGCCAGGCCACGAGACATAAATTAACGTCACATGACCTAAACACCACTTCCGTTTCCTCGCTAACTTTAGCGGGAAGTGCACGGGTGGATCGACGGACAAATTCTTGGAATGGGGGTTTCATTGGAATGCATTTTATGCTTCATAACTTGAATACTAGGAATCCGAAAGTCGAATGAAAATAATCTAACAATCAATTTTCGTTTCGGATTCGTACACCAAGATGCGCACATCTGGAGAAGTAGACATAGAAGGCTTATTTTGAACATGATGAAATCTTACAATTCATTAGAGTAGCGAAGTGTACTATGAATTTAGTCTAAGAAACGTCAATCATCCTCAATATCCCAGTGGAACAAATCTTTACAAGGTTTGTATTCTTGTGAAAAGTGGAGAAACGTAAATCCTTAAGAATACTTCTGGGTCTACGATTGCGTAAGAGGGTCTATGGTCGCCCGGCTGTTTTCCTAATCCTCTGGCTTTAAAAATGACACCTGAGCCTTTGTCGAACGCGAAAAAATAAAATAAAGTTCATGAAGGGTTGTTCGTGTGTAATAAGAGGTAGGACAACATGAGACAGGGAAGGAAACATATCGCAATACAGGTAAACGTTTACTTGGGATCCCACCCTTTTACAGTGACAACTAGGACACCTCAGTTGACGCTGGAAAACTCCTTACAAGGTCACCTCTACAAATTTCTTGCAGGGAGAAAAACGAGACACTTTACCAATAACCTCCATAAGGTGCAGCAGCGGGGCCCAGCAAGTGAACTTTATATTTCATTTATATTTCCACACATACTTATCGTAAACTCATACGCATATGCGCAGAAAGAAAATGATACTTTACATTTGCAAAACACGTTTTCGCTTCTTTGTCTAAAACAATTGAGGGAACTCTGTTTATAATCCGCGAGCAGTTTTATTCAGGAAAACTACTGTTTAACTCCGCTAAAAGTTGTAAAATCTCTGAATAAACCGATTTTGACAAATCCACAATTTTGTGCCTTATAAATTTATCGGTCACATAGCCGGCTGTCTGCGAGATGTACAAACTACCACATGGGAAAGAAATGTCCCTTACAAGACCGTATCAGCATTCAATGGCAGGAACTTAATTTTTTTTTTTTCACAAACTTTTCGATCGCCGGAGAAAGGTTGTACTTATAAAGCCCCGAGACAAGAGAGGAAAAAAAAAAGAAAAACACAACGACGTTTAAATTTTACCCGTCTTTTTGTTGTCATTTTCTTTTTCTTTGTTTCCTTTCGCTTTGTCTCGGGGTTTTGAAACTTTAAGCGTTCAACAGCTTGCAATCGTCATTACCCTATAACAAAGGCATCAACCTACTAAGAGAAAATCAAGTTTTAAAAAAAAATATTTCTTGCATCATAACGCACAGCCAAACCCTTCAAATTGTGATAAATTACGTGGAAAAACGGCAGGCACACCCAACCGTCAATCTTTACTTTCCTCACACTCTTTCAGAAATTAAAGAAAAGGCTCTTTTCAACGCTCAAAAGAAATTCAGATGAATAACATAAACCAAGTACCCTCGAACACTGGAACACTAAGAAGTCATTTACAAAACGATCACAAGACTTGTTTAGCGCATTAAAAAAAGTGTACTTGCGACACCACTCCTTACGGCCTTTTAGTGACGACTTTGTTAGGGCAAAACGTGTTTTAGCGCATTCTTTCCGTAGCTCCAACACAACCCTTTCCTTTGGAGTACGTTTCTCCTTACTTCAAAAAGTTAGGAAAGATAGGCCTATTATTTCAGTCTTGTTTAGTTTTGAGACACTAAATTGTCAGTTTCCCGTTTAATATAAATAGAATGAATAGAGGTTTTAAGATTTTAGTAAGGATTCATTTTTTGAAGTGGCGCAGGCAGGAATATTTTGAATGCGTGAAAGTTGCTATGCAAATTGAGACCTCACATTACACAAGGTAAATAAATATTATTTTGGCACACTGGCAAAATATTATTTTACGAGAGTGGTAGCTGGCAGTACAATAGCTTTACGCAGACGATACATAGGAGGTTGCTCTATGATTGCACTAAATCGTATGTGAACTCAAATCTACAAAAAATTGCCACCATATAAATGTAAAGTGCGGTTTAATTTGAATTGAAACAAATTTGCTGAACAAAAAAAGAGGTTCAAATTAAAAAAAAAATAATAATAATCGTATGGGGTTAGCTTTATCCCTCCGATGAACAAAACCGTCCTTTATAAATTTAGAAGTCAACAGTTTCATAGAAAAAATGTCCGAAGTGCTGGAAGGTGAAATTGGGCCGAAAACTCAATTTGTGTCGTTTCTCAAGTTCTGACGACGACTCAGGACCGTTGGTTTTACTCAGGCAGCTAATATCTTTCTGCGCTGCAAGGAATGCTACATAGATGTTTTATTATTAAACAGTAATTTTAAGGTTTTATAGTTCTTTGTGTGTAAAATGTCGAACTTTACACATGGAACGATTTCGAATCCAATTTGAATTGCTCTAGTAAGCAAAAAAATGGAAAAAAAGTATTAGTGCGCGCTGCGTTGGTATAATTTAAAGTTTTATGGTGGTTGCTTTTTGTTTAGCCATTGTTCACGCTGAAAATTCTATATATCTCCAAACTTGTCACAAATCAAAATTGCTTGAAATATCGAATAATAAATAAAGTCAAATTTCTGTTTTTTGTTTACTTATTTCATTGTACATTAGGTCGAGAATTGTATATAAGTATGAGCTGCATTTGTTTCTGGTAAACCAGCAAAATAAGCCAATTTTAGGCCGGACATTCTAGCATGGGTTCAACTATGCTGGCTTAAATGCAATGCGATTAGGGGCTTCAATGATACCCGATGCGTCCGGTAGCTACTTTATCGTTATTTCTTTTCAGGTATGAATGCTCATAGCAAGTCCTGAAGTATTATAGGGGCTTTAAAGCGGACTTAATTTAACCATTATTCTTATGAGGCACACCGAATTAGTGAGAACGTCTGCTTGAACGGGTCGGTCCAAGAACAATACCAAAATGCATGTTTGGGAAAGTGTTCTGCAGAACGGCCCTACGAGATGTAAAATACCGCAATGACCACAACCCTCGTTATTTTAGTGTCGAGCAAATCAGTAGTGTGGAAGCTGCAAGAGGCTCAGGTGGCATAATCATGTCATACAAATGCTTGATGTGACAGGTGACGGGATGTAACAACACCACTTAAAATATTCATAGCGTTTGAAGTGCCTCTTACACCCCCACGTAACGCCTTCACACAGGGACGACTCCAACTCAGCAATAGGGCCAGAGACCGATGCAGAACGTCCTTTGACGCATTGTTTGGACACGAAGTCCATCAGAACTCTGAGGCAGCGCTCGTGTCTGTGTTTCATCTCCCTGTGATGACGTCTAAATGCTAGCGCACAGGCTTTGATTATTCTAGGAGGAGCTGGCTGTACTCAAAGGCAATCCCATAGGATGGCAGCCCCCCGCGCGCGTAAGTCAGAGTTAGAGGCTAACCAGACAAAGTCCGGTGAAGGGAGGGAGTTCGAAGAAGGGAAGAGCGGAGAAGCGCAGAGCACGAGACGTGGACGCGTGCCGAGTGGGATCTGCTTGGGTCGTCGTCGCCAACATCGCTCTGCGAATCTGGGGCTAATGACACCTCCGCCAGCGGGTCTGCAGTCGTGCTGCGTCGTCCGGATTGCAGTCTCGGCGACACGTTTTGTGTCGCCGGCTCAATTATCGGTTCCCGGCGTAATTATGGCTCTAATGTCCTCCTATCGCTAAGCGGGGGCGTCTGGTCAACCTTGAGGAAAAGCGCAGTGTCTCTCATTCTCTCTCTCGCTCTCTATGCCAGATGTTTTTTTTTAATGAAAATGTTTTTTTTACGTTTTGTATTTTACATTTTTTATTAAGGTGAGGCAATAGCATGTAATTAATATCTTCTGGGCATATGCATTGCCTGGAAGCATTGTTGTCCCTTTCAACGAGTAGGACAGAGTTTTGAATACTAATATTTGTCTACTAAAATCTGATTGGGAAGATGGCTGTCTTTTACAAGGAATTGAATTCCCTGTCTCCCTCGTATACAAGATAGGGGAATTAAAATTTTCAATCCTTATAACTTCAAACTTTAGGAACAAAAAGTGAGATCTAGCAGTCTAAAGCATCCACTATCATTCGCGTTGGCTTTCGTTCTCTAACACCGGATCTGGTTATTATTTCGCTTATTGTTTAAGACTTTTCCTAATGACTGAAGCTTGTGTGCATAGTTTAATTTTAGTTCCTTAAATATTCTATCAACTTAATAATATAGCCGTGAATACTCATCCAATTTACATAATTTTATCTGCTGTATACCTCACACAATAGCTGTAGGCCATACTTGGGTAGTAATTCAATTACAGTAGTTAAATTACTGTAAGTTAAAAACTTTTCTTTGTAATTCGTAATTGTGATAATTACTTTCCGCCAAAAGGACTTGTAATTGTAATTTAATCACTTTCTAGCGTCAGTAATTGCTAAATTTCAGGTAAAATTACAATTACTTTTGCAAAACTTTGCGGCGCCGACAGAACCTCTCTGAAAGCCTCAGCGCTCACACAACCGGCCTAGCTCTCGGTGAAACAGTCGCACAACAAAGATACCATTGCATTGTTTGTTTTGTTGCTTACACTGCGGGCTGACAGACAATCCCCTTTGAAGCCTACCTCAACGGCGCCGTGTTGCGCCATCTGCTGTGCGAGCAGAAGACAATAGCATAAACAAGCCAAAATATTGAGCGAAAACAAAAGAAAATTGAGCTGCAGCTTTCAGTTGGGCTAGGGAATTTTAATTGTCTATGACTTTTTGTTTGTAAGTTTTTTTTACGTTTTTTTTTAGTACTGTCGCATATTTGTATCTTAGTATTATTTTCAAGCTTATTTCCTCTTGGCTTTACTTCATATATTTTTTCCATAAGAATTTCGGAGAGTGACATCGCACCTGTGAATATTGTTACCAATAATTTGGGAGCCCCGATTCGGTTCCTATATATTCCTGAGCCATTATAATTTCAACTCAATGTAAATAATTTACAGTACAATGTTGTTTGTATGTGAATGCGGTCGTGTTAACGTGTGTGGATTTTAGTTTTATATTAACACTTGTAAAATATTCCTATATGACTAATTGTCACGTTTTTATTTCCCGGGCTAACAAAACTCTGTCAACCCAATTTTTTCTTTAGCGATCTGGCGTCTTCCAGCATATGATCTAATTTATTATTATTTGTAAAAAATATAAAAACGTAGCACTTTATTGTCTCAAACTGTCAAGTTTCATCATGAATTTAACAAAATTTGTAAAAGGAAAGTACAATACGTGGCATTTAAGCAGCGAATGAACAAATACGTTGAATTCTATACTACTCGTTTAAAGTTATATGGCCCAAGTCCGGTCTCTCTCAGAAATAAGTAATTGTAAAGTAATTGCATTACTTTTTAAAAGTAATTTGCAATTGTAATTAATTACTTTTCACGTAGTAGTAATTGTAATTGTAGTTAAACTATTTTTGAAGCTAAGTAATTGTAATTGTAATTAAATTACATTTTGAGAGTAGTTTACCCATGTATGCTGAAGGCAACCAAACTCTACCATATTATAAGCGTATTATATAGCCACAAATGAGTGTCCTTTTGAACCTAGTTTGCAATCGCGTTCGTATAAGGGGAATATTTTGAGTATCTTGAGTAATAAATATATGATATTACAAAGAACATTTTCCTGTTTTAAAAAATAACCGAAGATACTCTATATCTAAATTTGGATGTCTAAAACTATTCCGGTCAAACCGAATAAACTTACATAGGTTGCTTACAAGCAAACTTTTTTCCAATCAGATTTTTTACCTGTGTATAAGGCGTTTCCTGTAATTTTTTGTTCTATGAACAGAGCTAACCAGCAAAATGCACAACGGATTTATTCGCTTTAAAAAAAAATGCGGTGGCTTAGCTCGGCTATGCCAGGATATACGTAGCGTGAGCTTATGCGCAAAAAATGAGAGGTGCTATCAAGCGGCTCCGGTGCAGCGTCAGACTTGGCTACTGCGCAACGGAGGCGGACAGCTGGGCACGCGGCGGAGCCAGTGCGTCTGCCACGGCTATGACGTCACTCCTCTGGAATGTGCAGACCGGCAAGGCGAGCGCTGGGGCGGCGGAGCGCGCGGCGGTGGCGTCTCCGGCGCGCCAGCTGTGGGCCGTATGACGTCAATGCTCCTCGCGCATCCGCAGACCAGCGAGGCGCGCGCGGCGGCACCGAAGCGCGCGGCGGCGGAGCGCGCGGCACCGGCGTCTCCGGCGAGCCAGCTGTGCGCCGTGTGACGTCACTGCTCCTCGCGCTTGCGCAGCACGGAGCACGGCTCATTATGCGAGCCACGCGAAACTGCTCACTTTCGGCCAGTGTAGCTCACGCTACAAAACTAAATTTCAGTCGGGCTTAACATTGTTCAAATGCATCCTGTATCATTTTACGCGGAACAATGATCAGCCTTTATCAGTACCCGTTATCTGGCAAATTTAGAAAAGCACATTTGGAGAACTCATTTATTTAAAACAAGTCAGATGGTCAAATAACACAAAGCTAGGAAACCAAATTTTATTTATTTTCATTTATATTTTCCTAATAGCCCGATGGCATTACAGACAGGAGTAGACGCAGTGACATAACCATAAAAAGAAAAGGAAAACAATAATTAAAAGACAAAAATAAAAACTTAGTACGACACACATTTAACGAATTTTTAACTGCAATTCTGAGGTCAGAAGTGTAAGTAATGAAAATTATCACTGCGGGAAGGCAGGAAAAGAGGAATAGATGCAGATGTGCTGCAGTTGGGAATTATAGCATTTAGTTGATGATGGGTACATGATGATATGTAGGACGGTTCAGAAAACAGCACTTGGCGAAGTTTTCGGTTAAAGTGATAAATATTCTAAAACAAATATTAGCGAGATATTTTTCTACGAAGGCCAAGGTTAGGTAAAAAAAGTATAATTATGTAGAGGTAATGCTTGCTGTACGTTGACAGTTAGAAATTATAACACGAGCGGTTTCGATTTTGATGTATTCAACTGCATATGAAAGGAGATACCAGGGTTGCAGATTACAGCTGTTTATTCAAGTTTAGTACGAATTAAAGCTTTATACACAAGAAGTGTTAATGAAACAGAAGTAAGTAAAAAAAATCCGTATAATGTAGCTCGATATTTGATCAGCGTTGTTAGGGGCATATACGACATGGGTTTTCCAGTAAAGATTGTTAGTTATGTGAACAGCGAAGTATTTACAGGAGGGCACACTAAGGGGGATGGAATTATTGACGAAGTAGGATAGGCAAGCGTCATGTTTACAATATATTCATAGATTTCCATTTATAGACATTAAGATTCAAATTTCTGTCATCACACCATTTGGTAAGATTGTTTATATCGGGCTGCTTTGCGTAAGTATCACGATCGTTACTAATTTTTTTTTTGTAAACAACAGAGCCATCAGCAAAAAAGGCTAATAAAAGAGGAGACGGGGACAGGAAGATCATTATTATCAATAAGGAAAGAAGTTGAACTCTTACTGAATCTTCTGCGACACCGGACCTAACTCGTGACGATGATGAATTAATTCCGTTGTCATAAACAAAGAGGATATTGTCAGTTATAATGAAATATAATCAAACGCGAACGCATGTGCATATGATAAGGCTACGCAGTTTGTGAAGAAGGATGATTAACCTTATCAAAAGGAATGTGGGCACATGAGTAATCTACCACAACGTCGTCTGCGCGTCGACTGTGATAGTATAGATAACCATTGCATCTACTCATTTGTTTATTTAATAAATTTCAGCACTCTATCTGTATTCTACTAGTTTCGTTTTGTACCTGTTCATATTATGGCGTTCTTTGTTTATTTAAAATACACCAACATATGTAAGGGCACGAGTTATGATTCCTAATATTGTCACGGATGACAAATGATGAGGCGAAGAATAACTAAAGAAACTGAAGGTTTAATGAGGCGAACTTGTGCCCAAAATAAAGAAGGAAACAAAAGATAACAGCAGAGCGTCGCGAACGTCGATGTCGGCGAGACAGCAGGATCGAGCGCTGGAGCGAGACTGACTCGACAAGGTCGCGGGCGGCCTCTTATCTTGAGTGAGTCACTATCTCGAAGATTCCGCGGAGAAGGTTCGAGCGTAGCGCGCTCGGGGCGAGAATGAACAAGCACTTTCTAGAACAACAAAAAGCAGGAATAAATGATAGAAGTTACGTCCGGAACAAGAATAAACGAGAACTTTCTAGAGGTCCTTGACCGAGCGTTGCTTTCTTGGCCCTGCGCGCGGCATTATCCCCCCCTTTAAAAGTGCATCGTCCCGATGCAACACAAAACATAAAGCCACAACAAAAGGATAGCAGAATCGGGAGCCACAGTTCACAGTTTAACGAGAGTTCAAAGTTCTATCGCTCGTAATACGGCTTGAGCCGCACGACGTGGACTATTTCGGGTCGTGGTTGGCGTCGTCTTGATGGTCTGGTTCCGTCGGGAAGCACTTCGTAGTTTAAGTCCCCGAGACGGCGAAGAACCTTGTAGGGTCCAAAGTAGCGCTTGAGCAATTTCTCGCTGAGACCGCGACGACGGATCGGCGTCCAAACCCACACTCTGTCTCCGGGCTGGAAGTGGACGACGCGGCGACGAAGATTGTACCGGCGAGCGTCGACACGCTGTTGATCGTAGATTCGAAGGCGGGCTAGTTGGCGTGCTTCTTCTGCTCTCTGGCTGACCACATGGGCATCGTCGCAGCCGTCATCCACAGGCTCATGGGGCAGCATCGCGTCCAGCATGGTCGTCACTTTTCTTCCATGCACAAGCTCGAATGGTGTAAGCCCGGTTGTTTCTTGAGCTGCGGTGTTGTAGGCGAACGTGATGTGTGGTAATACCTCGTCCCACGTCTTGTGCTCTACGTCGACGTACATGGAGATCATGTCGGCGATCGTCTTGTTGAGCCGCTCCGTTAGCCCGTTGGTCTGCGGATGGTACGCGGTGGTCCGACGATGGCTGGTGTGGCTTAGCCGAAGAACTTCTTGAGTCAGCTGTGCCAAGAAGGATGACCCGCGATCTGTGATCAGCACTTCAGGTGCGCCGTGTCGAAGGAGTATAGATTCGACGAAAAACTTGGCGACTTCTAGCGCTGTTCCCGATGGCAGGGCTTTCGTCTCGGCGTATCGTGTAAGATAATCGGTCGCGACGATAATCCACCGATTTCCTTGGGTCGATGTTGGGAACGGCCCAAGTAAATCCATTCCGACCTGCTGAAAGGGCGTAGTCGGGGCAGGTATCGGCTGCAGGAGTCCTGCTGGTTTCGTCGGAGGCCTCTTACGTCGTTGGCACTCATGGCACGACCGTGTGTACAGGTGGACTGTTTTCGGGAGTCTCGGCCAGTAGTACTTGTCACGAATCCGGGCGAGCGTCCTACTGTAGCCAAGGTGTCCAGCCGTCGGGTCGTCATGGCATGCTTGAAAGATTTCTTCTCGAAGGCTGGCCGGAACAACCAGCAGCCACGCAGGGTTGCTCGTTCCAAAGTTCTTCTTGAAGAGCACGCCTCGCCGCAGAACGAAGCTTGACAAGTCTCGGGCCAAGACTCGCGGAACTGAACTTCCTTGATCTTCGAGGTGGTTGATCACGGCGCGAAGTTCGGGGTCGTCTCGTTGAAGTGCTCCCATGTCGGTGTCCGTAATTGCTCCGAGAAAACGGGCGTCATCGTCGTCGTCGGTGCTGTCGGGGGGAGATTCGACTGGGGCCCTAGACAAACAATCGGCGTCATTATGCTTGCGGCCAGACTTGTGCACAATAGTCACGTCGAATTCTTGCAGTCGAAGGCTCCAGCGAGCGAGGCGTCCTGACGGGTCCTTGAGGCTGGCGAGCCAACAGAGAGCGTGGTGGTCCGTGACAACGCGGAACGGGATCCCGTACAGGTACGGGCGGAACTTGGTTAACGCCCAGACGACAGCGAGACATTCCTTGTCGGTTGTTGAGTAATTTTTCTCTGTCTTGGACAGTGCCCGGCTTGCGTAAGCGATCACCCTCTCTGCTCCGTCTTGTCTTTGGACGAGCACCGCACCTAGCCCGGCGTTGCTAGCGTCTGTGTGGACTTCCGTTTCTGCTGATGGATCGAAGTGTCCGAGGATAGGGGGCGACTCTCCTTTCCTTCAGTTCGTTGAACGCTTGTTCTTGCTCCTCCCCCCACTGGAAGTTCACGTCGTCCTTTGTCAGATGCGTGAGCGGTGCGGAAATCTTGGCAAAATCGCGAACGAAACGTCTGTAGTATGCGCACAGCCCAAGAAATCTTCGTACGGCTTTCTTGTCTGATGGCTTCGGAAATTCGGTGACAGCGGATGTCTTTGCAGGGTCAGGACTTACACCTTGAGCACTCACGACATGACCCAGGAACTTGAGCTCGCCGTAAGCGAACCGACATTTTGACGGCTTCAGTGTCAGTCCGGCATTCATGGATAGCCTGCAGCACGGCTCGCAAACGCCTCAGGTGCTCGTCGAAGTTGCTGGCGAATATCACGACGTCGTCGAGATAGACGAGACAACTTTGCCATTTCAAGCCGGAAAGAACTGGTGTCCATTACGCGCTGGAACGTCGCCGGTGCTGTGCATAGTCCGAAGGGCATCACTTTAAATTCGTACAGCCCGTCCGGCGTGACGAAGGCAGTCTTTTCACGATCTCGTTCGTCGACCTCGATCTGCCAGTACCCACTCTTCAGGTCCATCGACGAAAAGTATCGGGCGTGGCGCAGCCGGTCCAGGGTGTCGTCGATGCGTGGCAGTGGGTAGACGTCCTTTTTTGTGACGGCGTTCAGTCGGCGATAGTCCACGCAGAACCGAAGAGTCCCGTCTTTCTTTTTCACCAGGACTACCGGTGAAGCCCACGGACTGCTGGAGGGCTGGACAATGTCGTCATCGAGCATTTCTCGGACCTGCTTCTGGATGACTTCTCTCTCTTTCACAGAGACACGGTACGGCGACCGATGAACAGGAAGCGCGTTGTCTTCAGTGACAATTCGGTGTTTCGCAACGGTCGTTTGGCGCACCTTCGACGACGTGGAGAAGCACTCATTGAACTTGGCGAGAAGGTCACTGAGTTGTCGTCGTTGTGGGGTGGGCAGGGTTGGGTCGATGTCAAACTGCGAAGGCGGCGTTGTTTTGGGTGGCCACGAAGAGAGGTCTTCTGATATTCCTGGCGATTGCGGCTGAGTCCGGGAGTTCCTCGGCGTGACCCACGGCGGTGCCTTTCGTAAGGTGCTGGGCCTCCTGTCGGAAGTTCGTTACGAGTGCGACAGTGTGTCCATCTTGGAGCTCCGCAACGCCTCTTGCGATTCCGATCCCTCTTCCTAGAAGCAACTGGAGGCTTCCTTCGAGCAAAACGTCGCCGCAGAAAGTCCCATCAACCCCGACGGGTACGAAAACACTTGACCGCGGAGGGAGGTTCACGTGGTTTGCGAGGACTCGTACCGCGGATGACGTCGCTTTGGGTTCCTCCGGTGATGGAGCGGGTTTTCGTAGCGTCAGCCGGTTTGCTCCGAGGTCGATGACGGCGCCATACTCGCAGAGAAAGTCCATTCCGAGAATAACGTCCCTCGAACAGTCTTGCAGAACGACGAACTTGACAGGGCACGTCTCACCGTGGATCTCGACGCGAGCGGTGCATCTCCCGACTGGCGTGATGAGATGTCCGCCGGCGGTTCGTATTTGGGGTCCATCCCACGGCGTCATGACTTTTCGAAGGCGGCGGGAGAGCCTCCCACTCAAGACTGAGTAGTCTGCTCCGGTGTCCACGAGTGCCGATGTGTCGAGGCCGTCGATAACAACGTTTAGGTTGTTGGACACCGTTGCCGGGGCGTCGTTTCGCTGGAGGGCGTCGGGAGAGTGGGAGTGCTCCGGCGTTCTTGGAGGCTCTTTGCTTTCGTCGTTTTCGGCAACGTCACCTCCAGGCGTTGCCGCACTTAGTTTTCCCGGCGACGCAGGGGAGACAGGCTTTCTCGGCTGGGGTCGTGGCGCTGGGGACGCCGAACGTCGTGGCGATGGGGAGCGGGCTTCACGGCGGACGAGACGACACTGGGGAGGGCGAGCGTCGGAGGTACTCCTCGATGTCGCGAGGGCGTTCGCCGTACCTCGGGCGTGGGTCGTTCGGGTGGAACCCACGCAGGCCCATTTGCCGGTAGGGACAACGGCGGTAGATATGGTCGGCCTCCCCGCAGTGGTAGCAGATTGGTCGTCGATCCGCTGTCCTCCACACGTCGGTTTTCCTTGGCGCCGGCTGTTCTCGGAGGTCGTACTGACGTACTTCGTCGTTGCGTCGGGGGTACGCCTGAGTTGGTGGATCTCGTCGTGGCGCCACCGGGTAACGTTGAGCAGTTGGCGGCGGTCGTCGGGCCACTGCGGCGTAGGTCAGCGTCGGCTCATCGACTGCGGCCACGGTGACAGGGGCATCCGGAAGGAACGCTCGCTGAACCTCGTCCCGAACGACCTCGGCAATGGAGACTGAGGCCGGGCGCTCAGCAGTCGGCAGAAGCTTCTTAAGCTCCTCCCGGACGACCTCGCGAATGAGCTCTCGAATGCCCGGGAGGCCGTGGGCAAGGTCGCAAGGGGACTGCGGAACCGCGCTGACGCCGGGTAACCTCTGGTAGGTGGCTGGCTCGGGCCTGCAGAGCACGCTCGATGTTCGTCGCCTCCGTGACAAATCCTTGAACGGTTGTCGGTGGGTTACGTACAAGTCCACCAAAGATGTCGTCCTTCACGCCACGCATCAAAATGCGCAGCTTCTTTCCCTCGGTGGCCTGAGGGTCGGCGCGGGAGCTCAGGCGAAGCACGTCCTCCACAAAGCTCGTGACGCTTTCATTTGGGCCCTGGGTCCTCGATGCAGCAGGTCTTCGGCCCTCTCCCTTCGGTGTTGACTGGCAAATGTTCGCGTGAGTTCGTTCTTGCAAAGGTCCCACGAGGTCAACGAAGCTTCATGGTTTTCGAACCAGCGCCTTGCAGTCCCTTCAAGCGAGAAATAGAGGTTTTGCAGGCGCTGTTCGTCACTCCATCCGTTGTGGCGAGCTACGCGTTCGTACTGGTTGATCCAGTCTTCGACGTCCTCGTAGGTCTCGCCGAGGAAGGGAACAGGTGTCCGCGGAGCGACGGGCAGGACGACGACGGGCGGGGTGGCCATGGTCGCGATCTTGCACTTCCGTTTCTCGGGCAAGAGACCAAATTCGGGGGACTGACCTCTGGTACGACGGCTTCTTCGGGCTTCGGCGTCTTCGGCGAAGGGTAACCTTCCGGGGCTGAGCACGTCGCTTGGCCGGGATGTCTTCGGAGGGGTACGCTTCACGGGCATAGAATGCGGTACCCCGCACCTCCACCAAAATGTCACGGATGACAAATGATGAGGCGAAGAATAACTAAAGAAACTGAACGTTTAATGAGGCGAACTTGTGCCCAAAATAAAGAAGGAAACAAAAGATAACAGCAGAGCGTCGCGAACGTCGATGTCGGCGAGACAGCAGGATCGAGCGCTGGAGCGAGACTGACTCGACAAGGTCGCGGGCGGCCTCTTATCTTGAGTGAGTCACTATCTCGAAGATTCCGCGGAGAAGGTTCGAGCGTAGCGCGCTCGGGGCGAGAATGAACAAGCACTTTCTAGAACAACAAAAAGCAGGAATAAATGATAGAAGTTACGTCCGGAACAAGAATAAACGAGAACTTTCTAGAGGTCCTTGACCGAGCGTTGCTTTCTCGGCCCTGCGCGCGGCACCAGAAACACTGGAAGGAGTTCCAGACAAAAAGCTGTTGAGACAGCTTGACTGGGTCTGGGACCCTTATTACATTGGCAGCAGCTTGGTAGGGAAACATTCTACTATCATAACATTTGATGAAACAAAAAATAAATTAAAAATCGGA